>JARHVA010003283.1:660000-812500 GCA_037957365.1 Torreya grandis | reverse complement strand
ATGGGACAACTTAAATCAAATGTATCCAAGTCCTACACAACATTAAATTATAATGTAAGTATTGATACATGACCTAAATAATATATGAAATTATTTTTTATACTAAGGTCACATCCCTTTAATTTATCTAACTAGATGGCTATGTGAATTTTCAAACCCTTTTATATGCATATTGTGTTTTGAATAAGGTTTATATTAATACCCATGGTACTTAGTAATTGTATGCTACAAATGATTATTCCCCATAAATTATCAATAAGAACTCTTTTGATACATTTACTTTGCAGTATCACCTATATGAACAAAGGAAACTTTTGGTCAACCATATCTTTGTATAGTAAATCTATTAGATCAAAGGTAATGAGCTTATTATTGTTCTTAATATATTTCATAATATCCAAATAATAATAAGGATCAATATAACCTAGAAATTGTGTCTCATGCAATGCCTCGTATAATATATCCTTATAGATATTAGATTACATTAAGAGCTCAAGGATTCAAAATTTTGCATGCATATTACTCAATTGGTAAATAATGTCATATCACTTAGATCTTTTTACAAGATTAGGTTTAAGAGGCAGCTATTGTATTTTAAAAGGTGGAGGAATAGGTTTAGTAATCTTACATTTTTTATTAGTAATAACATGGACCATGGAATCCAATATAAGCCTTAGGTAAATAATGGGTGTAGGATGGTAGTTGTTAGTTGAATAAGACTTAGGTAGAATAAATGGTCTATAAAATGTGCATTGGAATCTACATGTTAGTTGTGTGTAATTTCAAAAGGAATTTTGAAGAGATATCAAGTTTTGTTTGTGCTTTAAAACCCTTTCATTTTAAACATTAGGACAAGAAGGATCATATCAGAATGCAAGTTTTGAATCTTTTATGGATCAGATGGCTTGAACCAAGATACTAATGTATAAAACCATAAAAAATATAAGGTATTATACCATGAAATATTTTATAGAGATGTCCATGGCAAACATTATTTTAAAATTATAGCAATCAGGGATTATCAATAGAAAAACTTAGAAAACCCTAATTGACTTAGGGTTTGATGTTCAAATATAGGGTTCACCAAATGTTTAACCTTAAATTAGATAAAGAGGTTATATCCTACCTTGGTTTTATAATTTTTTTAATAATATATAAATGATAATTAACATGGGTGATAATTAGATATACAATAGGCCAATTGAGTGCTAAACTCATATATAAGCATACATTAAATTTATTACATTGACCTCAGGATAAATATAGAAATTAAAAATAAGACATGCATATAAATGACAAAGAAGTAAAATAAATAGTTAGGTCAGATGCTAACACAATGCTAGATATATGACAAGTATGAAATAGACTACAAGATGATTTTCAAATTGTCATCAGATTCTACATTTAACACTTCTAGAGATCTTGACACTAATATCAGCCTGGGATGATTACATTGATGCTACTATCTAGGTTTAATGCAAGTGTCCTATATGGAATATATGTTCAAAAATTATGCAACCACTTGGATGCTTATGGGTTTGAAATCACCTTAAATTTAGTGTAATTAGATCTAGGTCATGGACTATCACTCCTCATGAAATGTCAAAACCCTAGTTCTTCATCTTTATTGTGAGCTTGGGGGAAATGGGTTAGCATGAAAATGGTGTTGATCTAACCCCAAGGACCCTAATATTAGTGGGAAATTACTATACACACACACACACACACACACACACACACACACACACACACACACACACACACACACACACACACACACACACACACACACACACACACACACACACACATATATAAGAGTGCCTTAGTCTAATATAATTCTCCACTATGTTTTTCTTGTGTGTGAATCATGCACTATGTGTAAGGCAAGTAAAATAATAAGCTAGATTGTAACTTGGAAAATTAGGATCTCAGGCTACTGATTTAGTACCTAAAACTTATAGATGTGTTTTACCTATGACTAATATGGAAATATTAATTCTTTGTTCAGTTGAATGCTTGATAGAGGGATTTTGATAAGTTGCCTCAGTCTCTTTGGTTATTACTAGGTGAGGAATGAATGATGGTTGTTATTGTATATATATAAATCCTTTTTTATTAATAACTTACATTAAATTACTTATGTTTACCATTCTGATATATTTCATTTGCAAAATAGATAACTTTAGGGCATTGGACACTTGCATTGGGTCAACACACCAATGTTGATTCTAGTGTTTATCCCAAATGTTAGTGTCCATGGATTAATAAAGTAGGTACATGTTCATAACTTATAGATATGGAAGATATGTAATTTTTAAGAATTATAGGAGAGATATAAGGCTTGGTTCATAAATATAATATTGTTTAGACTAAGATATATATGTGAAAGGGCATAATATGGATCAGATGTGAGACTTGCAAAAGCTTTAAAGTTCCAAAACTAAGAGGAAAAACCAAGGTTTGAGTTTTCCAAGTGTAGAAGACTAAGGTGATAAATAATACATAAATATCATTTATAGAATCCAATATTTATATTTTGTGTAAAAATATGCATACGTCAATTCTACACAAGATAACACTATTGGATTATTAACTGATAATGTTCATATCTTTAGTAGAATGGACATGTGCCCATTCTACACAAATAAAGATGTCATGAGAATTGATAAATAAGTTCTCATATTATACCCTATTATATGTAGGTATTGTATATTAAGAATTATCATATGTCCAATATAAAAATGATAAGAACATTATTAATTAATAATCCAATAAAATTGGCATGTGCTAATTATACATATGTTAAAGATATTATATTTTTTCAAATGGGCATGTGACCATTATACACATGATAAAAATATTATGAGGATTGATCAAGAAGTGATCATATTATGCCCATTATACATAGGTCTAATGTATTAATAATATATTATCAAGTATGAATGTAATATTACTTTCTTCTATAGAATGCCATTCTAAAAAAGCTAATACCATTAGATTCTTAAATGTTATTTGTTGACATGTCATTTGACATATCTCATCAATGTTAGGATTTTAGAGAAATGATATAGACTCTCATGAAATGATTCCTACGAGGTAGGTCTCCCCATGGTCTTTATCCATTATGTCACAGTGTATTGGTTTCACTCATTTGTTCATTTTGATATATTCTAGTCAAGTGGACTTTGTTGGGGTGAGAATTTTCAAACATAGATTTAATATTATTATGGTCTTATGAAAATTTTAGAGAGAATGCAAGATTTTATTTTCTTTCTCCCTACCCTTCCCTCTTTTTCTCCTTTTTACAACTTGGTTAGAGTGCGTAATTTAGTTTCAAAGTTACAATATGTGATTTCATGTATATCTTGATTACAACTTATCATTATTGATATTAATTTTTTGAATATGTATGTGTAATGAATATTTATTAAATCAATTTTTTTATAATGATTAATATATATATATATATATATTAATCATTATAAAAAAATTGATTTAATAATATATATATATATATATATATATATATATATATATATATATATATATATATATATATATATATATATATATATGCTAATTTCCTTAGGAATCAAGCCACATAGTTTAAAATGTTTAAATTTTGTCTGAAGTATTCCAACACTGGCATAGGTCCCTTAAAATGGAATGGGGACAATAGGCCACTGTGTGAAGATCAGTGTACCTAAAACAGGTAGATAAAAACTTTAGGGAAATGATATTAAAAATCCATTCCTTTCAAGAGAGGCAGATCCCCCTCAAATATCCTTATACTTGAGTGTTTTTAGTTGTGTCAAAAAAATAAAAAAACATATTAACACTATGAGGGCCTAAACTAGATTATTTCAGACTTATTATTTGTTTTAGGGACTTTTCCTAGTAATATTCTAGGTTCTAAGACTTGAATATTAATATTATAATCCACCAATTGACTTACCATGGATCAGTGGAATATTATTCCCTATTAACATTCTAGGGTTGATCCATGACTTGCCTAATTATCATAAAGACTTATATTCAAGATATACACTTGGTGGGACTAATTATACTAAGGAAAAAAATTATGCATTCAAATATGTCATTGTCAAAACTCATATCTATCATGAGGATGTGGATTGTCACCTATTTCCTTTTTTCCTAGATGAGATTACATACTCTTGGTATATTTGTTTATCATATAGTTGTATCACCTTATGGGATACCTTTGAAACCTTGTTTATTAGTTAATTTGGCATACCCATTGATCCTTTTGTCTTATTTTACCAATTTTCCATAGCTATTAAAGAGCTAAATGAACTCATTATTGTGTTTAACCATCACTTCCATCAACTATACATGATTTTAAATGACCCTTTCTTACAAATAAAGGTCATGGTTATTGTAGTCTACCTTAAGGGTTTATACCCTCCAATAGACATGTTCATTTAGAGAAATCTGCTTGCTTTCAGATCCTTAGCATTGGCTTGACAAAAATCTTTCACAATCAAGTAAAAAAAATTCCCCATGGTTAAGGTATTGATATTTTAAATGCATTAGGACTACTAGGTGTTTAGATATAAATTCATTCAACCTTCTTGCCTACAAGCTATCCCATGAACTAGTTTGTGATTTATAATGAAACATTGCATCAATCATACTATCAATAATATCTCCCTATAAAAAATGATAACCCTTATTGTTTATTAAATGAATATAATTGTATTGATTTGATGTGTGATTAGTAGGCTGCTTCATCTTATTTTAGTGATTCAATATATTTTGGTGATGTGGCTAATAAAATGTCATTTTTTATAGGATATCCCCAATAAATAATGTACAATTGAGGTTGTGAGACTAGGATCCCAAATTCACATTTTGGAGCATATCAAGATGGAATTGGATAACATATTTAAGTATTCTTTTTGATTGAAAATATCCCATTCATTAAACATAAACCAATCCAAGAGAGTAGTAATGATGAAGATGATGATAAGACTACATCATTAATTTTAGGTAAGTCTATGGCACAAAATATAAGCAACAATGAGATGCCTACACTACAAGAATAATCAGACATCTCTTGAAATCATATAAAAAAATAATTAGGAGGGCTAGATAAATTAGACGAGGAAGATGTAGGCTATTCATTTGAAATAATCTTATACTATGCTCTTACTCATGTATTTTTAAGTTTGGTTCAAGGTGATAAAAAAATCAATGGTAGTAGCTATGTGATCTACTCAGCAATGAAGGCTTTAAAAATTGAAATAAAAAATCATGAGTACAATGGATTAGATGAATAAATGATGCATGTGGAGGAGCCAATGAAAATATATTGATCTAATGCAACCCTATTAATACTATAGCCACTAATGACAAATACATAAGATCATTGGCATGGGAAGAATCAATCCCAATCCTCTTAAATTATGACCATAATAATTAGGATGTTATCAAATCATCCATATTATTTAAGGATAAGATAATAAGTGACTCACCATTTGGCTAGTGTGAAGAAAACACTGATACTAGGTTAGATATTCCAAACACGTATGTATAAATATCCACCCCTACCCCTCACTACAATATAATGTATGGGATTAGGTATTTTATTTATCTTATCCCAAGATATTTCTAAAAATTAACTATAAGCACATTACTAAATTACACAATCATAATTTGGTTATTTTTCTTGAAAATAAAATAGATGAATCTTTGTGGGATAGTGTGCATGAATGAAGAGGGCATAATAGATGTAAGTGTATGAATTATATTCATTGGTAGGGTATCTACCAATATTCTTAAAATATTTAATGGAAGTATTTTCCTTTTTGGGTGTCTAACCAAGGAGGACATCATATTGCTTGTTCATAGGCATATCCTCCAAATCTTTTTTTTAAACATGCTTTTTATTGGGAGATTTCTATAAATAGTTTCTTTTCTTTTCTTATTTTATTTTGTTTTATTTTTATATTTATATTTGTTGTTAGTGTAGGTTTGATTAATTTACTTTCCATTTCCTTTCTTTGATTTTAGTTTCTTGGTTTAGCCTCGTATGTCCCTTTTTGGGATGAACCATTTCCTTTTCTAAGTATTTTGTGCCTTATCAATGAATAATGAATGGAAGGTCTAAAAATTAAGTAGCACATATGGAATAATAGAGAGTAAAAATTAAATAGTCTTACTTGAATATTTACATGAATTTCTATAATTATTTTATATCTTTAGAATTTTGAAGGCTTCTGATTATAAACAGAACATGTGAATTTTAGAAAAATTTATTTTCTTGTCTAAAACATCAAATGTAGTCAATGTAATATCTAAATTTGATGAATCACTTAATTATTTTATATTTTTATTAATGATCATGAACTTTATGAATTTCATTTTACCCATGTCTTGGTTCCCAACCCTCAATACATTAATCCTACAAATCTTTCTCAAAAAGGAAATAATTGTCTTAAGGATACTGAATTCAAATTCAAAATCCTAAGTTTTCCTTGAAAGGGTGATTTAGATAAACTCCATCATAGAATTTATGTCCTAGCTAATAGTGGATCAAAGCCTTGAATGGGACCATATGTATCTCTATCAAGGCTATAGTTGCATGTATGGTAACATAATAATACTAATTCCATTCCCCTTAAGCCAAATTGTAATATATTTCTCCCTCAGAAGTTTTGATTACTTAATCAAATTTGGTTATTGGTGTGTCAATTAAAAAGTTACATAAGAATAAATCACTTTAACACACAATGATAACCTTTAGGAAGAAATGAAACTTAATATGCCACATGTTGAAGCAAATGTTTGTGCCTTCACATTCTAATTATTTATTGAGCAATTGTGTATAGCTAATCCTTGTTTTTTTGGGTGCCAAGATTAAGATTATGTATTCCTAAAATATTCAAGATTATTTTCTAGTGGAGTCACCATTTATTGTTTCTTTACAAAAACACCCTAATTTCATCAGTGAAATTATGGAACCTTTTTTTGATCTAGATTTTGATCTATAAGATTTTGGTGGTTTATTTATTTGAGCCCCACAATTGATGTTCAATTTGCTTGATGTAAGGTGCAATATTGGAGTGCACCTCATTGTTTTTATTAAGTCTTAAAAACATTTCCATTGAGTAGACTAAGTTAAGGATATTATATTTCATATACAACTCTTAGTATCATGTTTTATTTATCATATTTCTATCAATAGATTTCCATTTATCATCATTTAAAACCTTTTAGTTTAACTTAGACTTGAATTCTGTAAATGGTTATTTGAATCAGAATATATTTATTATTTTTCTCCACTTAAAAGTTTTTGGTTCAACCTTATGTTTATTTGCCTTGATGTGTGAATTCTATGGTTTAAAATGTAAACATCTATTTGTGTTTCAAATTTGAGTAACTCTTTTAAAATGTCATAATTCATTAATTATAGGGGTTGAATTAGAAAATACCCTCATCTGATGAAAGCATGTGTATGTATCAAAGTATTTTTTAATTGAAAACATGATTTTCATGAGGATATTCAATTTTTAATTTAATTTTACTCATTTTATGCATTATTTTTTCACATGCTTTTACTTGTCTAAATATTCCTTTTTTCCCCTTTTTACTTAGTTGACTTGTTTAAATCTATAAAGTTTCAATTAATTTTCATAGAACTTCAATATCTTAACATGCATCCACATCACATTCACCTAGATCTCAAATATCCCACTTGATTAAATAGACTAACCCTTTGGACTCTTCCATGCCTAATATCATAATGTGTGTCACCTCCATAGAAGCTTGGACCTAATTAAAGTATTGAAATAGTCTATAGTAGTCATACTCCCCCAAAATTTGAGATCATACCACATAGAATGATCTCATTCAATCGACACTTGGAGAGATCATATACACAACCACATATCCTAATGATGAGATCAAATGATAGGATGATGTGTGGATCCATAATTTCCATCCATAGAGATAAAATTCATTCAATAAACAAGAAAAAATATTCTAATTATTGAAACACCTTCAACCTCCATGATCATGCCATGTGGAATAATCTTGGGGGGGGTCAGGATGATGAGGATAATAATGAAATATCTAAACTCTCTTGAGGACTTAAAGGCTTGAAATTATTCCATGTGACATCATCTTAGGTACTAATAACATGGAGGACTTTTCCAAGCTTAGATAATATACAAGTGCCCTGAACTCCATGATATTGACATGTAGAGGACATTTGAAAATCCTATAGTCAAAGTAACTTAGAGGAGAACAAAGTGAAACCAATAACCTAAGAAATAAATAAGTGGAATATAGATACAATAATAGAGTGACATGTTGCACAATCCAATGAACCAAAATTTAAGGAAATTAATGACAAAAGAAGGGGTCAACCCTAGATCAATAAAAATATTCCAAGTGGCACACTCTATTTTAATTGGATGCCCCAAGATAGTTAAAACTATTCAATTTTAAAGTTGTCCCTAAGTTCATAAAGTGAAGAGTGAAGTATCAAGAAGGGACCACATGGTAAATAATGCTTGTCATGAGTTCATAATTCTATGTATCTAGGGATATGATATATTTACTAGTAGGGTTTATGGACACAATAATCTTCTTATTTTGAATGCATCCATGAAATTGAAAAATTGACTCAAATTTTTTTAGATCCAAATTATTTTAACCCTTATCATCTAATTCTTCTTCTTCTTCTTCACTTGCATGTTGTTCCTCATTATCATTATTTTTTTCCACTAATTTTTTTATTCAACATCTTCATTCTCTTCTTCATTACCATCATTATTTTATTCCTCTTCTTCATCCTCTTTTTATTTTATATCCCATTGATCTAGGAAGACCTGTTCCATTTTTCCCATGAAGAATACTTTTGTGTGAAGCTCAACTGATTAAACCAATGTTGTGCAGGCTTAAACAAAAAAGAGAAAATTATGTTTGCCACAACATTATTTGAGTATTATTCTCATTAAAAAGGAACCACCATTCTATAGAATCAATATCATCCTACCCTAAAAATAATTGAATTGGATTGAATATATTGATGGTTCTAAAAAATTTTTGTAAAAATTTGCAATGGATTGAAAGATATTGACAATTCTAAAAAACTAAGGTTTTGGTCCACACAAATTGCCCAAATCGAAGCTTTGATACCACTTGTTATGATCCACACTTATAATAATTATAAAATATGTATAATATAATGTAGATAAATACAACACAATAGATATTGGTAGACCAAGATGTCCAAATATTCAATATATGTAGAAATAGAATACCCTTAAGGTAGGGTAAAACCATGCAATACTCCTTTAGGAAGGAATAGTTACACAATGTCTCTTCAAAGGGACAACCTCTAATATATTTTTACAATAAAATAATTAATGATTACTTGATACCTTTATAATGATAATAATCTCATTTTATAGACCTCTAATGGATGGGTAACCTCTTAATCCCAATGTAGGTCGACTATTACCCAATACACTAATTCCACAAGTTACTCTATTATCCTAATATATTAGACCCATATAAATAACTAAGGGGGATGTGTGCCACATGTTGTCATCTTAATCAACCCATATACATTAATATATCATGTCCCTAGATACATAACATTACTTCCCTCCTTGACATGTTTCATCCCCAAACATAAGAAGAAACCAAATAATGAGTGTGTTTCAATTCATTACACACTTATCTCTAATGTTGATTATCTAGAAATCCATATGTGATCTTATAAGGTGATATCTCTCCAATCTTGTTTCCAAATTCTATTATGCTCCTTTGATTCCATACATGATCATAATTGTACTACTTTAGTGCCCATGTATAATTATTCCTCTTGTGATTCCATGTACCATATTCCACTGCAATATTGTGATTCCATCCATGACCATAGTAGGTATTCTTTGGCTTCCATGCATATCCATAGTTATTATAACTTTGATTTATTATATAGCCAAAGTGATTTCTACTATGACACTTCCTCACATATATCCATGATTTTTTCTGATCATGATGATGTGGGTGTCTATATAATTCAATTTGTTTTGATAATTTGCACTTATCAACCTTTTCTTCTACCTCTTCCACCTTTTTCTTTAGTGGTTCCTTTGTCACAAAATTATTTGAGTATTATTCTCATTAAAAAGGAACCACCATTCTCTAGAATCAATATCATCCTACCCTAAAAATAATTTAAATGGATTGAAATATATTGATGATTCCAAAAAAATTATGTAAAAATTTGCAATGGATTGAAAGATATTGACGATTCAAAAAAACTAAGGTTTTGGTCCACACAAATTGCCCAAATCGAAGCTTTGATACCACTTGTTATGATCAACACTTATAATAATTGTAAAATATGTAGAATATAATGTAGATAAATACAACACAATAGATATTGGTGGACCAAGATGTACAAATATTCAATATATGTAGAAATAGAATACCCTTAAGGTAGGGTAAAACCATGCAATACTCCTTTAGGAAGGAATAGTTACACAATGTATCTTCAAAGGGACAACCTCTAATATATTTTTACAATAAAAGACTTAATGATTACTTGATACCTTTATAATGATAATAATCTCATTTATATAGACCTCTAATGGATGGGTAACCTCTTAATCCCAATGTAGGTCGACCATTACCCAATACACTAATTCCACAAGTTACTCTATTATCCTAATATATTAGACCCATATAAATAACTAAGGGGGATGTGTGCCACATGTTGTCATCTTAATCAACCCATATACATTAATATATCATGTCCCTAAATACATAACATTACTTCCCTCCTTGACATGTTTCATCCCCAAAACATAAGAAGAAACCAAATAATGAGTGTGTTTCAAATCATTACACACTTATCTCTAATCTTGATCATCTAGCAATCCATATGTGATCCTAGAAGGTGATATCTCTCCAAGCTTGTTTCTAAATTCTATTATGCTCTTCTAATTCCATTCACGATCATAATCATACTACTTTAGTGCCCATGTATAATTATTCCTCTTGTGATTCCATGTACCATATTCCACTGCATTACTGTGATTCCATCCATGACCATAGTAGGTATTCTTTGGCTTCCATGCATATCCATAGTTATTATAACTTTGATTTATTATATAGCCAAAGTGATTTTTAATATGACACTCCCTCACATAGATCCATGATTTTTTCTGATCATGATGATGTGGGTGTCTATATACTTCAATTTTTTTTGATACTTTGCACTTATCAACCTTTTCTTCTACCTCTTCCACCTTTTTCTTTAGTGGTTCCTTTGTCTCTTGAGTAGAGGAAGTGTTTTAATTTGATTGTATTATTTATTTATCTATGTCTTCATATAAATCTTTCACATGCTCTTCATCACCTATTTAAATCTCATCATCATGATCTACCTTGGCTATTATTGGTGCCTTCTTCACTATGATATCATTTAAAGTGACTTTTTTCCTATACCAAAACTTCGTGAACCATAAAAAAACTAGGGTTCATGAAAACCTAAAATGTCAATAACTCATTCAAAACTAATCAAAATAGTCCCAAATTTTGACTATAGCTTCATCTTATTATAGTGGAACTCCAGTAAAAAAATTGTGAAAAAATTCCACCAATTTCAGCCTATAGAGAAAATATATGAAAAACCATAAAATCGCAATAACTCACTCTAAACATATAAAAAAATTGAAATTTTGTTTCTATATTATGATACAGCAATAGTGAAAATTTCATAGAAAAATTACTTATATTTTGGAAGATATGATGAAATGAGTACAAACCCTAAAATATGAATAACTCCCTCAAAACTGATCAAAAAGGCTCAATTTTTTGACTAAGACTTCCTTGAGATATTATTCATATCCAATAACAAAAATTGTGAATTTTTTTGTAATCGATTGAAAGATATTGATGATTCCAAAAAACTAGGGTTTTACTCCATACAAATTGCCCAAATCAAATCTCTAATACCACTTGTTATGATCCACACTTATAATAATTGAAAAATATCTAAAATATAATGTAGATCAATACAACATAATAGATATTGGTGGACCAAGATGTCTAACTATTCAATATATGTAGAAATAGAATACCCTTAAGGTAGGGTAACACCATACAATAATACTTTAGGAAGGAATAACTCCACAATTTATCTTCGAAGGGAAAACCTCCAATATCTTCTTATAATAGAAGACTCAATGCTTACTTGATACCTTTACAATGATAATCATATCCTTTATATATAGCTCTAATGGATGGGTAACCTCCTAATCCCAATGTAGGCTGACCATTACCCAATACACTAATTCCATAAGTTACTCTATTATCCTAATATATTAGACTCATATAAATAATTAAGGGGGATGTGTGCCACATGTTGTCATTTACATCAACCCATATACATTAATATATCAGGTCCCTAAATACATAAAATTTATTCCCTCCTTGACATGTTTCATCCTTGAAACATAAGAAAAAACCAAATAATGAGTATGCTTCAAATCATTACACACTTTTCTCCATCTTGATCATATATCCATCTATATGTGATCCTATCAGGTGATATCTCTCCAAGCTTGTTCCCAAATTCCATTGTGCTCCTTTGATTGTATTAATGATCATAATTGTACTACTTTAGTTTCCATGCATAAATATTCCTCTTGTGATTCCATGTACCATTTTTTATTGCACTAATTTGATTCCATCCATAACCATAGTAGGTATTCTTTGGCTTCCATGCATATCCATAGTTATTGGAATTCTAATTTTTTATATAGCCAAAGTGCTTGTTATTATGACACTCCCTCACATGGCTCCATGATTGTTTCCCCTCATGATGATGTGGGTGTCTATATACCTCAAATGTTTTTGATACTTTGGCCTTATCAAAATTTTCTTCTACCTCTTCTACCTTTTGATTTAGTGGTTCCTTTGTCTCTTGAGTGGAGGAAGTGTTTTGCTTTGATTGTATTATTTCTTCATCTATGTCTTCATATGAATCTTTCACATGCTCTTCATCACCTATTTCAATCTCATCCTCATGATCTACCTTGAATATTATTGGTGCCTTTTTCACTATTATGTCCTATAAAGTGACCTTATTCTTATACCAAAACTTCATGAACCACAAAAAAACTAGGGTTTATGAAACCCTAAAATGTCAATAAATCATTCAAAACTGATAAAAATAGTCCCAAATTTTTATTTTAGCTTTGTCTTATTATAGGGGAACTCCAGTAAAACTTTTATGAAAAAATTAAACCAATTTTGGCCTATAGAGTGAATATATAAAAAAACATAAAATCACAATAACTCACTCCAAACATATCAAAAAAATCTGAAATTTTATTTCTGTATTATGATATAATAGTAGTGAAAATTTCAAAAAACATTCCTTATATTTTGGAAGATATGATGAAATGAGTACAAACACTAAAATATGAATAACTCTGTCAAAACTAATAAAAAAGGATCAATTTTTTTACTAAGAATTCCTTGAAATATTATTCATATCTAGTAAAAAAATTGAGTAAAAATTTGCAATGGATTGAAAGATATTGATGATTCTAAAAAACTAGGGTTTTGCTCCACACAAATTGTCCAAATTGAAGCTCTGATACCACTTTTTATGATCCACACTTATAATAATTGGAAAATATGTATAATATAATGTATATCAATACAACACAATAGATATTGGTGGACCAAAATGTTTAAATATTCAATAAATGTAGAAATAGAATACCCTTAAGGTAGGGAAACACCATACAATACTTCTTTAGGAAGGAATAGATCCACAACATCTCTTCGAGGGGACAACCTAAAATATCTTTTTACAATAGAAGAATTAATGCTTACTTTATACCTTTACAATGATAATCATCTCCTTTATATAGACCTCTAATGGATGAGTAACCTCCTAATCCCAATGTAGGCCAACTATTACCCAATACACTAATTCTAAAAGTTACTCTATTATCCTAATATATTGGACCCATATAAATAACTAATGGGGATGTGTGCCACATGTCAACATCTCCATCAACCCATATACATTAATATATCATTTCCCTAGATACATAGCACATAAATGGAAGAGTAAAGTAATAAATATGGGACACATGGTAGATAATGCTCGCTAAGAGTTCACAAGTGAAACATGATGGCCAAATTAGTGCTCTAATTCATCAAAGAGACATAAAACATGGAATTTATGGTTATTTAGCCTATGAATAGTGTCAAACATGTGAATTGAATATGTGTCAAATCTAAGCTAAAAAATAAATTAGTAGCATGAATCTAACTACCAAAATGATAAAAAAAAACTACTAAATGGGGAAATTTTAAACCAAACTAAAAAAAGGTAGTAGAATTCAAAGTAGGATAAATAATGGCATTGATCAACTGTGACATGCACATAAAAATCAGCAAGGAGATAAGAACAAACATCTACCTTTATGAGGTATGGTATATAATTACAAGGCATGGATAATAAGAAATATGATAGAATATCAACAACATTCCACAAATTAAAATGGATTCCCTCATTGAATATTAAAAACCTTTGGCCCTAATAGTGGGTAGAATCATAATAAATTTATGGGATTAATTGTTTATAAAATATCAAAGGATCAATGTGAAAAAAGTGGGTTCCTTACTTAGTGAACAAGACTAGATAGTATCTTAAGAGTAGATAGACTATGTCATTCTTATTTTTGTAATTTCAACCTTTCTTAGTTACATTTTCCCCTTTGTATAAGTTTTGGATATTTGGAATCAACTATGTTAATTTGATTAAGAATTTGAAGACTCTTGATTTTTTGTTCAATGAATAATCTATTATGTGAAAGTTATGTGATGTGTTATGCATGACTTGTGAAAGAAATATGATGGTGTGATTCCATCTCTTTGCATTGATAATTAATACTTAGACACATACACCATATTTTTCATTGGTTGTACAATGATACCAAGAAAATACTAGTTTTATTAAATGATTTGTCTACTCAATAGGAATAGACTAGTTTCCATTAAAAAGTAGGCTCATCTCTTTTTTCTCCATACCCTTCCCTCTTTCTCTCTTTTTGACAACTTGGTTACAAACCCTTCTCATTATTGAGATTATATTTTTAAATATGTATGTTTTCAATGAATGTTTATGAAATTGGTTATTTTATCATGCTAAATCCATATGTTAATTTCCCTAAGAATCAATCTCCATAGTTTAAAATTCTTACGATTTACTTGAAGTATTATTTCACCAACACATGCCTCTTTAAATGGAATGTTCACAATGCACCACTGAGTGAAGATTAGTACACCTAGAATAGGTAGATAAAAACCTTGGGGAGAGGATCTTACACATACCCTACTTTAAATAGAGGTAGAGGCCCCTCAAAGCCCCATCTACCTTAGTTTTGTTAGCTATTTCAAAACACCAAACAACAATATTATTCTTATGTTATGTATAATTGACATATGACATTAAAAACAAGAAAACAATATTATGAACATTGAGAAAGAAGTTTTCATATAATTATCAATTCTACATAGGTATAATATACTAATAATAAATTATCAATTCTGAATCTAATATTATTTTGTGTAGAGTTGGTATGACCATTATATACAAGCTAAAACTATTAAATCCATAAGTGCTCATATTGTGCCCCATTCTACATAGCTCAAGTATATTAAGAATATATTACATCTAATTTTCCTATCTTATTTATAGTGTTCACATGCCCATTCTATACAAGCTAAGTCTATATGATTATTAACTGATAATTTTATTATAATGTGTAGAATCAACATGTTCCATTCAACAAAAAAATAAAAATATTATGAGTACTGAATAATAAATTCTCTTATTATGCACAATTCTACATATTGATAGGTGTTTTCATACCATGAGAGCTAACAATCATACCATGACATCCAAAAACCATATAAGTCATTCATTGTAACTTACATCAATTTCCATAAGACAAGAAACTATATAAATAAGTGATACATATGTGGATAATGTCATGACAAGATACTAAGGGAACCTAAGCATGTAATCAAGTAATTTAAGGTAGAAATCATTGGTGGTTTGTGGGAAATTGAGAAGGATTTCAATTGCACATCACACAAAGTGTAGTCTAAAATATTGTGTATAATTAACATGTGCACATTCAGTAGAAGATAAAAATATTATAACCATTAATAAATTAGTTCTCATATTATTCCTTTTTATGCATGTTGACAAGATTTGTCATTAGAATATTATGTAAAAAAATAATCTATGAAATTTGATGATCATATTATGGCATCTAAAAACCACATACATCATTTATTTTTACATAAATTATACTAAATGATGTATTACATAAAGGAAAAATAATAGGTATACATAAGGAAACATGTCATTATCTTGGAAAATATTGAAAAGGCCTTTGATTTCCTTTTTGGCTTCAAGCATCACCACTAGATAGTGTAGTTACATGATTGTAATCCACATGTTATTCTTTCACATCAAAGTTGGGATATGATTAAAGTATGTCTTAAAAAATTGTCAACAAAATAAGAGAGATTATTCCATTTGTCTTTTTTTTCTTCACTATCTGGGAGTATCAAAAGTTCCAAGTATTAAATTCTTGTGATATATAGATTACTAAACATCACACCATGTATCATCATATCACTCCTATGCAGTCTTTCCATATAAATTATAAGTCATAAAGATTTTTGATTGTGCTACTACATGATATTTTTTCCACTTATCACCATAAAAAATAGATAGGCTAGAGATCAAAATTGAATGGCAAATCCTCAAGGAAATTTGGTATAGTGGATATCAATCCATTATATGGGTCACCTATTCCTGATATTCCTATTTCTATACGATATTCACTTTCACATTCAAAGAGAGAAATGAGAAACTAAGAGATAGTCTAGGGTTAGAAGATACCTGGATGAAGTCATGCACACTTAAATCAGATGTTGGAAGGTACTCCTCTTTGGCTGTGGAGGAATGACACCTACAAATAAAAAGAGACTAAAACACGAAAAATGTTAGATGAGGAGATGGTGGGCTATCAAGGAAAAGCTTGATCCCTGAAGTATGAAGACTTCCTTGAGGGATATCAACCCACTGATTAAAAATAGAATATTTGACAGAAATAGAAATAGTGAAAGACAAGATGAAAGAAATAAAAGACAAAAAGCAAAATGCTTACCTGATATGCAGCAAATTGCTTTGCATAATTACCGGTGTCGGTCTCTATGCCGACGTCGGTCAAGGAAGGAAGCCGACGTTAGTTAAAGTGTCAGCGTCAGTAGGGGTAATGACTGGCATCGATCAGGGCAGTAGTTTTTGGATGGGGTCTGGTCAGGTCTGGACAGGGTTTCAAGATTGTAGAATGGTCTAAAGTTTCGTATGAGGGTTAGGGAGCCAGTCAGAGGGATTATTTGGGGGTTTGTGTAGAAATTTGGGTAGAGTTACAAACTATATATTCTAGAAAGGGTGGATAGAGGTGATATAGGAGGAAGTCAAGTCAGGTCTGTAATCTGAATCTAAATCTGAGTGGTGATATCAATTAAAAACAATAACTAGAGAGCAAAATAAAAGCACAGAACAAACACTTACCTATTACATGCTGAAGATAGAGTAGGAGACATAATTGATGTTGTCGGTGTGTTGCAAAAATTTGATGTAGCAGACCTCTAGCGAGATGACTGAAGTAGAATACCTGTACCAGAGAGAGAGAATATGAGAGATTTGATTATAGATTGGTTGAATGCAAAAATTGGCTAATCCTTCTGAAGGTTGAATGAAATAATGTTTTGAAAGAAGGTCCGATAACTGATCGAGAAACTAATTGGCAACTGAATAATGAATAACAGATCCTGCATTTGGGTCAAGAACGCAGTATAAGGATAACTGACGTCAGTAGGACTGCTGATGTCGGCTGAGTAGTGACCAACATCGGTGACGTCAGCCAAGTAGTGATCGACATCGGCAGATGCAGAATGGGGATAGAGGATAATTTTAGCTTTTTGCTCATTTTTACATGCTGCCAGGGTCAAGGCTCGTGGGAAAATGGTCGACAGGGGTTAGACACAATTTTGGTGTCTACATTTTCCCCTTTTTTTCTTGTTGGTTGTTCTAGACGAACTGCAAGACAAAAATAGGAGTTGGTTGTCCCAAGTATGGGATGATGTGTTTCCCCCTCAAAGTGGGAGTTGAGGGAAGGGAATTGGAGATCGAGTGTCAATTTGATAGAGAGAAGAGAGGGTCAAGAACGAGTGTGAATACGACAAAGGGCAAGATTGCACGTATACCACACCACGCAGTAGGCAAGTCAAATTATCATGGTCAATGGGTCAAGGAGTGCTAGAATCAAAATAACTGGGCCTCAGCATGTAGTCATAGCTGATCAGGTCATTTAGTCCAAGCTATAGCTCTAATGGGTCATCATGTTCCAGGTATCCCAGGTGCAGGAAGTGCTCCTAGAAAACACAAAAAAGCACAAGCATGAGGGATCAACGTGCTCACGATCTGATACTCATGAGGGTTAGGTGACAATTGGCTAACTAGGCATGAGACAGCAAAGGCAATCAAAACAACTAAGGCAGGTCATCTAGAAAGGGGTCAGAGGAGATAGTCATGATCTCCAAAGTCGAGCGGTCGATGGATGAAGGCAAAAGTGAACACAAGGGTGCCCCAAGGGGCAAAGATCAACTGGTTGGGAAAACTAACTAATGGGGGGCATGATTGGGGGCAAGGGGATGAAAAAGGAGGTTTGAGGGCCGTTGACATCAGTTATAAAACTGACGTCGATGGCCAAAATGGACCAACGGTGGTAGAAATTAGCCGACATTGGTGCCCTAGGGCATGCTGATGCCAGCATCAACAGCCTGCCAAATTTGAGAAAACTAGATTGGTGACCCACCAAAAGTCATTTGTGATTGTGCAAAAGTGAAAAAAGGAGTGCTAGAGTGATTAGGTGAATAAGTCTTGAAGTTGACTAGTGCAGCAGTGTGAGGTGGCAGGGCGAGATTGGGTGAGAAAGGGAGTGAGTTGAAGTCAGATTGGAGGTTGCAAAAGCTGTTGTGGGCTAGTGGGGGTGTTGAGAGAAAGTGACACAGATGAGATGGCAGAGGGTAGTAGAGGACCCATAGGAGGTCCACCACTAGTGGCACCCATCGTGCCACCATGACGGTGATGATGAGATGAGGTAGGAGACGCATTGAACTCATTTGGATCGGTTTTGAATTTGGTTTTGTTTTTTGAATTTTTGTTGTTAGAGGTAAAAAAATAGAGGGGGGAGGGTAGCTAGGGGGAGGGGGATAGGTCTAAGAGAGGTTAGGAGAGTTTTAAAAGGAAAATGGGGGGTTGGGGAGGCCATAAAGGGGAAGCCCTAAATTTAGGGCACGCCCCATTTGGCCCTCGAGCTGAACCAGTCACCGACATTGGTAATTGTCACTGACGTCAGCCGACCAACAACTAGCATTGGCCAACTAGTGGCTGACGTCGATCACTCAACTGCTGATGTCGGTGGTTGCCTGGTCGAAAGAGGTGAGAAAAAGGGTCCAGTCAAGGGGTCGAAGCCACACCAAGGGCTTCCCAAGGATCGGGGTAGGAGTAGTGGGTTAAATATGTTGGACAAAAAATGAGATTGATGTGGTTGTGATTACAGGTGAGGCAGATGTTGATACTGCAGGATCATCTCCTGATGTTGCTGATGTGGATACGCAGAGGTGTGACCAGCGAGGAGTGGGGACACATGGCCGCAGTTGGGCTAGGCAGACTAAGATGCTACTATAGGGTGGCGAGGGACATGAGCTTGATGGTGGCTCTGATCAAGCAGTGGGATCATGCCACCAACACCTTCCACTTGTCGATAGGAGAGATGACAGTGATGGTTGAGGATGTGTACCAGATTTTGTGGTTGTTGATGTATAGAGTAGACATATATGCATGCTCGTGAGAGGCACATGACATTCACATGGTTACACTCTTTGGGGAGCATGTTGCAGAGATGAGCTACCATTCAGTGAGTTTTGCATATGAGTCGTTATATGCAGTAGATGAGGAGGCACATCAGCTAGTGGTCCTGATGATGATCAGGATCATAGTATATGCACTACCAGATGCTGAGGGAGGCAGGTTCCTAGTCACCATGACTAGAGTTTTGATAAAGATGCTAGAGTGGGAGACGGTGTTTGCCTGGGCACCTATATTTTTGGCCCAAGTTTATAGGGAGCTATGGGGGATCAGTCGGCAGTGGTGGTACAGTCTGTGCATTGGCCACCTACTACACTGCTGGGCTTACGAGCACATTGTGGTCATGCATCCTCTCGACCTTCCAGTAGCTATCCAGGCTAGTTTTAGGGTTAGATTCAGGTGATGGTGAGAGGTCATGGCACAGACGCGAGTAGATGGGGTGGTCAAAGACATTGACCATTATAGAGTGGTACTGGAGGCCCTTATCCCAGTGGACATCGTTTGGAGACCATACCTAGTCTATCCAGCATTCTAAGACTAGGTAGAGTAGATGGTCAGGGCTCAGAGCTTCAGATGGGTCTGAGGCAGATGAGCTAGTGAGCTCGAGAGGATACCAATAGAGTGAGTGCAGTGCCAGTATGGGTTGCTACAGGATGTACCTCCCACATTCTTGTAGTACAGGCAAGATGATATTGAGGTGCCACTCCCACTGGCAGAGGAGATAGAGGGCCCAGATTTTGAGGAGTTACTGACAAGACCTAGGGTGGCTGACCCAAGTTGTATAAAGGCCTACATGGCATGGTGGGTAGGGATTTACATAAGGGTTCAAGTAGATGTACAGACAGGGGTACAACCAAATCTATAGGCTGTTATTAAAGAGCGGGATATAGCCTGTGAGGAGAGGGACACCACATGGCAAGAAAGGGATGCGGCACAGGCCCAGGTGACCATTTTGTAAGGCCAGGTCATAGTTTTGTAGGGGTAGTTGGTAGGGGTGATAGGTCAGGTCACAGAGATGATAAGCCAAGTGGCAGCACTGACAGGGCAAGTCACAATGCTATAGGGATAGTTGGCCACAGCCCAGGCACAGGCAGTGATAAGATAGGTTTTTGGAGGGTAGGGCCCATTATAGCAGCCAGCTCAGTAGTAGTTGGTATTTTCACAGGGGGTAAGACCATCAGTGTTGGTACAGCTGACATTGTCATAGCCGCAGGGGATAGGGTAGGGCATGGCAGCAGGTTTGATGGGGCCACCGTAGACTGTGTCATATTCTAGGTACAGGACTATGCTAGAGGAAATCACATATTATTAGGGTGTCATCTTAGACTACCCTCAGATATAGCAATTCTCAGAGATGAGAGCTGAGCAGAGCTGGCAGAGGTCTGCATCGTGAGTGATGACTTCGAGCACTCGCAGATGGTGCAGATCTGAGAGTGGAGATGATACAGCATCATCCAGGCTGCCACCTCCACTGCCACAGCCACAGCCATGAGGCCCAATTTTGAGATGATTTTGAGTTATTATTTATTTTTGATGTATATACCAGCCTATGAGTTGAAGATGAGAGATGTATTATGAGAGAGAGAGACAGACACATATTGTGTCTGATTGTATAAAAACTATTCTTGATATATATATGATGAGAGTTTTGACCATGGATATGAGTAATGAGAAAATGTATGGATGTATTTATTGGCATTTTGATTTGATGGATGTGGATATTATGTTGTATGTTTATGATGCATATGTGATGATGAATATGTTTATGAAATGGTTATATGATGATGTTTATTGATTGTTGATGATAGATTATATGAGGATGGCTTTAGATTAGATGATGATGGATGTCATATTTAATGTTGAACTTGCATATTAGGAAATGTGGATGTTTGATGAGTCATGATGGATGATATTTATGACTAATGACTTATGATGTTATGATGAAAATGAGAGTATGCTAATGATTATGAGAATTGGTGATTGACTGTGCTGTGATTGACAGGTGACAAGCAAATGAGATGAGAGAAAGTGATGAAGAGGATGGCTGAGCTAACCCCAGAAGACCCCATGTCAACTAGGTGCTGCCTACATAGCCCTTGTCCTAAGGGCCTCAGGCTAATGTAGTTCTCCCAAAGAGGGAGGAAGAGTCAAAGTGGTTGATTGCTTGTGGTTTAGGTCAAGTCACAAGTTAGAAGAGGATAGGGTTTGTCCATCGGGTAGACGAAAAAATGAGGGTGGTCAAGCTAACCCCAGAAGATAGTCATGTCATCTAAGTGCTGCCTACATAGCCCTGATTGAAGGGGCCTCAGACCAATGTAGTTCAGGCTAGGAGACAAAGAGGTTGAGAGTTGGTCTTGGTCAGGAGAATAGTCTAGCATGTCCATATGTCTAAGGGAACATGCTTGAAATGATGAAAAGAAGGCAAAGGTTGTTCATCTGTAGCAATTGTCCACATTAAGTGATGGACATATGCTAAAAATGAAGTGAGTCTATTTATGTGTCAGCAAGTAATGGTTTATGCTGAACATAAATTGAGTAGTCGAGAGTTTCCATGTACATTGGTTTCCATAGAAACTAGTGTGAATAGGTTAGGTGAGTGGTTTGAGCTGAGTGTGATAAATGATATAATGTGACAAAAGTGTGAAAAAGGTAAAAAGCATAATCACCCTTTCATTGACAAGGACCAGAATGGCAGCATAGATAGGGGTTGTTAGAACTAAGAGCCCCATTCATGCATTACGTCGTTGACTAGATGTTGTGTTAGAATGGTAATCAAATCACTTTGACATTAAAGTGAGCTCAAAGTCCCTTGAGTAGGTGTTAGGATAGGAGGAAATAGGGTAACCCATTTTAAGAGCAGAGATAACCTTGCCCCTTTTTATGGGAGACCTTGAGACAACTATAAGTTAAGTCCATGACTCATTTTTTTTTGGCATAGACTGATCAATGCAAGAAGCCTATATAGAGATGTCATTGTGCTTGGTGGTCAGTTATGAAGCTGATCGATGCGGGAAGCTTCTTAGATAGTGATATTTATTTCTAGATTAGTCATAGCCATCCTTCGAGGGAGTGGTCTAGATTTTTGCTTAATATAAGGGCTTGTGAATAGCTGTCCTTTGAGGGAGCAGTTTATTAGCTACAACAATGATAGTAAAGCTGTCCTTCAAGGGAACAGTCTGCCTTTTTAATTTGATATTGACATGGTGACCATGGATAATTGACATCTTGATTTATTTTTGATAGAAATTTGACTCATGGACATGACTATGGAAGTTCAAAGGCCCCCTTTTATTAGGATAAAGCATTTGTATTGTATAAAAGGGTTATAGAGGAATTGTTAAGAGGAATAGCGATGAAAGGAATTAGGACTAAAAGGATGGGGATTGCTCAAAGGATGAGCTCAAGTTAAATGTCAAGTGAATGAGTACTTGACTAGCAGTAGAATGGTCGCAGATGCAACGCATTAAGAGGCTCAAGTTCTAGTCATCCATCAAGAGAGGATAGACGATAAGTTCCTGATCCATACTTGTGTGTGATGATGAAAGGTCCAAGCCAATTAGGGGTAAACTTGCCTCGTTTACTTCACTCCATATTAGTCACATGCTAATTCTCTTTGAGGATGAGGTCTCTGATATTGAAATCTCATTCTCATAGATTTTTGTCATAGGCTCACTTGATGCAATTTTGATAGACATGGAGATGATTAAGGGTAGCAAGATGGCACTCATCAAGTAACTCAAGTTGAGCTAAATTATCTTGATGAAAGTCATCGTTGGAAAGGATGTCATGTAGAGAAATGTAGAGAGATAGGATCTATACTTTAATAGGTATGACAGCCTCTGTTCTATACACGAGAGAGAAAGGGGTAGCACCTGTAGAGGTTTGGATGCTAGTGCGGTAGGCCCACAAAGTGAAGGGAATGTGAATGTGCCAGTCCCTTCTTGTGTTGTTGACCACCTTCATGAGAATTTTAGTGAGAATTTTGTTAGAAGCCTCGGCCTACCCATTTGCTTGTGGGTAATAAGTCGAAGAGAAATTGAGCTTGATGCCAAATGAGTCGCATAGCTTTTGGACAATTTTGTTTTTGAAGGACTTGCCATTGTTGGTGATGATCTTATGAGGGACACCAAAATGACAAATGATGTGGGTGCTAATGAAGTCGATGATCTTATCAACTTTTGTGGAGATGAGAGGAATGGCTTCCACCCACTTGGTGAAATATTTAGTGGCTGTGATGATGGATTGATGACGAAGAGACAAGTGGGGGTTAATCTCATCGATGAGATCTAAACCCCATTGAGAAAAAGGCTAGAAATCTTGAGTAATTTGTAAGGCATGGCTGGGGAGATGAAGCAAGTTAGAGTGCTGCTGACACTTGATGCAATGCTAGACATAGTCGCTATAGTCTTGATGAAGGGTAGGCCAATAATAGCCCAGACGAAGGATGCGCTTGGAAACCAAATTCCCATTGAAATGTCCAACACAAATCCCATCATGGACTTGCTTAATGGCCTGAGATGCTTTAGTGGAGGTGAGACAATGAAGAAGGAGGCCGTCGAAGCCTCGCTTATAGAGAAGACCCCCTCGCATGGTATAGCAAGTGGTACACTAGATAAAAGATCACCATGCATTACTAGAGAGGTTGGGAGGAATGACAGAAAAAGACAAGAAGTTCACAAGTTGCTTATACCAATCATCTCGTGGGCTAGAGTCTATAGTGTTGACATGATTAATGTTAGGAGAGATATAGGAAGGCAATGGCACATGATGCACTGTGACAAAAAGTCTAGATGCAGATGAGGAAGATGGGATATGTGAAGCGAGACAAGCCATGGTGTCAGGAAACTTATTCATGGATCGAGGAATAGTCTGTAGGAGGTAATGGTCAAAAGATGCAAGGAGAATGTCAGTACAATTTTTGTACCTTTGCAAAATTTCATTTTTACAGAGGTATGAACTGTTGACCTGATTGACGATGAGCTGCGAGTCACCGAAGATGTTTATGGACTTGATGCTGAGAGAGAGGGTGGTTTGAAGTCCCAAAATTAAGGTCTCGTACTCGGCCATATTATTGGTACAATCAAAGTTGAGCTTACAAGATAGAGGCATGGGCTCCCCTTCAAGTGGGATGAGAATGACCCTGGCACCCCCACCGAGTTGACATTTGGAGCTATCGAAGAACATGGTCATCTGATAGATGGTGTCATTGGTGGAAAACACGGTGATAGATTCGTCAGGAAACTCACACTATAGAGGTTGATTGTGAAGAAGAAGGGCATCTGCTAGTTAGTTAGCGATGGTTTACCCCTTGATAGATTTCTACTGGTTGAATTCGAGGTCGAACTTAGCAAGCAGCATGAGCCAGTGAGCCATATGTTGATTCTGATATGGCTTAGAGTACATAAACTTAAGAGGGTCAGTGTGAGTGATGACAAAGGTCTTGTGGTTAAGAAGATAATGGCAAAGCTTGGTAGCGGCAAAGACTAACGCCAAATAGAGTTTTTTAGTATGGGTGTATTGAGTTTCATAGTTGACCAGTGTTTAGCTGATATAATAGACTGCTTGTTCAAGGTGATGCTCATCTCAATGCGTGATCATGGCACCTAACGAATGATTAGTGGCTAAGATATAAAGGTAGAAGGGTTGGTCATCTTTAGGTGGAATGAGGACTGGTGGAGAGACCAGATAGCGTTTAAGGGCTTCAAAAGCCTCTTAACAGTCCTTATCCCATGTAAAGGAGATGTCCTTCTTAAGGAGATGATGAAAAGGTTGGCAGCGGTCAAAAAGTTGTGAGATGAAACGGTGAATGGACTAGAGCTTCCCTTGCAAACTGTGAAGCTGCTTGAGATTGGTTGGGGGTGGCATTTCAAGGATAGCACGAATCTTGGTGGGATCTATCTCGATGCCACGAAAAGAAATGATGAAGCTGAGAAGCTTACCAGAGAGGACCCCAAAGACACATTTCTTGGGGTTAAGGTGAACAGTGTATTGAAGAAGACAAGAGAAGATGATCTTGAGAATGGTCAGATGGTCACGGCGAAGCTTGAACTTGCCTAGTAGGTCATCCACATAGTCCTCCATGATTTTGTGGAGGAGATCATGGAAAATGTAGGTCATGGCACGCTGATAAGTGGCACCTACATTCTTCAAGCTGAAAGGCATGACTCGATAGCAGAAAGTCCCCCATGGGGTAATGAAAGTGGTCTTGTGTTGATCTTTCAAAGAAATCAAGATTTGATTGTATCATGAAAACCCATCCATGAGAGATAGCATCTCATGGCCGGCCATGAGATCAACAAGCTGGTAAATGTTAGGAAGAGGAAAGTCATCTTTGGGATAGGCTAAGTTAAGGTCGCGATAGTCTGTGCAGATCTGGATCCCCCCAGTCACCTTGGTGACTAGGATGATGTTAGAGACCCACTGTGGATAATCGATGGGCTAGATGAAGGAGACAGAAAGGAGGCACTGAATCTCCTCTTTGACAAGGAGGGCAATGTGAGGATACATCTTTCGAAGCTTTTGCTTGATAGGCTTAGCCTCTGGTTTGGTGATAATGTTATGGGTAGTGATGGTGGGGTCGATGCCAGGCATGTCACTGTAAGTCTAGGCAAAGGCCTTGCTATGGTCGAAGAGGAACTGGGTATAGTCAAGCTGCTCCTGAGCATCTAAAGATTGGCCAATCTTTAAGACATAAGGACATCAAAAGAAGGAAGGTTGATGTTAATGGTCGATTCATTTAACATAACCTGGGTCTCAAAAGGGAGGGAGCACTAGATGAAAGAGTCATCAGCGCCCATGTAAGAAAGAATGGCATCATCATCAATGCAGTGGATAGTGTGAATGGTCATTGACTCATCTTCTATCATGCTGGGAAAAATGAGAGGGAGAGACCTGGACACCCCATTAAACTGATAAGTCAGGGGTTCCAGGTGGATGGTGTTTATGTAAAAAAAACTAGGAGGAATGGAAACCACTGACTCTATAGGTGAAGGAGGAAGAATGGGCGAGCATGGAGGAGATTGGTCAATGGTTGGTTCAGGACAAAGGTCTACAGGGTCTTGAGTGGGGTCATGATATTCCAGGCCATATTGTTTCTTGGAATCATCATCATTGAGCGGCTCAATAGGCTGATGGGAGCCCTACTCATAGCATCTAAAACCAAAACCCTTCCATGCACACCTATAAAGGTAAGTGTGTGCAAAGGCAGGGTTGCTAAGAAATGAGAAGTCTGATGTGAAAGGTTGAGGTGAAGAAAGAGAATTGCCATTATTAGGAGCTTGATCAAGCCCCCCATAGACAAGGTTGGTTCGGAGGTGAGGAGGACCATAAGGCATGATCATCCTGATCTAATGGTCGTAACTAGGGCTATGATGAAGGCATACATACTCTTGTGGAGTTTGGAACATGTCTAAGGCCAACAAGCAATACTCCCAAAATGAAAGTCTTTGGAAGATGTCTTCCATGGGGTCTGTGGTCATCGCTTGAAGGGGAGGTGTGAGGGCGACTGCCCATTGTGAATTGTTCAAAGCTTCCACAGATGGAGGCGATGCCAGGATTGATGGCTTGATAAGAATGAGGATGTCATTTGGATGGTAGGTGGTGTTACAAGTTTTGAAGGGTGAAGGGTCAATGGGAATGGTGTGGACTTGCTGCTCAAATTTCACACAACGGTGCAGGGTGGAGGGGACACAGGCCATGGCACAGATCCAGGGTCAGCCCAGCAACATGTTGTATTGAAACTCTCCTTTGATGATATAGAAGAGCTCCGAGACTATGCATGGACCAACACGGATGTGAAGGATGAGTGTGCCAATGGTCATGGCAGTGGTGTCATTAAAGGAGTACAAGATTGCATCAATTTTGGAGACACAATTCTTAGGAAGAGCCAACTGATCAAAGGCATGGGTGGAGATAATGTTGATGCTGGTGCCTTCGTCGATCATAATGCATTTAATGCATGTCTGATCAACATAGGTAGTGATGAAGAGGGCAGCATCCTGATCTTCTGTGTTGGATGTGGGAATCTCAGAATCACTGAATGTGATGGAGGCAATAGGGGCTAAAGAGTGGATAAGGGAAGCAAGTGGCTGGGGGTCCTCAAGTTGGACCTCTATTGCCTGCAGGGCTCTGATGAGGGCTTGACGATGTTGAGGCGAGGTTTGGATGAGGTCATAGAGAAACATCTTCACAGGTGTCTGGTGAAGCTATTTCAACATGGAGTCATGGATTGGTCTGGAAGAAGAAGAAGAAGAGGAGGGTTGAGACGCGCCAAGGATAGAAATTTTAGGCTTTGGCGCTAGAGGTGGATTGATGAAAGGGTAGGTCCAAGGAATGGTGGCTTTTTCTTTTGCCTTGTCCTTTTGTGACCTAGTGGTTATGTGAATGGCATTGATTTCAAAGATAGGAGGTGAAAGAGATAAAGGGGTTGTAACCTGTTGATGAGATGTTGATGGGTTTGAAGAGGTTGGAGGGTTATGAGAAGGAGTCAGGGGTCAGTCGAGAGTGTCCTCAAAGAGAAGAGTGTCTTTCTCCAGATAGCGGTGAATGACGGCCTTGAGGGCACAACGAGTCTCGGTATCATGTCCTGGCATATGATGGTATAAGTAAATCTTTGTGTCATCAAACCAAGAGGGCTTAGACCCGAGGGGTTGGAAAGGCCTGATGGGTGGAAGGGTTATGCTGGAAGTATGCAAAAGTTGGTGTAATATCAAAGAGTATGAGCCCAGTAAAGGGTCCGTGCTCGGTGATGTGTGTGATACTGGTGACTTTTGCTTGGGTAGAGTCGGAGGAGGCTTTCATACCACCTTTTGGGTTGATGGTGCGGTGACAGGTGGAGATGGCACTTTGTTCGTGGGAGGTACCACCTTTTTGAGAGAGGGTAGACTGGAGGTAGGCAAAGGAAGCAAAGGAGGCAACTGGTTTTGATTAAAAGTTAGAGTGGGAAGGACTCTGGTTAGGGTCGAAGGATGGGGGCCTAAAATGGAGGGCAATGGTGATATGCAATATCTTAGACCTTCAAGCCTATACCCTATCTGTATATAGGTAAAAAACAACACTTACAACCAAGCATTGACCAAGATAGATAGTGAGCATAAGGAGCTTGGTTAAGAAATATTGAGGATGAGCTAGGGGTTTAAAACCAATTAAAATGGATACAAAAGGATTATATTCAGCCTTATCAATGTATTCCAAGATTAATTAAGTCCCTAAAGGCCCTAATGTCATCTATAACCCTGTATATGGAAATATAGGTAATGAGTTAAGAGTAAAGTTCTTAGTAATAAAAGAAACTATGTTGTGGATTTTGGCTTATAAAAAATGGAAGGTGACATTAGGATACTCTTTATAGTTCCCAAACATGTTTTTATGTTTCATTTCAAACATCATACACCTATAGGAAATAGGGCATGACAAAGTTTCTAAATTATTCAAGAAAGTGCCTAGTCTAGTGGGTCTAAGATGCATATTGAATGTCAAGAAAGTTATAGTGAAAAATAAAGTGATTTTTAATTTTATATAAATGATTTATGGGATTTATAGATCATATTCACCTATAGGTAGGGTCTAAAAAGTGAGAAACCTAGTCTATGCTTAACACTGTCAGGCATAACCAACATTTTGTGAATTTTAGAGCACAAAGAATGCACCAAATGGTATAAATATGAAGGATAACTTATTTAATGGATGGATCACCTTATAATATGTCAAGTATAATTTTTATCACTAGGATCAAGCCTTGTATTATGTAATGGACACCTATAGGTGTGACTATAGAAGTAAATATAGTCTTAGTCAAGATTGGGAAAGTTAGCCTTGAATATTGGGAAAGTTAGTGGTCCTATAGTTGGAATGAGGAGCTCAAAATTTTTAAAAATATTATTTATAGGTTTATGAAGCTCCTCTAATGGTTTTTAAATTTGGAATAACAAGATAAGTTCCCCTATTTTGTCTCATATATGGGGCACTTTTCCCCTTGCATAGACCCTGTAAACATGGAAAGGGAATCAAAACAATGAAAAATAAGTTAGGATAACCATGAAAGGTGGTTTTATAAGATAAAACACATATAATAAAACATAGGAAACTATTCTATGAGGTTTGAAGGCAAACAAGGTTTGTAGGCAGGGTAACTAGGCAAGGTACAAGCCTAGTCTCAAATGAGAGACCATTTCAAATTTCAACCTTTGCCAAGCATTAAAATGATTTGGAGAATGTTAAAAAAGGTATATATGATGTGTTTGAGATATCTTAGATGTTTTTAGGGTCAATAAATAGGTCTAAATTACAAGTTGTAGGTAAGGCATACTAGACCTAATGTGAGGTCTAATGCCTAGAAAGGAGTCATATCACTTTTGTAGTTAGATGGATATTGAGACCTATTGGATCAATTTATGAGGCATATATAGAGGTTTTGGATCATATTTTTTGTATAAAAAATAATCAAGAATCCATTTCTTGGCTTGAAATGCACATATGCCTATGCATAATGCTAAAGGACCTTGAGTGGTTATTCTAAAATGCTTAGAAATTTCATTACTCTTTGCATAGGACCTCAATATATTTGGAGATATTATTTAGGGTCATTAATAATCCCTTAATAGAATTGGGAGATATTTTTAATGTGTAGCCTTTATGTACAAAGGCTAAGACCTGAAACTACTCCAAACCCTCAAAAACCCTCCTTTAGGACTTGATTGGGGAAATTTTGAAATTGAAACATCCAAATGGGTTGGAAATGCCATAGAATAAAATTAAATATGTATAAGACTCTCCAAGGACCTGACACATGTGATTGAGGTGTACTACACTTGTACAAATGGTGCAAAATAGGGCTCTTGCTAACTAATTTATGTGTTTTACAGGTTTGAGAAGGTTTAAAAAGGTAAAATCACTTTTGAGAAATAGTTAGAGACTTGTTATAAGTTTCCATGAAAATTTTATGAGGTATATAAACTCTTAAGTGTGTTTTCTATCTTCTCCATCTCAACTAGTCAAGTGGGTAGATAGTGAACACTTAGTGAAAAAGAGGGAAACTCTAGTTGGGAAGCCTTTTGAGGCTTATTTGATGAACATGATGACTTGGAAACTCTTTACAAGTGTCATCCCTAATTTTTCATGGATTATAATATATAATTTAAATTTTTTTGGGTAACAAGTGTGATAGGTGCATTTAAAGGAGTCATTTTATAACTATTTAAGATGATTATGCTTGAATAGAGGAATATGAGTGGCTTAGGACCACTCTAATTAATGTGAGGGATTTTTAGTAACCCCTCCCACTTATATCCATCATTATACCTGACCCTATGTAGAGATTAGGTATTTTTTTAAAGATAAATGATGAGGGTAGTTTCTTATACAAGCACAAGGGAATCTACACCACCTATGGAGGAGTTAAACAAGTTTGAGAGACGTTTGTCCTTTCTTCTCTTTTATGACCTATCTCATAATATAATCCATGATGATTTAACTCCTTATTCTTACTTGATAAGTGTATTAATGACTCTTGAGCTTCCCCTTCTCTCTTTCCTCTCATAATTGCTATAAATATTGGCCTTTTTGTCATTATATTTCATGTTCCACTTGAGTATGGTGAAGCCCTACTCAATTTTACACCTTTTGATTAATAAAATGACTAATTTTTACCTCTTACATGACTATACTTAGTGTGTTTACTTGAATGTGTTATCTTTTATAAGTGAAGACTAAGGATTCATTAGCATGTTGCTCATTTGTTTCACCTATTTTCATCTTCTTTTTGGCATGTGGTGTGTTTTAGGATATGTCAAGGTTTAAGTGATAGTATTTTCATTAGTTCCCTCATATGCCTCTTGTCTAGTCTTCCTAGATTTGTAAATTCATCTATAACCCCATAATGTAACATTGACGCAAGGAGTCATTTATTGGAGAGTGAATGTTCTAGTTATCTTTTGATTTTAAGTGTGAAATACTTATGGTTGGATGCAATCAACATATTTGGTGTATCACCTCCATTATAATATATTTATTTTAGTTATCCTTCTTTCTTTTCACCCCCTAAAAGCTAGCAATAGGTTTGAGCTATAGTGATACATCAAGGGGAACTATCCCCTCATCTAGAGATCCACCTCCAATTTGGAACACCCACAACCCTAAGGTGATTTCATTTTTCCACTTGCATGAGGAGGGACTTGTCCTCTCCTCAATGGGTGCAAGTTCAAGTGATAACAGTTCTAACTACCTCTTTGAATAATGATGAATATACTCAACAAACTTTTGATTTCATAGATGGAGATGCCTTTCACATGATATGGAAGGATAATATTCATGGTAGAGGGCTGAACAAACTTTGTCATTATGTGAAACTACCTGGGTATGTGCTTGACCACTTACTTGCATAGTCAATTTTTTTTGAACAGATGCCCTCCCTCTAATGTCTGCCATGGAACAACCTAATTTTTCCATGACTCCATAGGAATATTCTAGATCCATGTTCATTTGAATGATCTTTGGAGTGACCCACCTTCGATTTACAAGTTTGAAATTTCTCACTCATGGAGGAACTTTGATAGGAACAACAATACAAAAGGCTTAGGTCATTGTTAACTTCTTACCTTCTGGGATCCAAATTAAATTTTCATGTTTTACTTTATTCGCATTTAGCCTTTTTAAGGTTTCCTTCATATATTTTATTGCCAAAAATGCATTATTTTTACCTTTGACCTAATTGAGAAAATTTTGGAGCCTCTTACTAATTTGAAAATTATAAATTTCTATGTTTGAAATCTTCAAATGGACACATAAGGGATTAGTAAATCTAGATTAAAATTTTAATGTATTAAGTATTAACAGTTCCATTTAAAAAAAAGTAACTTACTCTTCTTATGTAATATTTATCTAAGGTTAGCACTAGACCATAAATTATGCAAGCATAAACCCCTTCATACCAACATGTCAAAATTATAGTAGCAATGTCAAAAAGTTACAAGTGCTTTGTCATCTTCAAATTTCCTATAGAGTCACCATGCTTCATTTTCTATTTATCTTAGTCAATATACTAATTAATACAAGTGTGCCACATGGTATCCCTATAGGTTTTTGATGTCCCCTTGGCATTATATTTTAATTATGAGATGTTATATCCTTATCAAGACCCCCTAAGATCATTCCACTTGGATAATCCATAGCTTTATGCATCATGCATAGTCAATATTGGCTCAAACTAATATCCTTCTACCACATGGTTGCTCCTCATTTAGCCCAAGTCCTTTAACAAGTCATCTCTTATTCACACCATTAATCTTGAAGCAGGATCAAATGTGAACCATTGATCCATATCCAAATGATAAAATACCATTGGTCATCTACTATGGATTACATTTGATTTTTATGTACCCATCATTTGACATTTGTAATATGTATTTGATAGGTGTGTGATCATCAAATTTAAACCCCAATTGATAATCATTGATATTAATTTTGACATTTGCATTCCCATCATTTTACATCTGTGTGAACATTTTTGATGGGTGCATGACCACCAAATTTAAGCCCTAAGAGATAGTTACCATGGCTTAGATTTGACATCTACATGCACATCATTTGATGTTCACATGACCATCAATGAAATTTTCATGAACATCAAATATAATCCCTAATGTATAATGGATGAGCTTAATTTTGATGTCTGTGTGACCATCAAAGAAATCTATGTGTCCATCACATTGCTTGTTCAACATTTTGAAAGATTGCATCTTGAGTTAGAAAAACATGAAGGCACCAAACTTGTAGGAAATGTTCATGCATCCAAAATACTTATGCTATGTGATATTTTAACTATGAAATGATTTTTAAGAAAAATTAAAAAATTTGCAAGTATACTGACCCGTCCATTTCTACATTTGCCTTGAGCTATGTTGAATAGGTCTTCATTCTAGCTTACACAATCTATCCTATTTGCATGGATCAAGCATGGACCATCAATCTCTATGCATAGGTCTCAATAATTTACTATGCATTCCATTTGATTCCTAATAAGGTCCCCATAATGGTGACACCTTTCACTCTCTCATTTATCCTAGGGCTTTGTTATAACACTGACCTTATATGCTTCACAAGATTGACACTTATGCAGCTCAGGAAAATCTCTTTGGGATCTTTCTCATCGATAATTTTGGTATACAATCCCTTTGTCTTTGGATTTTCTATCTTTATAAAAAAAAATTAGTATTTTTGTCCTTGACATTTCTATTCCTAGGCCTTTAGTTTATTAAGATAATTATTTTAGACATTTTATCTGGGATAATTTTCTCCAAATATTAAAATCTCGCAAACACTTCTGCTCCCATAACAATTTAGTCTTCGACATTTTTATATTCATTGGGAAAATTATTTTAGACATTTTATCTGAAATAATTTCCCTAAAGAGATCGAGATTTGCAATTTTCCTAAAGGGTTTGAACTTTTCACTTTTGCCAAAGAAATTGAACTTTACACTTTTGTCAAATAAATAGACTTTTAAAGGGCCTTTTTCATGGGAAAAATGGTAAAAGGAAAATTAATCTTTGTATTTTTTACCATGGATAAAAATTCCAAAACAAATGGATTTGTGGAACTTTTTCCATGGATAAAAAGTCTGAAACAAATGAATCTATGAATTTTTTTCCATGGACAAAAAGTTTGAAATAAATAAATCTTCAAAATATTTTAATGAACATTTTTCCCAAAATAAAAAAGGTTATTTCAAACTAAGTAAATACCAAATTAATAACTTAGTATATTCAACATAAAACTTGACCTTTCACATGAACAATTGAAAATATAAATTGGGTTGACTGAGTCATCTATACTTGAGTTAGGATAGACTATGGCATTTTCACTTGACAGGAGCTCAATTGATTTAATGCAATTTTAGCCACTAATAGATATATTAAGTGGGAAAAACATCAAAAACCATTTAAATTACACCTCACATAGTACATAGTCTAGAACCCTCTAATTTGTCCAAAATAACCACATGCTACCTTTGTTATAAAACAACACTCATGAAATATGGGAGGTTATGTGATCATATAATAACACATAAACCTCAAATTGTTGAGGATAATAAATAAAGTTATCAACATTTTTAGAATGTATGATGGTTTGGACATAAGATAAGTTTATAGTTTTTGATGATGTAATTTACTGGGAGTTTTTAGAAATGTTTTTGGATGATGTAGTCGATATCAGAGGATTGTAAGTGAAGGTCACTAAATATTTTTTAGAATAGGTAAAAAATATACCCTGTATAAGGAAAATTTGGTAGAAGAAGCCCAGTATTTCTAAATACAAGACTATATTTTATACAAAATGAGAGTAGTTCAATTATTCAAAGGTACACTTCTTTCTTCATTGCTCTAACTTCAGGCATATTTACACTCTACATTATTATGTAATTACATTATGAGGGTTGATATTCAATGTTGTATGTATTACACTTCAAACTCCATAATCATCTTATTAATGGGATAAGGGTGAATGTACCCAAATTTAAGTTGAACATACCAAGAAGGATTAAAAAATAGTATCATAAGAGAAAAAAAACATATTTTACCCATTAATTTATAATTCAAACAATTTTACAAATATATTTTATGAACCACATACCTAACTTAGTTTGGGACAATTTATTGATAATGAAATAGCTACTAGAATAATAATATCATGAAGAAGTTATTGAATAACAAGTAATGAATGTTAAATAATATGAAGTGGTTGCAAAATAAGAAGAATATCGTTTGGAATAATATAATATAGAGAGACCTTAGAGATGAAGTATAAGGGAGTTAATACTAATTCCTACCTCAAAATATTAGGGTAGAGGCAAGAACTTGACTGAAGACACCCCATCTAGAGTAAGTGCGAGGAATAAGCAAAATTTTCCAACACCACTTGCTCCTAGAATAAAATATCAAAGGATTATGTTTATAATAACAAGGAAACACACTCTAATATACCTTTTTATTATTCAAGTATATATTATGTAATAATTTTAGAAAGAGTATGAACTTAGTGTAGAGTAAATTCAAACTACCAATAATTTTGATGAAGAGAATTATGTTTCATCTAGCTTTGATATTCCATCCTTTGGAGAGATGTAATATTGAATTACTTGACCTAATGTGGAAGGATAATAGTTATAATTTTATGAAAAATAATATAATGTGGTAGATGAATAAGTGTAAATGGTAGAGTGAGAAACCTTTGATTATCCTAGGAAGGGAAAAAAATAAAAGTATATATAATCCCTAAGGGAAATTGAAACCCTTAGGGCATGCATTGAGGAAGTTGATAAAATGGATAATGGCATAAATACATTATCTAGGGTGTTAGAGGTAGATCCCTTATAGAAAAATATTTAATATAAGAGTATCCTATGGCTATAAGCCACATGGAAAATACTTTTTCATCCACTTCCACTTAGATCAAAGAGATCATCCATCAAGTTTTTTTCATGAAAAATAATGTCAAGATATAGACCATATAAATTTGATGAAAAAATAAGTTTAATAAATTAAGAGATGAAACAAAATATTTAAATAACAAGTTTAAATAGTTTGAGTAAATTTTTTTAAAACTCAATGAGAAGGTAGATGTATGAGTCAATTAATAGTAAAACTAATGAGATGCATACCTCCTTCAAGAGTGTATGTTGTCTACCTTATGGAGTAGGGGTTAAAATTGTAGCTCATGAGAGTCTATTGTGACATGCTTAAACTAGTAAGTGAGACTCACTCCTTTTAAAAATATAATAGTATCAATATTAAGGATTAAATTCAATTATGTGAATTATATACAAATAACTATGTTATTCTTCAATACCAAGAATGGAATCCAAACTTGTACTTGGGTGATGTACTTCTGAGATATTTTTATTCTTATCTTTCTAATGAGGAAATAAGAGGTGGGGAATTAACTTAGCATCATGAGAAAGAGAAAAAAAATTTGATAATGATCAGAGGGGAGGCTACTAGGATTTATGTGATATAATTAGATTGAATTAAATTACTGAACAAAAGGGTCATATTTTTAAGAACTAGGATATAAAAAATAGAGGGCTAAAATTAGTACTTGACCTTGATGATGAAAATAATGCTTGGTTAGTTATATGGAATGAAAATACCATTGAATTGAAAAATAAGGATCCATTCTCAACATATACTTTTAGGGTAACTCTTAAAATAGACCAAACATATTGATGTGGAAATAAGGAAGGGACTAAGTTAGCTTGCCATAACATATCATACTCTTACTTTTTGTTTTCCCATTCCTATTTGGAAGGGAATAGATTAATTAAATTAAATAATTGAAGATAAGAAATGGAAGAGTATAGAACTTAATTTTTTGGTTTTATACAAAATAGGGGACAAGTATAACATAACCATTTTACTTCTGAGTACAATGCTCCCATGTGCAGATGTTTAGGTTTCTTGAGGAGTAGCAATAAGTTATTTTTTAGAGTGTGCTGAGTTGGTAAATAATATATATAGTTACTCCTTGAAACCTCTTTTTCTAATTCCCTCCTACCATTCCTAAGCATACAATGTTACCTTTTGTATACATTTCTTATCAAATAGTACTAATGAATATGATGTGCACATGTTTGTTTTTTGTGTTTAACACCATTTTTTTCTTAATGAATCTTGGATTATGTAATTTTTTTTTACTACTCATTTGATTTAATCAAGAAGAAGGATAAATAATGAATTTCAGGGATTAGTACCCAAATTATAGTAACTAGGTAACTAATCAAAGAGAACTTATAAAAATGTAAATCAATGCATATTAAGGTAATGATCATAGTATTTTTATAAAAATAATAATTTTTAATTAAGACACTTTTATTAATTTAATCATGCATATTCATGTACATTCCCATTGTTATGAGTTTAGCTCATGTAACACTTTTCCATTTTAGCTAATCTTGTCACATCATAATTTTACACAATAATTTTCATTTGTTATAAATATCATATCCATATTGCATAAGTTACATAAATGGTCCACCAATAGAGGATAATTGACCTATTAGTAGGAGGATGTGAATTCCATGGAATGTTGCATGATGGAAATAAGTGCTACATGTGTGGATACTATAATGATAAGATGTTATGGGAACCCAATCATGTAATCAAGGAAAGGTAATAATTTTTGGTAGTAATTTAAGTGAATATTAGGACATACAAAAAATTAGTAATGTGAAGAATATAAGAAACATAAAGGATATAAAAAATGTGATATAGATAATTATCATGTCTTTAATCTTGAATAGATATATCTATCACCTCATTTCCTAAAATCAACTCCAACCTTCCATCCAACCACCCCATAAAGAGGGAATTGATTTCATAATAGAAAATACCATTAAATTTTTTATGTCATCTGTAATGACTCCAAAAAAACTAGGTATCCATCTTTGTGATAATTTTATTGCTTCATCTAGATTGTTTATATTCGTTCATCGTTGGGGTTAGGAAGAGAAGTGCCAATAAATGATGTAAAACTTGCTTAGGGAGTCAGGTAAATAGGTAAGGTAGAAGGTGAATACCAAGCCAAAATTGAAATAGAATGGGATTTTGAACCTAAAAGTGAAGGATAAAGATTAGATAGTGAGCCTAAAAAGAGGAAAAGTGGAAAATTTATATAAGCTCACATCAAATATAAATTAGTGAACTAAGGATGGAGAGTGAAGGAAATGAAGTAGAAAGTGATGAAGAATAATATGATTAATAAGGGAAGTAAAAAATAAGATATACATAATCATTCCAAACATATCTAATAGGTTTGGAGAGCATAACGATGATGATCATAATGTTTTATGTTCAATAACAAACATGCATGATGTTTTTATAAATTCTAATGAGTAAGAGCCACAATAATATGTTGGTCAAAATAACCCACAATTCAGTGCATGTAGTGAACATTTAGAAGATGAAGTAAGTTAAAAAAGGGGATTACATAGAGAATATATGGTACCTCATGAAGAGGAATAATATGAATTAGATAAAGAGAATAAATTTGATTAGAATAAAAAATAGAATCTAGTAGGTCTGACATTATATTTGTAGACTCCACTATATGCACCACCAAGTCACATAGACAAGATGAATATTTTGAGCATGTAAAACATCATGAGAATCGATCCAAATACATTTTATTTTAAGACATTTTTTAAGAGGAATTCTTGATGACAGATGAATTTATGGCTAAGAAATGCATAATTTAGAATAGAAAATAATGTAGTGCAATGGAGGAAAGTTCAAAATCATAATGGTATGATATTTTATGAAATAAATGCTCTCTTTTTTAGGTTGTTAGATGAAATTTTTTATTTTCATATAAGAAATGAGGTACTTGATTTATTTATTCAAGATGTAATACATGATAATGCTCTACATTATATATATATATATATATATATATATATATATATATATATATATATATATATATATGAAAAGATGGAAAAAAATTAGAAATATAGGAGAGAATGAGATAGCGGGGTTTATACATTGAAAATATAAAGGTATCATGAAGTGGAGTTTCAATGTAAAATGGAGACAAAAAAATTTAAGGAAAATATATTACATAATGGTAAGAGATAGGGTGGAATTTAGAATTAGTGTTAATAAAACCCAAACCTATTATAAGAATGGAAGGATTATGGTAAATTAGATCTAAAATGTATATAATAAGTACATAATACCCCCACAAACATGGTATAATAAATAAATGCATCAATAATATTAGTAAAATCCATGATAAAAGGTTTTAGACTAAATACTAAATGAAAACTATTTGAAAGTGGAATGGTAAATATGCCCCTTATCACGTATAAAAAGATTGAGTTTGATAATTATTAGAATAAAAAATAAAAAAGTATAAAAAGTAGTGAAAAAGAGATTAGTGAGATGAAAGAGGAAAAATAAAGAATAGAAGGACATGGAACTAAAAATAGAGAAGAAAGTCAAATATATTTTGGTATGTGAATTAAAAATATCATAGCATAAACTATTAGAAAATATAAATAGGAGATACTATTATAAGAATAGAGTAAAATATAATGAAGAGAACTAGAGAGGAGGAGGATAATAAATTGTTAGCTAAGAGTAATAGATAATAATGGGGATAAGGAAATATGATAAAACTATTATTGGAAGGAATATGGTTGATTTTTGTCTTAAAATATGCATACCTTTATGTGTGGGAATGATATATTTATCAAAGAGTGGGAAATCCAAAATTTTAGGCATGGATATTAAGTAAAATGTAAACTGTGTAAGCTCACGATCATACTGTGACATCTAAAAACAATATAAGTCATTCATGGTATTGATTGTACTTCAAAAAATATCATAGAAAGGACATCAATGGATAGTCACAAATAAAATGTGTTTATTGATATATCCTATTTTATTTAGTATAGTTGTGTTATATTATTTCCTAATTAAACACTTATGTGAGGTAATAAAATCCCACCTCCTAGCTATTTTAGTGAATAATCTAGGTAAGTTATAGAGGCATGGTTAGTAAACCTAAAAAATACTTCACTCTACATATTATGTGATATAATATCAAAGATTGTATAAGAGTATACCAGTTGGTAGGTGATACTACTATGTGTTGGAACCACATAAGTGATCTCAAGGATTATGACCCAATTAATATTTCCTAGGACACCTTTGAGAGTTAATTCAGAAAGAGATACGATTGTAAATTTCAAAGAAAAAAATATTACATAATTTTAACTACTGAAGTAGGGTACTATCACTTTTCAAGAATATGTGAAAAAGTTTCTTAGCCTCCTACATTATGTTTTAAATGCATGATGAGGAAACTAAAGTAACTAAGTTTAATTAAGTCTTACATGAGGTATCAATCCATGATGTTAACATGTCAAACCCATGCACACTAGTTATTTCCATTGAATCTACACATCATGCAAAAGAAAAATAAAAGTCTCACAATAATGCAAGGAAATAATATAGTAACAATAGGATACAACCTAATCCAAAGGAATAAATTATGATAAAAAGCAAAAAATTTAATAAATATTATCATAAGAAAGGATTTATGAAGAATAATAACAATGCTAAACAAATTTAGAATGCAAATAGAGGTTCCAAACCTCAAAATTTTGAAAAGTAAAACAATGGGAATCATAATCATAAATAAGATAGCTTAAATATCCTTTCCATTGGAGCCAATATTGTGCCTTTTCCTCTAAAAACTATTGTGTAATGTTAGAAATGTAGTGATAATCATTACCATAATAATTTCCCTTGACTATTAAGCAATCAAATAATGGGTGTACATTTTTTTAAATAATATAAATGAATATTTGTAGTCTACACCAATTGAGACTAAAGGTATAATTTATATTTTTTAATCTATTTTGGTGAAACTAATAGTTTTATTTCACCTTCAATTGATTATAAGAGTAAAAATAAACCTTATATATTAAAATAATGATGGGAGGTATAGTTTGGTACTAGGGAAAGAGTGGTTGTTTTGGAATGTTTAAAATAGACTATTTTTTTTCTTGGGGTATTTAAGACACAAATAAATATATTTTTGGCACCATTAGGGTCTTATGACCTAATTTTAGGTATGGATTGGTTCTAGTAACATCAAATAAAACTTGATTGTTTTAAAAAAAGAGTACAATGCCTTCATGATGTTGTAAACTTAGTAGAAATCTAAGGTGTCATGAAGCCCTCAGCCAAAAATATTATTTTAGCCATGTAACTAAAAAGCATAGTTTGAAAGGGATATAGACTTTATTTTATGTAGTTGATTGACCTTTCTAACAAAATGGAACCTAGTTTACAAGACTGCCCTATCTTGAAATAGTTTGAGGATGTATTCTATAAATAACTTCTAAGTTTGTCTCTTAAGAGAGAGTTACATTTTTCTAATCATATTATATCAAGATATGTAATTGCACCCAAGGGTTCATATAGTATGAATGCAATATACGTTTATAAACTCAAAGTGTAGTTGTAAGAGATGATGGAAAGGGGGTTGATTAAGCTAAGTCTATAACCTTGAAGATCCTCAGTTAGCTTTGTCAAGAATAAGGATGGTATCTTGAGACTTTTAATTGACTATTGTATGTTGAATAAAGTCACCATCAAGAATATTTACCCCATTCCTATACTTGATGAACTATTTGATCAAATGAAGGGTGCAGTTTTGATTTCTAAGATAGATATTCAATTAAACCCACCAACTCTGCATCAAATATGATGACATACATAAGAAAAATTTTAGAACAATTTATGGACATTATGATTTAATTGTTATGAATTTTTATTTAATAAATAAACTTGTTTCTTTTATTAACTGTGTTCAAGGATTTATTAGACCAAATTTTATTAGTTTTTCTCTATGATATTATGATTTATTTTAAAAACTAATTAAAACATGAAAAACACATGCAATTGGATCTACAAAGGCTAAGTTAGCATATGTTATATGGTAATTTTTTAAAATTCTCTTTTGCCAAAGTGAAACTCATTACTTAGGGCATGTGATTTCAAAATAAGGTTTTGTAATTGATCCTATAAAAATTACTGCTATTAGTGAGTGTCTTACTCTTTAAAAAATATTCATGAAGTATGCATCTTCATGGGGTTAGTTGGTTACTATAAAAGGTTTTTTGAGGAATTCTCAAGGGTTTCTATCCCTATTAATTATTTTAAAAAGAAGGGAAATAAATTTAATTATACTAATCAATTTGAATTAGATTTTCAAAGGCTAAAAGAGTTGTTAAAATTTTCTCCTATCCTTGTTATTCCAAATACAAATGGGAATTTTGAGATTTGGATTAATTCATGCAAAGTTGTAATTGGGGTTAGTTTGGCCCAAGATGGAAAATTAGTTGCCTAAAAGTCCATAAAGATCATAAATCTTGAGTAGAACTACCCAACACATGATCCCAAACTTTTACTTATGATTCACAAACTCAATTAATGGAAAAACTTATTTGTTTGGAATCATTTCAAGGTAAAATCTAACCAGTGTAGCTTAGTGCATTGATTTATTCAAGGTGATTTAAATGTAAGGTAGTGAATATGGTTAAAATTTATAAGTAATTTTGATACCCATATTGCATATGTTAAAGGCATGAGAAATAAAGTGGCTAATGATCAAAGTAGGATAATTTATGTTACTATATTTTACACTCTGAGGTCAAATTTTTAAAAAATGTTTTAAATCATAATCTGATTAACGTGTAATGCAAAAAAATTGTGCTAGTTTAACTAATGGAATAATAAAAAAAAAGTTTTAGTTGATTTTCCTATGGACTCAAATGGAAATTTTAATCATAATGGGAAAAAATTATGTTCCTAATCCTAGAAAATTGAGGGAATAAGTGCTAAAATAAGTGCATATTACACCTCATTTCCCTCATCTTGGTGTCATGAAAATGACAAGTTTTGAAATACTTGTATTTATGGGTTGGTATAAATAAATACATGGCTACTTGTATATTAAAATATTTATAATGTTAGTGTTTCAAGGCTAAGCATTTACATCCTATAATTTTACTATACCTTAATGTTATTCTATAAATAAAATGGGTAGTAGTCTTAATGGAATTTACATTAAAACTGCCTAAGTCATGTGGTAGGCATGATAAAATTCTATTGGTAATTAAAAGTTTTTATAAGGCTACTCAATTTATTGTACAAAAACTTACCAATTATGTCCTCACTCTTGATAATAAGTTTTTGAAGGAGATTATTTGCCTTCATGGTGTTTTGAAGTGATTATTCCTAATAGAAATAAGCTATTCACTTTAAGTTTCAATCAAACATTGATGGTTGAATTTGGAAAAAAGTTAAATTTTATTTTATCATACCATTAAAAAATATACAACCAAACTGAAAGGCTAAATCAAGTAGTGGAATACATTTTAAGAATGTATATGACAAACTATCAGTCAAAATGGGAGGATTATATCCATCTTATTAAATTTTCATACAATAATACCTTTCATTTTTTTTAACAAAATGGCACCTTTAGAATCCTTATATGGGTGTATGTGTATAATCCTCCTTGGCTAGGATGGTTTGGAAAATCATATATTTGTAGCTTTTAAGACTTTGCAAGAGTATGACTAGCAAATGGATTTGATTCATTAAAGGTTGAAAGTTGTCTCTGATAGATAGAAAAGTTATTATTATCTTAAAATATCACTAAGATAATCTTAAGTATTACATAGGGTAATTTTTATATTAATACCTCAAAACATTTCTATCAAGTTTGGCAAGGCATCCAAACTAACTCCACATGTTTGGGTCCATTTGACATTTTAGAAACGACCATCCCTATTGATTACCACCTATCTCTTCCTACTTATTTGTTTATAATACATGATGTGTTTCATGTGGATATATTAATAATTTTTTTTTATCCATCTCATTTTGTATTGGAGTAATCTCTAAGTAGAAGACAAGGAGATGATTTAGTTAAACCCCATCAGGATCCTGGCCCATCACAACATTAACCAATGAAATATATATATATATATATATATATATATATATATATATATATATATATATATATATATATATATATAAAATATATATAATGGGACCATTTGAGTGAGAAAATTACCACTTGGTAAGACTAATATATTTTTAGGTAACACTATGCTCACCTCTTTGTTTAGGCCCATATGTAATGCCTTATTTTAAGGGAGGTGATTGTCATCGTCCACCCAAGTATGTAGCAATAATGTTTATTTTTTACTAATTTTATGGGACATTTTTCACTATTGACACATTTTAATTTTGTTTTGTGTAGCATGATACCTCATTTATATCACAAAAAGTTATATTTCTATTTAATATTTGATATGATTCTTATTTTGTTTTTAAACTAGTATTGTTGATGTCATTTAGTGATTACATGTAATAGCCATTTGAATTAATTTAGGTTTAGGCATGGAATACACCACTAGATAGTTATATTATCTTCATATAATTATATGGAAAATAAGGTAAAATTTAGATATCCATTCAGTTTACCATGTCTTCCACATGTTATCTTATGCTGTGAATACCTAGTGTTGAACACACACACACACACACACACACACACACACACACACACACACACACACACACACACACACACACACACACACACACACACACACACATTTTGGGTCATCATTGGCTCACAACCAATGGTGCCACTATGTCTATAGATATGTTCTTCATTATTTGAAAAATATAACATGTTTTTGGAAGCTTAACTCTTTTTCATTAGCTTAATTAATAAAACATTTACCATAATGATGATGGTTAGTTAAAATTGTTTCCTTAATTATATAGACTATGAACACCTTACATTCTATGAAGTTATGGTCTTAGATTTATTCATTTCATTGAGTACCTATTGAGTTCAAAAGATGTATTTTAAACCTTGTTTGGAAACATAACTTTTAAGTCTTTGAATTAGTTATTTTAATGTTCAAAAATGTCATTTTGGACCTTAGTGTCATAATTGTGTTTGTTGACATTCAAACATAGTTGAATGAGATAATCATTTGATTAGGGTTTACATGATGAAATTTTTTGGAAGTCATTTCATTTTCAAGTCATTTGGTGGAAAGAGGGGGAAATGTAGGGTTTATTATGGTAACCATGGAGAATGTGGTAGATTTTTAAGAACCACTACTTGAGTTGAATTAATGTGATGATAGTGGAGTAGATGGAGTTAAGATATTAATTAAGGATTGTGAAAAACACATATTTCAATGAGGAAAGAATATAAAGTGGTAAGAAAATAAGAGGATGAAAGAGCCATGGTGAACATTCCATTATTATAAGTTTTTCTTATTATCTTATTTTTACTTGCATAGCTATTATGGTGATTTTATTAAAAACCCTAGGATGCTAAGAAATATGTAGGAAGGGTTTTAACCCTTCTTAGAACCTCCTCATGACCCTTGTAAGTAGGTTCATACATATAGTTTTTATAACAAGTTAGATAGAACTTAGAATGTTATATGAAGGGAAAATTTGGTTTATTTATTTGTGAAATCCCTAATAGGTATATCATTTTGATACATCTCACCCTTGAATGGCACATAAATGTGGTGAATGTGATAATGTTATTAGGATTTACTATTTGATTTAACATCTTGTTCTAAAAATGTGTTATTTGATTTAGCATCTTATTTTGAAACTATGTTATTTGATTTAACATCTTATTTAGAAAAATTGTGATATGATTTAGCATATTGTTCTAAAAATGTTTTATTAATTTATAATCCTATTTTCAAATGTGGATATTTGATTTGGAATCTTGTCTCAAAATATTTTCTACTTTTTTTGCCATTAATTTTTTTTATAAGTTTATGTTATGTGTTATCCTTGTGTCAAACTCTGTAGTAGTTCACTATATCTCCATCTCTCCCTTTAAAATTATTTATCCTTAAATTTTATGATTATTATCTAAAATTGGTGACTTGTTCCAACCCCAGATGGATGGTTAGGGTGGGTAGGGTTACCACTAAATGTATATGCTTAGGTTTCACATTATTTTTATTATTTGTATCTTTATATGGATATATTATGGACACTTATTATTGGTTGTAAAGGAAATTTAATGTTCCAATGACCCTTGGATGCACAAGAAAAATAATTGATTTTTATGTGATTTATCCCATTTTATTGGGAAATGTATATGTTGTAATCTTTATATATAGGTCACTCTAGGTAGTGACTTGGTTTTATTCGCTTAACTTATTTATATCCATAGTATTAAATCATTTTATATCTCTTGTATATAATTAATTGGATCATTGTAAATTAATTTGATTGTATAATGCACAAGCAAACAATTTTATCCCTTTTAAAGCATGTTTAGACTACTTGAATTTATTATGAAATTGTTTGATGAAATCTTAGGTTGTGTTAGTAATTCTTGTAACTTAGATTTTGAAGGAATGTTATGGATTTGTTTTTATAAACTAAAAATGCATGGTATTATTATGGAATCTAAATTTTATATAATTATATTAAATGATTTTCATTTTAAAAAAAATTCCTATAATATGTTGGTTGATTGGTTGTTTTAGCATACTTTTGATTTGGATAAAGGATATTCAATTATTTTATATTATTGAGCTATAAGATTAACTTGGATGTGAATCCACATATTTTGGATAACTTATGTTGGTTTCCTACATGAATTAAAATATGATAGTTTTAGATTATGTACATATTTATTTTGAACATTCTATCATAAGACTCATTTCCTAGGAAGTTAAGGTTCTTTATGAATAAATAGATATGGTGTATCTTGTTGACTAAACTAGTTTTGAATGGTTGGACTATGTTACTTGTAATTGAAGAGTTGAGTGGGGCATATTTGGTTGATTATTCATTAGGTATTGTTAGATGGTTTTTATTATATTTAATAATATGATATATAATAGATTATATAATAGTAGGATATGGATTTTCTTTTACATTAAATACTTTTAGTTAGTGACTTGAATGAAATATGAATCGATAAGTTATTAGTATTCCTTTGTTCTTATGTTATCAACACATGAATGGTTGTGATCTCAGATGTATATGTGAATTTCATGAAGTAATTAATGCTTAATTAATTTTATTATTAACATTTCTTCTTATGTTCTAAGTTATTTAGACAAATTGGTTGTGTTGGGTATGAGGAACTTGAATAAGTGGCAAAATGATGATTTTGGATTGGTTAAATAAATTTTATTTAGTGATATGGTGTAACATACTCATAATTATTGATCTCTTAATCTTATAGTATTCTTATTGAGGTTTAAATCTCACTTGGAAATCACATAATAAATGGAAACATGAATTGGTTACTTGGTTTAAGTCATGTTTCACAAAATGTTTAGACTAATTAAGTATAATATTATGTTCTAAATGTATACTCAAATGATTTGATTCATCATACCTTTAATGTATATATGTTTCCATTACTTTCTTCTATTACTAAATTCTCAATGATATGGAGTGATTTAAATATTGTATGAGTTGTTGTATGTTTTTTATTCCTCAATGACTATGTTAATTTGATTATTCCTCTTGACTGACTGTGTTATTGACTTGAGATAGGTGGAATTCTAATTTGAGATTGAAGCTACTCTTGACTATTCCTCTGAAATTTTACAACATTACCATCACCTAATGATGTGTATTTTATTCCAAATAATTTGATTTTATCCTTTACACTTTTTATTTAGGATAAATCAATTAGATTAGTTATTTAAAATATTTACTTGCATTTACCCCCTTTAGTCATATCTTTATCAATCTAGGATTTACTCTATAAATTCCTAAAAAGATAAAATGTTTGGCAAACCTAACTTACTTCAAATATTGCTTAACAACATTATTTACCTCCTAGAGTTTTCCTTCTCCACTTTTGTGTAATTAATTAGGGTTTATTAAATTATGATTTTTATAGATTTTTTTCACATCCTAATTGATCTATATCAATATTTTGTTATGGTTTTCATTGATTTAATATTTTATATTTTTATAAAAACCCTTCAAACCCTAAATACACATACTAGTTCCTCACACATCCAAATATTAGTCCTTAGGGGTTCAAGTCAACTTCCAATTTTCTATACATTTGACTAAATATTTAGCATATTTTCAAATTCATTTATGTTGGATTATCTTCTACCCATTGTTTTCTTATTGTTCATTCTTTACATTATCTTTTATGGTAAGTTTAATATCACCTCTAGGTAACCTCTTCCCCCTTACCCATTTGATCAATTTTAAAACTTTTTTCATAATTATAGAATTAAATGGACCAATTTTCAAAATTATACACTAGCACATGATAATGAGCATAATTCATTTATAATCAAGATGATTATTATTATTGTATTGATGGACATTATGATTACTATGAGCATGATAATGAGGATAGGTTTGATGCATATTATTCTCCTGCTCCTCTCACTTCCCCCATTTCTCAAAATTAAATTAAAAAACATAAGGCCAAAAGAGCCCCTTATAGGTGATGCTTTATTTGAACATGATCCTATCTTATCACCAAATTTTACCACATCCATATTCAAATTAAATCAATACAAGAATAGTAAAATCAATCTACTTTTGCATGATTCAAGTAATATTATTCTCTCACATCATGTTCCTAACATAGAAATGGAAAATGCATCATCTTCACCTTTCTCAATTTAATTCATAAAATCATGTACAATTGATATTGCACCTTTTACATATTTATAAACTAAAGTACATGACATTATGTTGTCACCTTATTTTACCTATCAAGATCAACATATTAATTCCATAAAAAATATAAATAATTCAAATATCTCTAACCCTCCTCCTACATCTCATAATGTGCCAAATATAAATATGATTGGTATTCTTTTTACCCTTAAATCCATTATTTAAAATCATGAAAACATGTGCATTCTACTCATAGCTATTGAATATACAAATTATGTTTAACCTACACATGATGATATGTTTCATTTTAGTAAAAAGTTAAAATATTTTTATACTCCTCTTACTGAGCATGAAGATGGCAATTCTTATTCTCTTAACTCTACACATAAAATTAGTTTTAATTTTTATGAAACTTGGAATAAAAATGATTACTATGATTTTAGTGAAGAAAAAATTGAGTTTGGTCCTTTTATTCCTCTCTCTACTTCACCCATTTCTCATGTCAATTTTTAAAAAACAAATGATAATTCAAATAATAATGTCTTTTGATAAAAATGTGCAAACTTATACTCATGTTCCTATTTTACATTCACATGATAATGATATGTTTTATATTCCATTAGCACGTGATACTTCTTTAGTAATTAACAACATAATTGATACTAATGAATCTCCTCCACCCCTCCTTACTATAATAGACCATGTTTCTCATCCTAATCTTCATGTAGGTGATATCTAATTTCCCTCTCACCAGGTCCATGTTATCACCCCTCTAAAACATATGGTGAGAGAACCAAAAATCTCTAATAATGTTCCAAAAAATAGCATACCAATGGCTAAAATTGATAATAATATTTAACGTTTAAATGAACCTCTTAATGAGGTTAATATACATTCAAAAGAGGTAATTTCCTTGATGTGTTTTGTGGGTAATTTACAAAAAAAAATACATCAAATCACCTTCAAAAGTAAAGAATACTACTCTTGGGTTGATTCTAATGTTATCCATGGAAATTTTATTCCACTCACAACTATTAATGCAACACTACAAAAGAAGTTTCATATACCAACATTACCTAAGTTCAATGGACATGGAGATCCATACTTGCATCATAAAGTTTATAAAAATACTATGGCACATACCATTGGTAGTTTGATTCTCCTATAGTTATTTCCTAGGAGTCTATAGGATGATCCATTAAATTGGTTTCATAACTCACTCCCTAGTGATTCACCATATACACATGATGAGTTAGGAGACATCTTTCTCATGCATTGTATCTAAAATAAGTGAAATGGAGTCACATATGAGAGGTTACCTTTAATACACTAGGGTAAGTTAGAACCAGTAAATGATTACATTTTACAATTAAAATCATGTATGTGTAGTTGATCTACTAGCTGATAGGTTTAGAGGTACATTACATCTTTGCTATAGGCCTAATTTTACCTCTTAAGGAGAAATTGTTATAAGAGACTTCCAAATCATTTCAAATTATAAGCCATACAACTATGACATTAGAGAATATGTTAGGACTAATTGAGATACATTTAGATGTAAGTTTTTATATAGATATCTCACATTCATAGTCATCCAATATGGTCCAAGCACCTAATCCACCTATGCCTAAGGAAATTTTTTTATAGGAATAATCATTGAGAGGTGGGGGATGAATCAGTGAGCCTAGATAATTTCAACTTCAATTATAATTACTTCAAACTCTTAACTATTCAATACATACATTCATGAGGTATACATCATTCATAGAAATGAATAATAAAAGAATGCAAGATCAAGCACATAACACATATCATATGTAGGAAACCCTCTTGGGGAATAAAACCCACTCTCAAGAATGCAATCACACAAACTACTATCCTATAAGATGATTACAAATAAGAGACTGATCAACTCCTTTAGACCAACAAACCTTGATCATTTCCTCTTGAACAAAGGTATTTAGTGAAACACTTGTTCCACAAGGAGCACATGCCTTTAATATGATCAACTCCTTTACACCACCTAACTTTAATAAAACACCTATTTTACAAGGAGAAACTACCCCTAAGTAAGAACAACTCCTGTAGACTCTCCTTTAATAAGAACACTTTCACCTTAGAATTAATGTCTTCAACACCTAATGTTGGATCTCTAGATATTAATCTTCTCACATTTCAACAAGAACTCTGTGACCCAACACACCCTATTGGATAAAGAACATTAGATGCTTGAACCAACACATGAAGATCAATTAGAACACATTACATATCCCAACTAACCCCACTCTTCGACTCTTCACACTCAATGCATGCTTCAAAGAAATAAATCTATCATATCTTTAATAACATGACTAGATGGTCATACACACTATCCACACTCTGATCATTCTCTTAAACCAACCACCAAACTTGCACAGACACTAAAAATCCTTTGCTCATTCTCAAGACATCTAAGACATCCTTTTGGATCACTTTAGGCTTCTTTGCTCATACTCAACCTAAAAAATCACTATTCTATCATTAGAAACATGACCTATAGGTCATACTCATAGTCCTCAATTTTATCTGATCATCAACCCAACCATTGGGCACCTTGGGCCTCATCTCTTCTTTGCTTCAATTCTCACCCCACATTTAAGTCTTAAAAAATTTAGAACCCAACACATTTGCTTTCACTATATATAGAGAAATCATGTATTAACAGGATCAAAATATTTCATTATCAACCAAAATTCATGACTTCACCCTTAAGGTATCTCATATGGGTCACACTTAAGCACATTCCCCTTTAAAAATAGGCCCAAGTCACTTTTAGATCTTATGGAGATCTACTCACACTTTTGATACATCTATGAGAAAATTAAAAACACAAGACCATTTATAAATACATAGGTCCACTCCCTATGTACCCTAAGACATTCTCAAATGATCATAGTCACCTTAGCTTACATTTACATATGCTCAATCAAATCAAATAGAGATCTTATACATAGGAATACCATTATCAAACATATAGTCAACTTATTAAGCATTGTTCATACTCAAAATAGATTGATCAAACCTCTAAAATATTTACAAAGCAACCTCATTGAGTTTAAAACACACTCTAATATCTAATTCATTGTGAGACATAAAAAAAACATCAATACATGTTCGAATATCATTCTTGGGTCACTTAAAAAATAAGCATGAATACATTGTCAACTTATAGGCTTAATATATTTGTTTATACATACATTCAAATCTTTTAATCCATATTTCTAGATGTTCCTTTGAGTCCTCTACCAATTTGATTTTTATTTCAATAGTAAATTGAATTTGTATTGAAAGTTATGGTTCAAAAAATAGACATTGGTCTTTCATTTGCAAATTCAAATATTCAAATACAAATGGTCATAGTTAAACTTTAACCACTTTCAAATCATCTCATGTCCTTTCTATTTAGATCAAATACACACCATTAATCTTACATGAGATTTAATTCATAAACTAACAGATCCAAATTTAAAACATTTGACTGTTGATCTCATGTTGTGCAATCTAGGAAATTTGACTTAACATGCTTCATCGATCTCTATAGATCAATCAGGTCTTTAAAGATTAATACTCACTGTTTGATCAGTCTATATGAATGCCCACTTATTATTGGATTTTATCTTATACCTTTGCTTAGTCATTAACCATCATGCACCTATCCTCATCTCACTACTTCCTATATTTTTGGAGAAATGTGCACCATTAATATTCCTTGAGCTTTAACACTTACAAAAATGATGAATTATGGGGACCCTTTCAATATGATTTAGTAGCTATTTTTTATCCTTAATAAATTTTTCTGTGCTTCAATGCAATATCTCAAATTTAGACTAGATGATCTCCTCACATAGGAAAATCAAACCATATCACACATTGATCTTGAAACACTTGTGTGTGTGAGATATAATTCCATTAAAATGCCTTTTCAAAATCTTCTATCACAAAGCCAACTATGTCAAAATATGTTTGGGAGACCAAATTTGCTCTTGCATATCTTTTTCCATGATTTAGTGCATGATCTCAAATTTAGCACAAATCATCTATGCTTAAAACTTAAAAAACCCATATTATCATATTCTCTTGACACCTTGACATGTGCAAGATATAACACCATCAAAATTCTCACTCGACTCTTTCTACCACATTGTAAAATTGGCTATGGGAAAACATAGTCAAAATACCTAGGAGCTCAAATTTACACATACATATCTCTTAATGTGCTACATCACATGATATAAAAATTATCCCAAATAAACTAGGGCCAAAATTTAACAAACCCATATGATCAAATTCTCTTGAAATTTCCACACTTGTGAGATATTTTATCATCAAATTACTCAACTCTTTCTGGCCATATTGCAATTTGTCTAACTATGGGAAAATAGTGAAATCTATCTTAGAAGCCAACATTGCACCCTCATATATTTATACATGCTTTGATGCATGACTTTAGATCTAAATAATAACAACTATGGACTACTATGATCACAACCATATTACCATCTCTCCTTGACTTTTTCACATGTGGCAATGGTGATGTCATCTAAACTACCTTCTTAGATTTTATGCCACTGGACCCAAAGTGTTTAGATGAAAACTATGGACAAGCAGATGAATTTTAGTTATGCACATAAGCTCTTAAAGCATATATAGTATCTTAGGGACCTCTTTTACAATCTCTAATCACCAAACTCATCATTGAACATCTCTAACTAGTCAAACTCTGGAGATCAACCAAGCATACTTGAAGCATACTATGACAAGCACATTGCACACTTTGTCATTATTACTTAGGCTATCAAATCACTTCATCCACTCACCAAATAATTTCCATGACACCACCATGATATCATCATGACAATTCCCTAAAAACAATTAGAATAAAAACCACCAATTAAGTTACTCAACAAAGGCAAATAACCACTTCACGGAGCATCTCCCATAGTAAGTAGAGCACATGACACAAATAGAGGGCCTATTCAGTTTGACTTAATAGAGATATGCCTCATGATATCTTATTTACATTATTAGATAAGAATATAATCACACTTCCTCCTAATCAGTATCATCTAGTACATCATTCACATAGAATAATAAATAAACCATAATGTAATTATCATTAAATCAATGGACATTGGGATAATATTTTTTTGTATCAAAGATTATATTGACTAGTATGTCAATAGAGGGTTTATATCATTCACATAGGGGCATCAAGATCTCCTTGTATGCAATCTCTTACATCACATTCCTATACAAATGAGTTATGCTAGGACATGCCTTTTAATCTACCATTGGTTACTCATCATATAAGCCATGTGGTTTCTATGACATATAATTATATGATATCTCATGACCCATGTGTTATCAGCCCAAGTTGCACCCTTCTAAATTAGATTGCTCAAATCTCATTCAAACCTAGATTAACAGTGGATTGGTCTATAGGCATGGGATACTTATACTTAGACCAAACATCTAGATTATGAGGCTAACTCCTCTAAATTTATCAACTTTTCTTAGTTTACTAAAACCTACTATATTTTTGGGGTGAAAAGTGTTAGAAATAAACTGAAAGGTAAATCTTGTTCTATTGATGGTGATACACCTATATTATTGGTTCATCCACTCAAATTGAACTCATACAACACTAATGAATAAGAAATGGATTCAAAGACTATCTCTAAAGCTTAGTTTGAAATAGTGTTTCACATGGAGGTATTTATGTATGACTATAGATTGGAGGTAAAGGGTGAGAGGTCTATTTGGAGACACTATTCAACCTTGTTATATTATAAATATGATCATCAATCTTGGACACTTCATATAACCTAGAAAAGATAATTTATCAATAAATAAGAATGGCAAGGACATTCTAAGGGAAGATTCATCCATTTTTTCACATCTAAATAAGCATATACACACTATAAGTCAATCATAAAGATGTTGTAATAGTCCATTTTATTGATTCAAAAGGTTATAAAGCTCAATCTTGGTAGAGTTTTCTCATGCCCAAGAGAGGGATCTTGAAAAAAGGCCTAAAATCTTGACTATATAAAAAATGAGAAGATAAGAATCCAAGTGAATGGTTTAGAGAGGATAATTCTAAGTGATCCATATATTAATTCAAGATAAATTTTAGTTAAAAACTAGTTCATATCAGTCCTCCATAAGATCTCTTCTTGTTTGGTACTTTGCATGAGCTGAATGAGATGTTTTACATTGGAAACAAGGAGGTGGGCCATATATTAAGCCAATATTTGGTTAGATAAATCCTCTTAAAAAATATCAGTTAAGTGAGTGAATAATTTTTCACTAAAACCATGTAACATGAATTCACACCTCTTTAGATCAATTAACTCATGGTAAGGACTAGTTATGTGTTGATTGACAACTCAAAGACTAGTTGTGCATGCAATTTTCCACTTGAAGACTAGTTAGCTCACTATTTATATCCTTTTATGTATTATTTATAACTTTAATTCTCGGTATGCATCATTATTACTCCATAATAGCTCTCAATAATAATCTTCTACACCATATTCCACTTCATTAGATTAACCAAATAGGCCTACTAGGATAATTAGGCCTAGTAGCCTAAATTATTGCACTTGATAGATGTAATAATCTAAAAAAAAACCATTATAAAATAAAAATATATTTATATTTAGGCATGGAACAACCTTTCATATCATGAAATGATCCCTTTTGAATAAGCAACACCTATAAATTAGTCAAAGTAGTTGACTAGGTCAAACCATGTTAAATTTCTATAGATTGGATATTTTGAAGAGACCAAATAGGGAATTTAAAATCATGTATTTGAGAAAATTATGTCTTGAGGAGGAATAAAAAGTTCCAAAATTCACTCTCCATGGATTATAATCCATTAAACTACCTTGTACCTCTATATTTTGCACTTTTTCCTCAAAAAACCCTATTTTATACCATGTCTATATAGTTCCATACATCATGGAAAAATTAATAGGACCTTATCTAGGTTTAATTCATTTTTAAATATATTTTAGGATGCCTCATTGGGTTTTGATTGCAATAAATTTCACTTTTCTCAAAACTAGTATGTAGGAGGGTTTTGGAGGTGAACCTTCTCAATGATGGTTCATAAATTATAGACCTCAAAACCAAAAATTATTTCCATGAATATATATTACACATAACCTTCAACTTTCCTAATAATCTTGGGTTCCCATGAAAGAGGTGTGAAAAGATATGTTTGTAAAGAAGCTTGCCTATAGGGTTCTACTTGCATTCTAGATATGCTTATACTCCTATCTATGGTTCATAAACCTCATATCCTTAATCAAACCCAATATTTCATGGATTATAATTTAATATTTTTAATAAAATCATGTTAATATCATTTGGTCAATATCCTCTTGTGGTAAAATATATGAGCATTAAAACAGGTGGTTCAGATGAGTGTCTTAGACTATATAGTTTAAAGTTCTCCTTAAAGAACAAATTGACATTTTCATTATCTTTATCTACTTTTAATATATCCTCTATGCATGTACCATATTATTATACCTTATCTTGGTGTCATATTTATTGGAAAGGTCTGAAAGTGCCTTAATGATGGTGTGAGCCTATAGGTCTTAAAACTAGATTTTAGGCCTAAAAGGCCTAATACTGAGTTTCAGGTTTGGGGAACCTATAAGAGGATATTAGGGATACAAAAAAATTATTTATAGTCCAATTATACCACCTATGACCTCCTTTTTCTTCCTAATCTTTACTTTATCTCTATGGTATGTTAAGACTACCTTAGGGTTTATAGGCAATTGAGCTTGTGCAACACTTATAGTTGGGTTTGATGTTATTTCATGTATCACCTAAGCTTAAATATCATAAATTTATACTTATATACCATTTTAATCTCTCCTTACCTTTTAATATATGGATGATTTCTTGAAACACCTCTCAGACATGGATTTCACCATCAATACATAGGCCCGTCTAGCTTCCTCTTCTTAAACCTACCCTCAAGCGCATCTAGCTTGAAAAATTGATTATGAAATACCTAAAAAAACATATGAGGAATATAATTACTTTCATTTTTTCCTTATATGTATTCATATGGATATTAAACCCTCTGTCATGCCCTCAAACTTCTTAAAAGCTCATTTGGTCTCCTCTATGGCTACTAACAAACTATAGGAGGTTTGTGATAAAATAGTGACCAATTTCACTAATCATATGTACTTAAGGATGGATTATAAATATTTATATAGTCCAAATTATTATTTTTACCAAATTTTAGGTCTTGATTAGACTAGTAGATAAATTTCCCCAAAATTGGTAATGAAGCTGACTGTGTAAACATGACTATGTGTAAACTTGTTAAAAAATTAAATTTGGGTATAATAATTCTTTATATGATTTTATTATTCAACATAAGACCTTCTTGTATTTCTATATATTTTCTACTAGTCACTTTTCAACCTATGCATCTTATCATCACACCATGTGTCTTCAAGAAACCTCATTGTGATTATATCTAACTCTATTGTAGGTGGTTTCATGTGAATTTGAGGTGATTAAGATATTTATCACACTCACTTGGTACCTTTAATACCTTAAAAGTCACTTGGAAACTTCTCACTAATCTCTTTAGCAATTTTCTCTTTAAACACTGCTATTAGGCTCTTACACAATCTTAATCCTTACATAAGTTTGTGTACTTACTTTACTAAGTTGGTAATAGTTTTTATGATCTTGATAAATGGGTTTAATATGTAAATTTATCATTTTACTTGCATCAGTAACTTCATAATCTTACCTCCTTGATTGAATGCATCTTGAACTACACCTTTAGAGGGTAAGTGGATATGTTAATGTAATTATCCTTAGTACTGGCTAAGTGTGTCCATTTCAAGGATAATTTTGGAGTGAAATTTGCTTGTAAGAAACTTATATATATTATTTACCTTATTCACATATTCAATATTATTATAAATCCTTCATTTTATCATATAAATCCTCCACTAGACCATTCTTCTTGAATACTCTTGTAACTTGGAGATAGGCTTGTCATTTTGTATGGTTATAGGTGGATGTCATGAGGTGAATGACTATGGATTTGTTTGGAATTTAAACCTTATATTTATAGAACACACCTTCATTCAATGTGAATATTAAAACCTAGACAAAAAACTTATTTATATTCAAGCCATAACAAAACCCTTTTCATAGTTTATAACTTGGTGAAGGATTGGTATACTTAAAAAGACTTATATCCCTATTGTAGGTGGAGATTTTAATCAAAACATGTTTTAATATAAATTTAAGTCTCACTCATGGTCTACCTTTAAAATAGTTCTTATGGTCACTATTGAATAGACTATCACCTATATATTCATTACTCTAACACTTGAACATAGACCTTTTTCCATCATAGCTTGACTGTGAGTCAACATCATGCATTTATATAGACTGTATACAAGTTTTAGGCCTTGAAACATAATAACAGACCTCCAAAGTCATTCACATAGTTTCATGCCTTTCTTGAATTTCTTGTCGAGTCCAATTTTCCCTTCAAAGACCTCAAACTTCCCCTTGTCTTCACCTTTGGTTTCAATTCCTCTTATCATGATTATAGATGGAGGTCAATTATGTGTTTATGTATACAATGATGAAGATAGAAATTGAAAAGGTCACATAACATGACTATGATCTTTCCCTTCATCCATTGTAACTTAAGGGGATAGTTTGAGATAAGAAATTAAATAATATATCTTATATACCTTATCTTATTTTCACTTTCATGAGAAACCCTTTACTATGTTTTATTAGTTTTAGGTGTACATTTTACCTCAGTTTAGCATGGTCTTTGGGTCTGCATATCTTCTTTCATATCCATGATAGTTTATAAACACTTTTATTCTTCTATGATAGTGAATCCTTGAGATGAAGGTGAGTGGAAAGGTAGCAATATGGAAATGGAATATGGGGAACCACGAAAATAAAAATGGAGTGAAAAGATAGGATTATTCAATGATGGAAAATAATGAGAAGATAGTGAGATAGAATGCAACATAATGGAGGTGAAAATATCATTAGGATTGTATGTCAAAACCATCATAAAGGTATTAAGCAAGAATAAACACCCTGTCAACAAGATAAAACAATTTTAAGGCATTTAAACAAGAATATGGTGCCAAATGGAAACCTAAGAGTATGATAAGATCCTTAAAAACTGCTAAGCAAACTTAAAATTTGTTAAACTAAGTCTCCATGAAGATATTAAAGCACATTAATGGCCTCCTTTTTATTAATATTTGAGGAAAATTAGGATAAAATTGAGTAATGCACATATGACATTAATGTGATCCCTTAAAACAAGAATCCAACAAGTCTTGATGTTCCTTCTCTCTCATGGACCATACAAACTCTCTTCATATGCTTGTAGACTATAGATTTGTACTGTATGCCTTATTTAGATCCATATGACCATCACACATGTGGAAAGGAACTAAATAATTCCATGGAAAGGTGGATCATGCTCTTGAGGAACTTTAAAAACTTGAATTTTTATACCATGATGACCAAATGAAGAGAAAACTTAAAAAATTTACTACCTTCTTGGTTGAAGAAGACATAGTGAGTGCCTTTAATTTAAATGGATGGTGAGAGAGGTCCAAATTTAAAACCACTTACCATATATGGAAGATCTCTTAAACCCCTTTCTTTGACAAAAATTGTAGACCTTGATTTTCTCTCTCATGGTTGTACCACCTACAAACCTAAAGAGCTCTCACTATGTGCAAAGAAGCTAGATGGATGGAGAGAACTAGTTTTGAGCCTTTTTTGGGTTCTTTTTCCATGAAAATATTATGGAAAACTTGTAAAAATTCCATATTAAAACTCCAAGCCTTGGCTATAAGGTAGAGGCCAATTGTAGTCATGTAAAATGTGAAATTGTACAACTTTAGTATGGCTAAGACACTTAATCCATAGGTCCTCCTGTTGGCTCACAAAACCCTTTTAGGCTACTTCTTTCAATGATTCCCAATCATCTAAATATTTCCAAACATAGTTATTTTATACCCAAGTAACCATTTTAGGCTTAGATCCATTCTACTAGGTCTCATCCCCTTAGGACGACAACACCCAAATAAGATAGGAGCATTGGAACCTAGGGTGTCTTATTTTCGGCATTGTTATTCAGGTTCACTTTTTGTCCTAATGATCAGATTCTTCTAGTTCCTTATCTTTTCCCTTGTCAACCTAACATAAATTCATTTAACCCATGATCATTTATTTCCCTATAAAAGGCCATTCTAAGTTCATTTAGAGGGGTTGGCACTCATTTTCAAATGAGATGTAAGAATACAAGTACACCCAAGGAATATTCCCTATTATTTGTACACAACCTTCCAACATTATTTCAATCCTAATCAAGTCATTACACGAATCTCTAGCCAACTAAAGCACATCTAATTTCGCATTCTTGTTGCATTGATCATACACAAATTACACCAATTACTTTAATAAGAGAACTACATTAGCTTGATCCCTCTTTAGAGTATTGTTGTGTAGGCAGTGTGCCCACACATGAGGTGTGAAGTGCATCCAACATATCCTTTACACACTAACCCCTTCTCTCTCTTTATCAATTTTTCATTCAAGTTCAAGCACCAAGAGCTTTGTGAGGTCCTAGACCCTAAAATTTTAGTGACAAGGTAACATAGGCATACCTCAAGACAACAACACCAGAATAGGAATACAATGCTGGATAGTAGGGTGTCCTATTTTTGATGCTCCTATCTAATAAAAAATTAAGTTCAAAGACCTATTTTTGACTATTCCTCAATCTTTCCCCTCTAATATCAAACCTTATCTTAGTCTAGATTAGTCAAAATAAGCTAAGTTCTAATCTCTCTCACTCCCTACTATATTTAGAAAAGGCAAAAATACTATCTATTTATACAAACTAGTAGTTTAATTCTTGCTTATTTATTTATTGATTTAAATTTCTCATCCCATTTATTAGTTAGTAATATAACTCCAATATTCCAAAAATAATAAAACATTTGGTGAACTTGACTTACTTTGAATTTTTGCACAAAAACTCTAGAAATCTTAGGGATATTTATTTTTTATTTTTTGTGATATTTTCTTGATTTTTCCTAAATTTAAAAACAATAAAACTACAAATTAATTGAAATATTTTCAATAAATTCACCCAAACCCTAGTTTGCACATACTAGGTCCTATTTGCATACAAACACTTTCAAACCACTAGGAAAAATATATTGTTAATTTTAGAAATATTTTTAGATTTTTCCTAAATTTTTTAAAACTAAATTTTACAAATTCATAACAAAATTTTAAAATTATTATACTAATTGTAAAAAAAAGTCTTTTCAAACCCTAGTTGCGTCAACTAGTTCCTAGTTATTTTTCAGGTATATTCCAATCATTTTTCTACATTTTAGTTGAATATAAAACTTAGAAAATCAATTTCAAAATTAAAAATTCATAGTATTTTTCACAAGTGATTTTTAAAAATATTTAGTTGCATATACTATCACCTACTTAATTTTGAGGTATCACCTTACATATTTGGCAGCTCAGTATCCTTTTTGCAAAAAATTCAATTCACTATTTTTAGACTTTGCATTTCTTATATTTAGTACTTTCCATTTCTAGCACATTTCCTATTAAAACATATTTCAAAAAATTTAAAAACATTCCAAATTGTTTTCCTACTTTACCAATGGCTCAATATACTAGTTTTGATGAAGCTGATAAAAGATAACTTTAAGAAATCTTAACCAAACATTCAGATATGTAATATGACATGCTTAGAATTTTATAAGAAGAACATCAAAAAGTAACCAATGGGAAATCTTCTCAAACCATAGAGAAACTAGTTGTAAATGACATTATGGGGGCAACTATGTCTCAACCACCCCTATAATAGCCCAACCTTTTTCTATTCCACTAGTTGTAGCTAATACATCACTATCTCCTAATGTGTCATCCCTCATGTAAGAGATATGATCTCTTCAATCTAAGGTGAAACATATTGAGAAAGGTACCACTAGAACTACATAGGCATTAGATTATTTTTATTTTGCATACACCATTAGCACATCACATTACTTCTACACCCTTACCACCAGGTTTTGTTCAACACAAGCTCACTCTATATGATGGTAAGGGTGATCAAGAAACACATTTGAGATATTTTCACATATCATGTTTGGATTATGTACCCAATGATTGGATACTTACCAATTTCTTTTTGTGGAGCCTAAAGGATTATGCCTTACAATGGTTTTATAGTCTATCAAATTAGTTAGTCATGGCATTCAATCCTTTAGAAAACATGTTCCTAGCACATTTCAATATCAACATTGGTGATAAGGTTTCATATGCATAGATTACATTGTAGAAACAAAGGTCAAATGATCCCCTCATAGATTATGTTCTTAGATACAAGATTATTTAGGCTAAACTAACTAGCCCCATGGCTAATCAAAAGCTACAAGACATTTTCAAACAAAGCCTTCTACTAGCATTGCATGAATCTATTATGTTCAAAATATTCTCTTCCTTCACCAAATTATGTCACACACTCAAAGGAAGAGAATTCAAGCTACTTTCAATGGGAAAACTTAAGCATTCAAGTATTCTAGATATAACTAATAAGAGTAACAACAAAATCCCATACAAGGTCAAAATCAATGATAATAAGAATCAAAATTAACCAATAGTTAACACAGCTTCTGAGCCCCCTCAATGTGTGGTTCTATTGGCACCTCCTCATCGTGCATTTAAAAATCTAAAAGTTCCTCCCACTAGGGTTTTATAGTAGTTATTAGAATGCAACCTCGTCACTCTCCCTCTTATTCAAGAAGTAGATCTAGCAAAGCATCTTCCATAGGGATATGATCAACATGTATTTTTTGATTTTCATAAGGCACCAAGCCATACAAAAAATAGATGCATCAATTTATGACATAAGATACAAGATTTTATCAATGACAATCTACTTGATCTGGGCACTTCAGTTGAGCCTCCAAAGGAAAAACCAACATAGGATAAAGCTTTGAAAATCTTTTTCAATCCATTTCCATAGCATTCTAAACAAGAGCAAGGGGACACATCAGGTGTTCACCATACATACCCAACACCTTAAATGGAATCACATCCTTTGAGTGGTATGATAGGGGTGTATGAGTCTAGAATTCTAGCCAAGCCTTTGATATCTTTTTTAGATCATGAGATTGTGGAGGATAATATAGGTTATAATTCACTAGTTATTAGGGCACATATTCAAAATCAACCTATTCACAGTATACTCATCAACAATGATTTTAATCTTAAAATTTGCACTTTCATACTTCTATAGAACTTGGGTTATTTAAAGTAGGATATCACTCTGATAGACATAGTTATCAATGGTTTTAATGGGCATATACAAATTTCATTGGGTGAGATAGTACTTTCATTGTAGGTTGGTCCTACATATGTGGCCACACCATTCACTATAGTTCCTATTGCAAGAGTTTTTGACATATTAATTGGTTGACCATGGATTCAAAAACATAGGGTAGTAACTTCTACATTTCATAGATGTATGAAATTCATTCATGCTAATCAAATTATTATAGTTGGTAGATTTCTTTATGAGTCACCACTCCCCACTTTAGAGCCATCTACCAGCTTCCAGTCATGAGCTCCAATTCTCCCACTAGTTTTAGTTTCTCCTAAAATTTTAGTACATCTTCCACTTTCAATCTAGACATATTTATAGCATCCATCACTAGTATAGAGGGTTCATACACCCCCATAGTTTTAGGATTCTAGACAACTTCCAGCTACAATGTTCACACCTAGAATAGTTACATTGTGATCTCATACAACTATATAGAGAGAACCTATTTATAGAGATTATTTTCCTACTTTAAGATGGGTACCTAAGATCAATATGGTTACATCCACTTCTTAGAGTCATAGGGAGACCACACATTTAGTTTCCACTTTAGAGATTTCAAAGCAGTTACAACATACATAGATTTTAGTTGCATAATCTTAGACATTCCATTGTGCTTCATGATAAAACATGATTCAATTATTTGATATAGGACACCATGACATAGAGTCTCATATAAAACTCATCAGTTAGTATCATTTATTTCCATCATTTATTGTAAATATTATCTCCTACTTGATTGTACATAGTTCAAATATTTTCAAAAATATAAAAACATATAAAAATTACAAATACACCAAAATGTTTTTTTGATTGTATTCATCATCCATGTTTACATTACTAATATAATATTAGGAGTTACATTTTATGTTTCATGCTATTTTATGTCAATTTATCTACACTGCCATGCTTCACTTGATCTCTTTTGAGTGTGTACAATGACATCCAACTCTTTGATTGCTTCACTCTACCCATCGAGGGGGCATTTATACTTCTATATTTGAGACACACACTGATATACATACCCATTAGGGGAATTTTATACATGAATACACCATCCAAGCTATGTCATTCCAACACTACACACTCTGAGTTATCATACTGATGCACATTCCTTACTAGATTACACAGATTACTACATTGGCATTTCACTAGTACCTAACACTTGTGTATTTCTTGGTGTATACCTAGTCTTGTACTACACATGTTTTTCATACTTTCACATTTAATTTGTTTAGTTAGATGTGTTTTTATCTTCTAGTTATTACTTTTTATTTCATTCCTTGCTAAGCATAACTTATGTGATTGTACGTTCCAGTTCCTGATTTCTTCTATTTGTGCCTTAGAACATATACCAATGTCCTTTGCTTTTATTAATGTGTGTGCCATAGGACATCTACTAATGTCCTTTGTTTGTACTATTTCATGTGCTTGTGGCCCTTGATCAAAATTTTATTCTTCCACTTGTATGTGTATGTGGTATTTGAACATGTCTTTCATGCTTATCTTCTAATTTAAGTGACATGTGTCCATGTCCCTTGTTTGTATGGCCCCTTGGCCACCCTTATATGCTTCTTAATTTTTGATTCATATGATTATTTTCTCCTCATTGTGTGTAATTACATGATTCCAATCATGAATTTATCTTGATTTTTGGATGCCATGATGGACATCATGCTTCATCCCTCCATGCTTATTAACAAGCTAGCTACTAACAACTAATATCTAACATTACCAGTTCAATTTAGTATCATGCACATGATCTTTTACATTGTTATATCTAACTAGGCATACCCTTGTTGATATAATAATCTATTAATACAAACATTACTATATATAGATATATCTTATCAAATATCAATGTTATATCATAAATCTATACAGTTTAACATACTTGTAGGACTCTTTCCTTTTGAGGGTAGTCATTACAAGTTCACCATTCCTACCCTTAGAAGAGGGGACATAAAATAGGGGTTTTTCATAGAGATCAAACCTCATAATATTTGAAATTTCAGAATTAAGAACACTCAATACCAAATATAGAGGTTAAACTAGTCAAACTAGAGTAGAAAATAGTGATAATTTTAGATCAGCAGTCAATTTTCACACTAGACAAAAGAACTAAAAATGGATAGTAGTGCCAAACACAGGGATGCATACATTTTTACACTCTTAACTAGGTATAAAAAAAATTAAGGTTTCCATAAATAGGTAAAATTTTTAGTTCAAGGATAGTTTTTTCACTTCTAGATCAGTCAAATTTAATAGTTTTAGTACAATTTTCTTAGATATAGTGGGTTCTCATGAACAACATCATGATTATCACTTTTAATTTAGATTAGGCAGTTGGTATAACTTCCAAATCAAAATCCATGTTTAAGACATCAGTGATTAGGGGAAATGTGTGTGGCACATTGATCTTCTTTTCTTTTTGAGTTTAATTTATTCCAGGCATTCTTAGTAGTTACTTGCCTTACTCCATCTACAGGTGGTTGGCATCACATTTGAGTTAAATTTTCATAAAAGTTTAGCTTTTCAAGTTCCTAAGTTCTTGATTTATCTTTCATATAATCATTTTGTATTAGTTTTGAAGAGGATTTCATATAAGCCTAACCTCCATCTTTTGAAATGGCCAAGAATGGCCTAGTTTCTAACATCTATTCAGACTATCCATGCCACATTGTTAGATTTATAGATCATACATGGGCTCCAAGAGACATCTCATATGGCATTCTATTATATACTGATATCACTTCATAACTTCACTTTATGGGGAAATGATGAATCCAAAGGTCTAGCTAACCTTTGTATTCTTGAGCCACCTATTTAGAGGGATTAGACACATAGTCTAGAAATCAATTATCACACACATGATTCTTTAACTTCACATAGTTAGAGATGATGGAGCCAAAGGGCTAGCCTTTACATTATTGAGCCCCTTTTCAAATAATTGAGTACTCAAATTTGTTTATGACATTACTCTTGATTCAACACAAGCTCAACATCATTTAGTACATTATAACATCATAATAGATTGACAATTCATAGTGTGCTCTCTCTATTCACATCCATCATCACATAGTTTTATGAGCTTCACCCTTATAGGTAAGTTTAGGAATGCTTCTTATTTTCCTTTATCCTAGTATTTTGATTTGCTACATCACTAGAATAAGGGGGGGGGGAAATGTAGTCATGTAAAATGTGAAATTATACAACTTTAGTATGGATAAGACACTTAATCCATAGGTCCTCCTATTGGCTCACACAACCCTTCTAGGCTATGTCTTTCACTAATTCACAGTCATCCAAAGCTTTTTGGACTTAGCCCTTTCAAAAATAGGCAACCCTTTTAGGCCCATATCCATCCCTTCAGGTATCATCCCCTTATGGTGTCTTATTTTTGATGTTATTTTCCAAGTTCAATTTTTATCCTAATGATTAGATTCTTCTAGTTCCTTGTCAGCCTAATGCAAATTCATTTAGCCCATGATCAACTATTTCCCTATAAAAGGCCATTACAAGTCTATTTAGAGGGGTTGGCACTCATTTTCAAGAAATACATAATAATAAAAACAAGTACACTCGAGCACTCTTTTGGATTCTTTGCACATAGCCTTCCAACATTATTTCAAGCCTACTTAAGTCATTACACCAGTCCCTAGCCAACTGAAGCACATACAATTTCAAATTCTAGCTACATTTATCATACACAAATTGCACCAAACACTTCAATGGGATAACTACATTATCTTGATCCCTCTTCAAAGTATAATTATGTAGGTAATGTGCCAACACATGGGGTGTGAAGTGCATCTAACATATCCTTTACACACTAACCCCTTCTATATTTCCTAAGTTTTCATTTAAGTTCAATCACCAAGAGATCCTAAGAGTTTTTAAGATTAAAATAGGCACATAATGAGCTCTGTGAGGTCCTAGACCCTAAAATTTTAGTGACAGGGTAACATAGGCATTCCAAACAAAATCTAGAACGATTTTAGCCTTAAAAAAAATAGTGCCATAATAAGACTAAAACACCATACATTAGGGTGTCCTATTTTTAGTTCTTCTATTCAATCAAGAAATGAAGTTTAGAGACCTATTTTTGACTATTTCTTAGTCCTACCCCTCTAGTATCAGACCTTGTCTCAATCCAAATCTGTCAGAATAAGCTAAGATATAATCTCTCACTCCCTATTGTATTTAGAAAAGGCAAAAATACTATATATTTACAAAAACTAGTAAGCTAATTCTTTCATATTTATTTAATAATTTAAATTTCTCATCCCCTTTATTAGTTAGGAATATAACTCCAATATTCTAAAAATACGAAAATAACCATACAATCCATACTCCCTGTATGAAAGCACATATAAATGGCCTTTTCTTTGCATTATATTCAAATTTATGACTTGAAACTACCAATTTAGGGCAAGATAATGAGAATAAATACTCAAAGGACGTGTTAAAATAATAAATAAGGCATTTGGCATCTTTATATGGGCAAATTTGGCATGTTTGAGCTCTTGTGGGATAAATACAATACTTACCTTGCATGAAGAAATCTTTTCAATGTATGACATATTTGACTTAAATAAAATTCATGAATAAGAAGGTATTTTAAGGTATTTATGATTGGTTTAGTGGATTTTTTACTCCAAATTTATCATTTAAAGGCTAAAACATCTCTTTTTTAGACAAAATACACAATTTTACAAAGGAAAATTTCCATTGTCATAAAAAGTATGTTATAGCCTTATTTAGGTCCCAAATAGGCTTGTATGTATCCTGATAAAATTTAAAAGAATATACTCATCTCCATACCTTTCATACACCTAATTATGCTAGAGAAATTCATGACACACATATGAGACAAGACCATGATAATACATTAGAACTCACTCCTGAAATGATAGTCAATGAACACTGTGATGGTCAATGAAATTTTTTTTGTGGTAGGGGTTGGAATTTGGCCTTGAAAAGACAAATTACAAACACCATTTATTAAACAAATATTTAAACCAATTGAAATATATCAACCTACTTGTAGCATCATGGTGATGAAAAGGAAAATAACTTAACCACCAATTTGAGTACAATAACTAATTAAAATAGAGGTAGAGATCATAGAGATTAGAGTATGGTATTAATATGCCAACTAACTAAGATATTTTAAAGATATAATTCAAAATAAATCATAATTTTAGTATGATATCCAATTAAATTATTTTCTACAAAGTCTACAAATATATCTACCACCAATACACCATGATTAGTATCAATTACTTAGTATATTTCTACACTTACAAAACATGAGTAGTATGGTCACTTGTTTACTCTTCCATCAAGGTTTAGATAGTACATACCATAGTCACATGATCAATACTAACATATAATAGGATACTTCAAAATAAATAATAAAAACTAACATTTTTCATCCAATAAATATATCTACTCAACATATATACATAAATAAAATCAATTATCATTATCTAATCAATTGTACACATTTCCATATCAACACATAATCCATGAATATAATCAAACATATACTCAAATAAATAATTCCATAATTAATGTATCACATAACATGATTCCCATATATCAATAAGTCTATGTATATATAAATCAAAAAAGTTTTCATACAATGTTTTATAATCACTCAATAATATGAGCTTAGTCACCATGACCAACCTCATCATGCTCACTCTCATCTACATACAAACTATAGATCGATGATTTTGTATCCTCTCTACACCTATATTGAGACCTATGCCTACACTCTCTTTTTTGCAACACTGCTAGCTCATCCATCACCTCTACATGTTCATACTAAAAATGAATATAATCATACACTATCTTACTACCTACCCCATCCAGACTATAGGGTGGGGGAATAATTCACTTATTCAAATATGAATGTGCCTCATATCTATCCATTTCTTCCCACATATATGTTGAAGTGGTAATATTTGATCGATCAAACAAATGTGCATAGATATTTACAACCTTTGTAGCCTATTCCACTAGCCCATCATCTATGGAATCATTAGGAATGTGTCATGCAAGCTCTTACAATACCAATTCAATTATATTATCCTAGTATTCATCATATACTACACCTACACATGCCAACACAATACATTAGACATATACCCAATAAGCAATTACTAAACAATTCAAGTATACCATTCTATAATAACAACATACCTCCAACTTATTTAATGGGTAATGGATCTATAACATCCTCCATAATGACCCCATATCCTATAAATAGTGATGTACATCTATGTCATCCTCACCATAATATGTACACATATGTGGATCTGACATCATCCATGTCACTATAGGTCTCATTTTGATACCCTGCCTCATCGAGGCTTGAGTAATCCTCATACACACCCATGGTGTAAGGGTTAGATCCTACATCACACAAAAATACCATGTAACTTGATCATAATATAACCCATAAAAAATAGTGGCTCATTAATCATGAAGCCAATAACTCACCTGAGTCCACATCAACTAAACCCCATCCTCAAGCTATCCCTAAAATGTGTTATATGGTCTCTAAATAATATCACTAGTTGTGACTTGATCCAACACATATTAACAATACTTCATGACCCCCAATCACATGGAGACCATGCCCATCCATCTCTCTACAAATACCTAGGGATGTGCTTAATATGTACATGAAAAAACCTCTAGTCTAGAAACCACAATATGCTCATAAGCCCAACAATGTAATAATGTTGACAACCTAATTCCACCACTAAAAAATCATAAGTGAATTTGTAAAAATATTGATATAGGTGAGCCAAAATGGTGAAACCCCATGAGTATATAATTCTATTCTCCTATATATCCTAAAAAATACTATACATCCTATATGAAATACACACACCACTACTATTAACCACAACAAATGAAGCCAATAACACTACTAAATTCTTCCACAACTATGGAATAATATCTATAAAAATAATAGAAAATATCACATCACTACTACTCTCCCATAAATTTTCCCTATAGGCATGGCTATAAAATTCTCCAATGCTTGATCTATGGTTCTCTATCTATTTATCATTTTTAATACCACTCACTGACTAATAATATGTAACCTCAATATCTTAAACACTTCCTTCAAAGTAATCATCATCTCGTAAGTGGGTAACCAAAAGGTACATGTGTTAACATCCCACTACTCAAATAGTGTTTTCATCATATGACAATCCCATGGCATCAGTGCTAGTGATGCCACATACCCTAAACCAACCCTATCTACTACTATTCTCTAATCATTTATGAAGGGTAGTTCACATAGACACTCCATCATATAACCCCTCTAGAACTCTCTAATGAATACATCCACCTATAAATCACCCAAAATATGACTATTAACATCTCTAAATATCAAATCTACATGTTGAAATAATAATTAAATGAAATTTCAAGTTGAAAATTTCATTATTTTAGACCATAGGATGATAATGATATCGATATGATTGTAGCACTAGATAATAGCTTGATCCTTGGATAGTAGTATAGTATCCTCAAACACTATCATTGTATATAATGTGATAGCATGGAAAAAAAACCCTAATCTAGAAAAATTTATGTGAAAAATGATAACAAATTAAATCAAAGGTTATAATACATGGAAAATAATAAAATCCTTACCAATCCAAAATCCTTAATGACTTGAACTAGTGATTCTACCTACTTGTAATGGGTATGCAAGCACCTCATATCCTCATCATGATTTCTTGTCTTAGAGCAACAATCATCCCAAAATATAAAAATTTGAATGATTTTAAACTCAATCAATCTAATATATTTATATCATTTTTTTGAAAATGCCACGTACCTAATCTTGGACCCACATGTATATTTCTCTAAATTTTTCCAAAATATTCCAATCATGATATCTTGAGCCCCATAGCTTCAATTACCAATATATTACTTTTGTGTAGAATTCGATGATGGTATATCCCTCACTGTATCAATTACACTTTTATCCCAATCAAATTGCCTCTATAGATGATAAAAATCATATTTCCTTAACAAGATCAGTATATACCACAGGTATATCTTAGTCTCAACCTATAAACAATCCTATAATAATATTATCTACACTGACTACTCACTAACATGCCTTCCAATATAAATGTTTGTTTGATATCCTTACCCCATTTACAAATCTCTCACCAAAAGGGGGGCATACATACACTATTCACACCAATACAGTGACTCAGATACTTAGGTTTAAATATATAGATACACATATTTACTTAGATACTCAGGATCATATATACAAACACATAGTTTATGTATTTAAACAATCATATATTCATATAAATAGATAAACAATTTGATTTAGATTTCTAGGGTTCCATGTTTTTATCATATATTGGTTTAGATTATTAGATTTTTAAAAAGGATTTTGATATATTTATAAACTCATATTATGATTTTGGGTAATGTATATAGTAAAATATCCCTATATATATATTTTTTCATAGGATACATAACTACATTTCTTGAATATCAGATTTTGGGCATGATACATGGAACATGTTCTTGGTCTTCTAGGTTTTCACATGAGACATGATAGTGTATTTCACACCATGTATGTTGTATTGATGCAGAATATATATTTAATATACATGTTACATAACTAAATCATTTAGATATTCGGTTTGGGGGCATGATGTGGGATACATGTTCTTGATCCTACAAGATTTCACCAGGTTATACAAATAGAATGGAAAATTATACCATTATCTATGTTAATATCATTTTATTACACTCAAGATATCACCAATATTTCACTATATTAGGTCATACAGTATTCTAAAATGATTGATCCATAGTTATAACTAGACCCAGATTACACCAGTTTATATAGGACATAGTTCAATTAGTAGTCTTGACCTCTGAAAGGAATTATTCTTAGACTTGGTTACATATTAGAGTGGGGTTAAGCATGGATTATTTATACACATTTATATATTACTTCCTATAATTAGTTCACATATCAGAATGGGGTAAATTATGGTTTTATTTCTCATAATTTAGTAGATTACTTAGATTTAGTATAAGGGATGCCCACATTGTAGATTTTCTATTCATATACATCATTCCAATTCTTATCCACTTCTTTGACCAAGGAGTGGGCTAGGTCATATTACATATATTTTCTACATCAATTGATCACATAGGTAAGTATAGGTATGCATTTTTTTAATTTTAATCTAGTCCTTTTATTACATTGTATTAGTAGATTAAAGGGGGGGCAAATGTACACACCCTAATTTGGTCAAGAAAACACAAGTATTATGTCTTTTGTATCTCTTTGACATGAAGTTCATAATGATGAATAAGATTCTTATTTGTGTGTGTCAATTTGATCTTTTGATGTTAATACGGTCCATATTATGATTTATTTCCCCTATTTTACACCCTTAATAGTCTCATGTCATGCCTTTTTTAGCCACAGGGGCACTTAGCTTGTTTGTCTCAGTTATAACCTAGTTTTTTACACATAGTACTATTGGTAAATTGGCCTATCAAGGCCAATTACAACCCCTACATTAAAAAAAATGCATTTCCTAGTTTTCCTTGATCCTTAGATGATGTGCTTGACCATATTGATATCATTAGCCATCAAGTGCAAGAAGTTAGGCTACTAGGCCTAATTTTCCTAGTATATCTATTTGGTTAATCAATTAAAGTTGATAATGTCATTGAAAGTTATTGATGAGAGCTAATGTGGAGTTATCACACTTCATAAATTATCTTTGAGTGTAAATCACATGAGATAACTAGTATTTAAGATTTCATTTCCATGCATAGATGGTCTTAACTTCCATCACATACATAGTTGATCCTTATCATGAATTAATTGATCCTTGACTTACAATCAATACATGTTTCATAGTCTCAATAGAGTAAGGGTCATTAATTTAACTTGATCTCATGTTAAGAGGATTAATTTTACAAGTTATGGAATAAAAATCATCAAAAGGAGTTTGAACAAGTCAACTATGGCCCATAACCTTATTTTCAATGCCAAAGAGCTCATGCAAAACTCATGCAAGAGCATCAATCAAGGAGAGATATTATGGAGGAATGTTTGTATTAGGTTGTAACTAAAATAATCTTGATTTAATGATTGTATGACCCATTATTATATCCTATACACCATTATCTTATCTTATTCTCCTCTCATGTTCTATATATTTAGGATTTTAGGCCTTATTTTAGAATCCCTCTCTTGGGTATGAGAAAACTCTACCAAGATTGAGCTTTGTAACCTCTTAAATCAATAAAATGGACTATTTTATCATATCTATGATTTACTTATAGTGTGTATATGCTTGTCAGATGTGTAAAATTTCTATGAATCTTACCTTGAAATGTCCTTACCACACATATCTATTGATGAGTTTTCTTATGTAGGTCATATGAAGTTTCAAAGGTTGGTGAATAGATTTGTAGTGTAACAAGGTTGAAAGTGTTTCAAAGCAAACCTATCTCTCTTTACCTCTAAAATATTTCCATTCATCAAAACCTCTATGTGAAATAATGTTGCATAAGAAGCCTTAGAGTTAGTCTTTTAGTGTATTTATAGCTCATTAGTGTTCTAGAAGTATAAAATTGATTGGATGAACCAACAAAATAGGTGTATCACCATCACTAGAATAGGATTTTACCTTTTAGTTATCCTACTAACTCTTTTCACCCCTAAAGCAAATTTGGTTTTAGTAAATTAAGAAACATTAATATATCAAATGAGATAACCTAATAATCTAGAGGTTTTTTCTAAGATACAAATATCCCACAACATGTAGACCAATCCAATATTAGTCCAATTTTGAAGGAGATTTGAGCAATCTACTTTAGTAAGGTAAAACTTGGGTTGCTAATAGTTATGGTATGCTTGATGGGACACTGATCCAACCATTTGAGTATTTATTTTTAGAATATTGGTATTCATAATTAGTTTCAAGCACTCATATGTTCATCATCTCCAAGGTAAAGGGCAACTCTTTTTCATAGTTCATTGTTTTTCATTTGTCTTCTAGGTTATAGTAATCTATAGAGTAGATTTTGGTCATTGATATCCTTATAAACAATCCTAAGATCAATATCAATTCTAATATTATCATTATCCATATCATCCTCACCCCTATCATCCCTAACATGATCCATATCATCCTTATAATGAGCCTCAACAAACCTATTTAGAACCTTATTAGTAGTATAGTGGATCATATAAACCCTATGATAACCCTCATGGACCTTATTATCCTCCATAAGAGAAATATCAGTTAAAAGATAAACCACCCTTCCAAAAAACACATAATATTTATGATGATTTGGAAGATATGAAAAGGATGAACCAAATCATCGTTGAAGAAATTTTAGCCCTAAATCAAGAACCATGATGTAAAAAATCTAAAGATTCACTACCTACTACTTCCCCATGCCACTATCCATGGATTTCAACTCCATATTAGTAGGAATTTCCTCCCTTCATGTATAAAGCTATAATATATTCAATGCAAGAGGCTCCTGAACCCAAGTTTCCAACTTGGAAATAATTACAATAGTCAAGCATAAGCCTAAATGTTGAAGTCAAGGATAAGCCTAAAGTCATCCAGCCCCCACCCCTCCTTCCTTAAGATCTCAAGGAATTCCTCTAATGAAAGTCTATTCATGGACAAATGCAGTTAAAAGAAGAGGTGATGGTTGTTAAAGCTTATCAACCCCATGAGCAAAATCAATCATCCATGGAAACTCCTTTAGATTTATCTTATCTTCTTGAGATTTTCCAAGGATTTGTCATGACAATTATTGAAAAGGAACCTCTTTTTTATGTGGTAAATGAATAATATTCAGATGAGATATTAAAAAATGAGAGCCAATTGAGTGAACAAGAAGAGGAAATCATCATTGAGACACCCCTTGCTAAGGAAGACCATGATTGAATCTTGTAGAATGAAAAATAAGATGAGTTGTAAGAGGTGGTTGGGATGAAAAATGAGATGAAAGTAAAAGATGAGACATAATAAAAAGATATGTTAATTTAGAAAGGAAAATATGGTTTCTATTAACTCTTTGGTCACATCATATTTTCTATTCATCATGACATCTCAAAAGAACGTGTAGAAGACAAGTATAAGCCAACTAATTAAGATGAGGAACAAGTTAACTTTGAGATCATTCTAGATCATTAATTTATGTTGAATATGAAACAAATTCAAATGATCAATTATAGATAACAAATGATGATTTAAATCCTCATGATCATGACTAAGAAAGTGATATGATTGCTCATGTACCTTCTACTATTCAAAGTGAAGAAACTCCAATCACACTTGAGCTTGGTGAAAACCAATCACTTGACTTGTTTGATGTCATCAATTCAAGTTATTATTTACTTAAAGGTTATTCATTTTATGTTGAGAGAAGTAGTTACATTAATAAATAAGGAGTTATTTATCCAAGCACACCATTTCAAGAAGTTGTCTTCTTAGGAGATGACTTGTTTGAGTCTTTTAACTAAGGTCATCAACTCCTCACTCCATAATTAGATGTTTTTCCACTCTTGGAAGTTGAATATGAACTCAAATAGCCTCAAAAAGTCATGAAATCAGATCCATATATCTTATAGGCTAGCCTTGTATCCATTACATAAGAGACACTTCAAGCTATCCAACATGACCATCATTAGCTCATGACTAAAAAATAATTGATATTGTTGATGAAATAAAAAAGGATATGGGAGGAGTATGATAGGTTCTTGGAATCACATCTATAATCCATTCACCTAAAATTGGAGCTAGAATGCCTAGTTGCTTCCCCAAGAATTCATGAATGTAAAAATTCTCCTAGTTGTAAGAAGGAACTATCAAAATGTGGAAATCATACTTCAAGGTTCCATGGTGGATAATCAAGTTTTTTATTTTACCCTAGAGGAATTATTTTGACATAAAGTTAGTTATTTTAGGTTTTTTGTCTTGTTTCAATAAGTGGTTAGCACAAGCATTAGTTTATAATCTTTTTTTTTTGTGTTTGTCTTGTTTTCTTATTTCCTTAGGTTAAGTGTGTTTGTTTTTTAGTTTAGGTTTGTTTCTTGTGTTGTTTATTTTATGTCTTGTTATTTTTTTAGTCATAATAGGTGTATAAAAATATAAAATTATATTTCGTAGTCAATTTAGTCCTCAAAATCGTTTTTTCATTTTTTACACTATCATTATCATATGAAAGTTTAGTGAGTTCTTTTGACCATCAAGCTAGTCAACCCCTGTGAGTCACTAAAAATGTTGGCAATTTAGACTGTCAAGGGAAAATGCCAACCCATACATTAAAAATAATTTAATTTCATATTTATCCTTGATCTTTATATGATGTGATTGACCATCTTGATCTTAATAGACATCAAGTACAAGAAGTTAGGCTATTAGGCCTAATTGACCTAATAAACATATTTGATCAATCAATTAAAGTTGATAATGGCATTAAAAGGTTTTGATGAGAGATAATGTGGAGTTATCACACTTCATAACTAATATTTTACTAGAAATCACATGATCTATCTAGTCTCTAAGTGGTATTTTAATGCATAGTTATTCTTAACTTCAATCACATGCATTGTTGATCCTTATCCTGAGTTAACCAATCCTTGACTAGAAATCAATGCATGTTTCATAATCTAAATGGAAGAAGGGTCATTAAATTAAATTTATCTCATGTTAATAGTATTATTTTTAAAATTTATGGCATATCATGATATAAAATGTGTTTTAACAAGTCAACTATGGCTCAACAACTTGTTTAAAATGCCAAAGAGTTTGTGCAAAGCTCATGCAAGAGAATCAATTAAGGAGAGATATTATGGAGGAATATTTATAGTAGGTTGTAACTAAAATTATCTTGAGTTAATGATTAGATGACCTCTTCTTCTCTCCTCTATTTCATTCTCTTAGTTTGTTCTTCTCTCATGTTATAAATATTTAGGATTTTAGGCCTTAGTTTAGAATCCCTCTCTTGGGCATGAGAAAACACTACCAAGATTGATATTTGTAACCTCTTAAGTCAATAAAATGGACTATTAAAACATCTCTATGATTTAATTATTTTGTGTATATGCTTCTTTAGATGTGTAAAAGTGGTATGAATCTTCCCTTGACATGTCCTTACCACACTTATCTGTTAATGAGTTATCTTATGTAGGTCATATAAAGTGTCAAAGTTTGATGATCAGATTTATAGTGTAATAAGGTTTAAAGTGTTTCAAATCAAACCTCTCTCTCTTTACCTCCAAGTTATTGTCATTCATCAAAACCTCCATGTGGATCAATATTTCATAAGAATCCTTAGAGTTATTCTTTTAGTCCATTTCTAGTTCATTAGTGTTCTATAAGTACAAAATTGAGTGGATGAACTAGCAATATAGGTGTATAACCATCACTAGCATAGGTTTTTCCCTTTTAGTTATTTTTCTAACTTTTTTTACACCCAAATCAAAGTAGGTTTTAGTAAACTAAGCAAAGTTGATATATCAAAGGATTTAGCCTCATAATACAGAGGTTTAGTCTAAGATACATGTATCCCACAACCTATAGACCAATCTAATGTTAATCTAGGTTTGAAGGAGATTTGATCAATCTACTTTAGTAGGGTGTAACTTGGGTTGATAAAAATTAAAATTGTGTGGTTCTCAAAAGGAGATCCCAACACTATTATCCACATCAACACTATTGTTCAATGATCATGTCTTTAACTTCTTTTAGGTCTTTACCCACTTTTGGGTCTCCTCTTATGATTATATTTACATTTTTACCTTGTTAGCCTACAAACAAGTGTCTTAAATTCAAAATAAAGTTTATTATATCAAAAGAGATTCACAAGGCATTCTACATAACACTTACTATTTTGACACATAACTACAAAAAAATTAGTCAATAGTATAGCTCAGTATTCTACATATTTACTCAACATCACACATAAATCTGCACACTTGATAAAAAAAGGGCATAAGAAAAAGTCATTATTACATACCATACATGTTGATCATACACATTCCCTAAAGGTTAAATAAATTCAATTTGAGACCCCTATCATTGGGGTTAATGTAGGCATTAGCCAAAATAGTAGGGGTTTTGTGTTTTTTGATCATAACATCTAATGACTCACCTTTTCCCCTTCTTTTTTGCATTGTATTTTGTTGTTTTTTCATATATGCATTTTTTCAATATAATTTATAAATAAGTAATAATAATAGAGTGACACATAATGATGATAAAATATTATTGACACATACGGAACCTAGAAGACCTCTCACATCCATCTTATAAGTTTTAGGGCTCTTATCCACCAAAGGACAATAATACAGTGTCATTTTGCATTAGCACACCATGTTATAGTCTATCTGACCATGCTATTGACTTGAGATAGGTGGAATTATAATTTTAGAATGAAGGTACTACTGACTGTTCCTCTGATCTTTTCCAACATTACCATCACCTAATGATGTGTATTTTATTCTAAATAAGTTTATTTTCTCCTTTACACTTACTATTTAGGGTAAATCAATTAGATTAGGTATTTAAAATATTTAACTACATTTACCCCATTCACTCAACTCTTTATCAACATGTGATTTTATTTATAAATTCTTAAAAATATGAAACATTTTACAATAATATGGAAAGGAATATATGGGTTTAATTAATCCAAACCTCCCCACGCTAAGTGGCTGAGCACTATTAAAGTTTATACTATTTTGAAGAGAGTTAAAAATGAACTTATTTCTCCTAGTTAGGTATGTGTATGCTCCTTGAGTATGTATGTAACTTTTAATCTACCTTTTGATACTAAACAATGGGAAAAATTGACTCAATTTAAGTGATTTAGACTTTGTGAGGGATTATTCCTTGTGCCTAATTTATAGTTTTTGATAATTTGGGAAGTATTTATCAATGTTTAATTGATAGATATATTATTACATAAATTATTGTTTGATACCTTATAGATAGGAAAAGTAATAGACCTATTATGTATATAAAGATGATTCTTTATGTAAAATTTTCATGCCACCAACATGTAAAATGTATATTTTGACCCATAATGTTGATTTAAATTTATAAAATGGCCACTAAAGGTGTTTGGATAAATATGGTATAGCTGGATGGATTTGAAAAGCTAGAGTCATCTAAGTATGTCCAAAGGTAGCTATAATAAAGGAATAATGATCTATAGATTATCAAACAATCTAATTAGGATAATAAGACTATTAGGAATAGACTAGGGAATTCTTCTAGGTGATCTATGACAAATTGGTAAGGCCATGCCCATAGAATCAAAATGAATAGGAGATAAGGGTGTGTAAGAGTGATATGTGTAGGCAATATTCATTTAAGATAAATACAGGTCAATATTGGAATATTTAAGAGTCTAATATTTGATTTAAGTATCTATAAATCCCCCCTTTTATTATAGTATTTAAAATTATATAGTAAAAAATATAAATATATTGCATACCGTAGTCTATAATAACACTTTATCTGCATGAGAAGGCTTTAAATGTCTATATTCTCCATTAAAACCTAAAATAAATCTATAGCCATAAATATTCATAAATTATCTAAATCCTAAATTAAAATAGATACATGAATTTTTTTAAATTCATAGATAAAGTAACGAGTACACTTGTAAGTGGGTGAACTATGTTTCCTTATAAATCCTTAGATATTAGGGTGATTATGATTGAATGGAAAATTTAATGGGGTGGTCATGCCCCAAGGTGAGTGCCACTCATAAAAAAATGGGCTGGGAATAAAAATACCCCAACCCTCATGAAGAGGGAGTAGTGCTAGCATGTTGAGCGACACAAAACCTTAACTAAAATACTCATTACATTGATCTTAAGAATATAGATAAAAATTTGGATCCCAATAATAGTCTTGTATACAAATTTTAATAGACTAAATCAAACATTTTAGATACATTTTATATTTATAGTTTTAATTTCATGATTTCAATGCCACATTTAAGATGTAAAAGTGCATGCATGACCAACATCCATACCCCATAGTTTGTTCTAAATATATTAATGTGATACAAAATTACATAAATATATATGTCACTCTACCCCTAATAGGATAAACATAATAACCTATCAATTATTTACCTATTAAATGTCTACATATGCATTTCATATGCCCAAAATATGTCTCAATTTGTAAATATCTATCCCAAAATTTGAAACAAACTAAAAATCTAACCCAATTTAAACCATATTAATCATATAATATGTCCTTAAATATAAAATATCTATGTTTTTAAGCTTTAATATCTATGATAATCCCCTTCATATTCATGCCTTTGAGGTGATATATCTATCATGTGAATTACTCATCTCAAAATAAGAGTTAAACACACCATGTTATATATAAGTATGAAAGAATTTAAATCATTTGCTAAAATTTGGAGAATATGTCATCAAATTAAGATAAGATCATCAAATAATATATGAAACATGTATCTTAATTCATATATGTGTCATATCAAGTTATGTGTGTGTGTATGTATTTATATTTATGTGTGTGTGTGTCCCCACACACACACACACACATATGCTTGTGTGTGTGTGTGTGTGTGTGTGTGTGTGTGTGTGTGTGTGTGTGTGTGTGTGTGTGTGTGTGTGTGTGTGTGTGTGTGTGTGTGTGTGTGTGTGTGTGTGTTTGTCTGTGTGTGTATATATGTATGTGTGTGTGTGTGTGTGTGTGCATATGTATGTGTGTGTGTGTGTGTGTGTGTGTGTGTGTGTGTGTGTGTGTGTGTGTGTGTGTGTGTGTGTGTGTGTGTGTGTGTGTGTGTGTGTGTGTGTGTGTGTGTGTGTGTGTGTGTGTGTGTGTGTGTGTGTGTTTAATCAATTAAAAATGGTACTTGAATGTTAAGAATGCTACTTGAGACCACCCATCCCTAAGTTAGCCCTAGACCTAGTACCTAATTATACACTTATCCAACCTTTGTATAGGCTAAAATCATCCCTAAAAATCTCTAAATTAGTCTCAAACCCTCACTTTGACATCCTATACCTTAATGCTTTAGGTTATACCACTTGGACACTAACACCATAATAAGGACAATAGTTCCCCCTGGCACTAATGTCCTAGTTTTAGAGTGATTGTCTTTTTCCCTCATTTTTCTACCATCAAATATCTTTTAAAATAAAATACCACTTAGGGTTGGCTTATAACTACTTTAATAATCTCACAAGTAATAAAAAAATATATATACATGAATTTTATCCCTTTATTGACTATATGGAAATTAGATGCAAATTACATAAACAAACTCAAAAAAAGTTGTGCAAAATCAAGGTTATGAATCCCTATTCTACCCTACTTATACATACAACCATTTACACCATTCTTAAGGTTAAATTACTGAAGTTTATAGTCTCAAGAACATTCAAAGAACTCAATCCAACATTTATACTAGCTTCACTTGCAATTTTAGTAGCACTTAGGTGGGGAGAAATACATTGGTTTGGATCCCTCTTCAACATATTGCTATGTATTCAACTCTCATCAAAATGGGGTGTTGAGGATGTCCATCCTACCCCACTTACAAAACACTTTACTACTTGTGCCAACTATATGCCCTAAAAATATGGAGGTTTATGGTTTACACATAAAATCAATCAAAATAGGACATCTACAAAGATCAAAAACTTGTGTGCATAAAAACAAGATTTGTAGACCCAGACACATATGCATCTAGAAGTTTAGAATAGTTTTGCAAAGAAGACACTAACTCTAAAATAGGGACATTAGTACCACATGGTGCTAATATCCAATTAGGGAATTATTAAATAGGAAGGGTTTTGACACTTAGACCTTATTCGTGACACTCTAATAAACCTTTGTCTTAGTTTGCATCCTATAAATCTCCCATTTAGTCATTTTATAGCTAAGTACTTGTTTACATTATTTATTACTATTTATACAAAGTTTATATTAAGTCAATTATATTATAAATCAATGGTTGTAAATATTTCATATTTCTACCATGATTTAATATACTCATTCCATTTACCAACCTAGGATTTACAATCACTAAGCCCTAGATAGTTAAAACATTTGGTGAAACCAACTTACTTAAAATACTACTCAAACCCTAATCCTAGATTCTAATAGGGTTTATATCCTTATTTTTCCTATTTTCATTATTTGTATTAAGCTTTTCAGATTTTATACATTCTATTTTAGCATCCCTCTTTCACTTTGTTTACTATATTCCATCTAAAATTTTTATCTCTCATCTCTTTAAAATAAGTGTTAAGATTAGTGACAATCTTATTCAACATACTCAAATTCTTTCCATTAAGCTTATACCATGGACAAAGGACAATATACATACCCCATCAATGATCCTTCACACCCTAATTATGTGTAATTCAATGATAAAGATGAGAAATATAATCAAGATCAATATGATATACACTATGGGAATGTGGACACTCTCCCCCCACCTAACAATGAAAATCTTATAGTAAATAATGATGAGATCCTATAGAGTTTTAGATATAAACATTGATAGTAGACTAATGATCATGTATAGATTCTATAAGCCATATTGGAAATAAATAACAAATCAAATAATGGTCAATATTATACTCCCATAGATAAAAACATTGGTACACTTACTTTGGGGCCAACTCAGCTTGTACAACAACCTATTTTAACTCGACAACCTTCAGTGGTGGCTACATCTCCCATGGCTAGTTCCTCCTCTCTATATGTACAATACCATATGCACAAGGTTAATTATCTATAGGCTAAGGTGTTACATCTTGAGAAGGGAGATACTAGGACATCACATGCATTAAATTTTGATGTTCTTTACATACACCTTTATCACATCACATAGTGATAACTCCTTTACCATACAGATTCGTGGCACCTAAGATTACATTATATGATGGTAAGGGTGACATAGAGCACCATATAAAACCTTTTCACATAGTATATTTGGACTACATGTTTAATGATTAGATCCTCATGAATTTTTTACCACATAGTCTAAAGGGTTATGCCTTACAATGGTTATATGATATTTTGAATAAGTCTATAACTATATTCAATCCATTGGAATATATGTTTTGAGCACACTTCTCAATTAACATTAGTGATATGATATCACATGCTCAAGTATCACAAATGAATACATTTTTTAATGAGCTTATTGTAGAACACGTCTTAAAATATAAAACTATATTATAAAATATGATTAACCCCATGGTAGATAGATATCTTCAAGACATATTCAAATAGATCCTACTACTATCATTGCATGAATCTATCTTATTTACAAATTTTATGAACTTCACAAATTTATACCACATAGTGAAAGAAAGGGAAGTAAAGCTTCTTTCTATGGGTAAATTAAAATATACAATTGGATCAAAATCAACTACTAAGCTTTCTAGTAAGCCTCCATATAAAGTAATAGCCACTAAAAACAAGACTGATCCAAAGGACAAAGTTAATGAAACTTCAAATCCATATCCTCATATAGTTTTATTGGCTTCTCCATATAGAGTTTTCACCAAGCTTCTAGAATTACCAATGTGTGTTTTAAATTAGCTCCTATAATGTAATGGCATACCTCTCCTTCCCATTAAATAGGTTTATATAACATGGAATCTTCCAAAAATGTATGATTCCAATGCATTCTATGAATATCACAAGGCACTAGGCTATACTATAAACCTATGCATCAATTTGAAGCATAAGATACATGATTTGATAGAGGCCAACATAATTGATGTGGGACCACCCATGGAGGCACTTAAAGTTAAAAAAATGGAAGTTAAGGCATTGAAAATATTATTAGATAGTTTTTCAAAGCATATAACTAATGAGGAAGGGGGCACTTCAAGTGCTCACTATATGTATTAGGTGCATCTACCACTAACATTATATTACACTACTACTGAGGTTGCATACTGGCTACATAATAACATTGGTTTGTATCATATTATGTATGATTTATACCACTCATCACTTTCTCATAGAAGGAGGTTGTTTACGATGATTTAGATTTATATGCATTATTTTTACAATCTTGCATTGATCATAATCCTATTTAGAGTGTTATGGATGACAAAGGGTCAAGTATTAACGTGTGCAATACCACACTCCTATAATATTTGGTGTATTAATAGAAGGATATTTACCCCACCAACATAATTATTCATGGTTTCAGTGATCATGTTCATATCTCTATTGGGAAGATTATACTTCCACTATAAGTTAGACTAGCACATGTGGCCACTAGATTCTTGGTAATACCTAGTGTAGTCACATTTGACATGTTATTGGGTAAACGATGGATATAATAGCTGAAATATATTCCATATATCAAGCAAAAATGACTCAAATATATACATGCTAATAATGTAATCATATTTGAGGGTCTTTCATATGATTATCCTTTACTTATCTCATAAGAAGTCACATTATAGCTACTAGTTATAGTTCTAAGCATAGTTATTATCAGTACACCATAGATTTCAATGGAGCCACTAGTGTAGATGAGGTCTAATCCTATAGTATTACCATGTACACATACTCTCCCATAAATAACATTATTATAGAGACCCATACATCAAAGATATGTTGTAGATTATTAAGGGACTCCCTCTACTCCTTTTCTTATGAGATCATTATTATTGAGTTCCCAATGTTCTCAACATAGGACACATATGCCATATATAACATATTATACCAGATAGGTCCCTAAGATGCCTAAAATTCATAAGAAACTATAGTTAATTTCATGGATTCCTAGAACCACTTCACAAGCAGTGCTAGTAATAGATCACTTAGTAAAGCAAGTTCTGGGACCTCAGTTACCTTTTCATACAACATGCACAATTATTTTTTATTTATTTAACATTGGCCACATTGATAGTGGGTCTCCCATGAGACTCATCATTTAGTATGTTTCTCCCTTATTATACATACTTTCCTTATTTCTCACTCCTTGTATATAGTTACATTTTCATGTTACTTGTATATAGTTTATATCTATAAAATAAAAAAACAATATAATATGTCAAAACACAAAAACATTCAAATATTTACTCAAAAACCATAAATTATAGATTACATGCATTACCATGTTTACAATTATTATATTTTCTAGACACTACATATGATATATATCTTAGTATAGTTGATTTTTATCATACATACATGATTCACTTGTTTCTTTTGAGTGCTTATATATTTATATAAGACTTATGTCCACTACACTAATCTATCTTTTCTACTATCTACCCATTGGGGGCATATACATAGATACATGGGTTTTTCATTTGACACATTTTCCCATTTATAGGTACCATATACATAGTTTTGATTGCTAGGTTATATCTTTCTAGACTCTACATCATTATTTAGCATTGTTATATCTTTATATTGATCATCCTACACCTACTCAAATGTTTTTTTATTACCACTACTTTAGACTTATCATTATGTACATATTATCTCTTATACATATTTTTACCACATGTTTATGCATACTTTCATTTATAGATTTCTTAATTTAGACTTGATTATGTCTCTATACTTCTTTTATTCGAGGGAATTGAATATGTCATTGTTATATGGATCTATGCCACTTTTTTTTATTATATGTATGCTTTGGACATGTGCCCATGTCCTTGCATTTACCTTCCTAATTGTGTATGTGGACATTTGAATATGTCATTCCATGTGGCTCTAATCTAAATTACTTGTTGTTTGCATATGTATACATTTGAACATGTCTATGTATGTCTTGATTTCTCAAATTTAGTGGCATGTGCCCATGTCCCTTATATTATATCCCCTTGGCCTACTTTGTGTGCCTCATGTGTGTTGTATATATGATTTATTATATGAATCATGTCTATAAAACTTATCTCTTTCTTTTTATAAACTCTAGTTTTATATGCCATGAGGGACCTCATGTATCTCCCCTTCTTCCTTAGGTGTTCTGATGGGCATCATGCCCCATCCCCCTAGGTAGTTATTTAGATATTACTTATATTTAATTATCATATACATTTTTATATCTATCTTGATAACATTTTTAATGATTTGCCTAAAATACATTGCAAATTACAAACTTATGCTCATATTAGCTTACATTCTCATGTTATGTAAGTAAATTATATTGATTGATTATGTAGATATCATATATGTTTTGGCTAAAACATGTTTTGCATAAATTTTTATTCTAAGGATATTTATTTCATAGGTTTTATAAATCCCCTCAAAATATGGTGAATTCACAAGGGTTTGTCACAAAGATCAAGCTATCTGAATACACTTAGAGTATAATTTTTAGAAAATAGGATCAAAATATAGAAATCATTTCAGGAAAAACATAGTGGGAAATAGTGACATAGAGATTAGTTTTAGTTGCATATAAATTAGAATAGTTGGACATTAATGTCCAAATTGGGGCACTAGAAGCACATATAAATATTTTTCAAGATATGGTTATATTATCCAATAAATTTTATAAAATTCTAGGTTGGATAGAAAAGTATAGCAAGTACAGTCTAGGATTATATATGTTTAATTAAAAATACCATTTTTGGCTCAATTTAGCTCATATTCATACCAATTTTATTAGGTTGGGGCCATAATGCATGGTATGATCATATCCATTTCAATTTGGATGTTTAGATATAAATTATTACAACTCAGTCCAAAATCTATATGCTTAGATATCAACTTTAGGGGCATGTATATGACACATTATTTCTATTTGCTCACTTATACACTGATTGATCATATGGAATGATGAATTCCATGTCATTATCTATATTATACACTCTACACACCATATTATAGGTTACACACTAGATTCATGCCTTAATCCGTCTGTAGTGGTTAGCATTCTTGAGTGGCCTAGAGCTACCTAATATTCCTGAGTGGTTGTAAAATTAACATATATAGGTACACATCTCTAATTACATTATGTAGTTTTAGTTTTAGATGCATATACTGCACATGGGTGGTAAATGATGGATTCATATTCTACTTAAGTTATTTATCTACCTACATGAGAGGTTTAGACACCCCATTAGTCTAATCCAAGTTATTCACATGTCATGATGCACCAAGCAGGGGTGGGAAATGATGGAGTCAAAACCAGATTGAGTTCTTGAGCCACTCAAACATGGGGATTGAGCAAGCCATCAATTTAGTCTAAGTTATTCACCAATTAATCACTATCTACACACACATGGGTTGTCACCAAGTTTATGCATTAGTTCACATACATAGTGAGTTTTATTCATTCCTTTCCTCTCACTTATATATTTACTCATTTTTGTCTCTTTATTTAGTTTTGATATCTCATAAGTAAGGACTAATCTATGAGTGTTTCACTTATAGGATATGCAAGGGATTATGATTCAAATACTCAGATCTAGATTCATGGGCTTTACCTTTGAGGTAAGTCTATGTACACTTATTTTTCCTTTATCCTATTCATTTCACTTTTTTACTTTTTTAGAATAAGCGGGGGGAGGGGGGAACACAATCACCTAAAAATGACAATTGAGTGTTAAGAGTGTTACTTGATACCACCCATATGAATTAATATATTAGGTCCTATTTAGACACTTATCCAACCTTATTATGGGCAATAGGCATCCATAAACATCCATAAATTAGTTCTATACCCTCACTTTGACATCCTATCCCTTAATAACTCAGGTTTTTCCACCTGGACACTAGCACCATAATAGGGACAATAGTGCCCCATGGTGCTAATGTCCATGTTTTGGTGTTATTATCCCTTTCCCTCATTTTTATACCAATGAATGTATTTTCAAATCAAATACCACTTAGGTTTGGACTATACGATTTTTAAGAACCAAGAAATCACTATAACAATATATATACATGACTTTTAGCCCTTTATTGACTAGATAGAAATTAGATGAAAATTACACGTACTCAAAACACATTGTGAAAAATCAAATTTACCAATACCTATTCTACCCTAATTATACATACAACCATATAAAACATTACTAATCTTTTATTACTCAAGTTTCTATTATCAAACACATTCAAAGCACTCAATCTAGCATTCATACTAGCTTCAGTTACACTTGCACCAAAACTTAGGTGGGGAGAACTACAATGGGTTTGATCACTCTTTATAGTATTGGTATGTAGTAAAATCTCATAAAATGGTAGTGTTAAAGATGTCCATATTACCCAAATAATAACACACTTTACTATTTTTTCCAACTAGATGCCCTAGAAACATGGAGGTTTAGGATTAAAACATAAAATCAATCGAAATAAGTCATTATAGAGATTTAAAACTCATGCATTATTTTAAAATTTTAGGGTTTAGATATGTAAATAATATGTTGGATTAAAATTATGAGTAATATAAATCAATGAAATAATATTCAATAAATAATGACTAATTTCTTACACATCTTGGATAACTTTGACTTTCTAAAAATAGTAATAAATATGTGCAAATAGAGATTTATCTCAAAAAATCCTAATACAAAAGATATGAGTACTAAAAATGGAGATACAAAAAGGTGAGTGTTATAAAATATATCCCTATGTCAAATAGTCTCATGTATAGTAGTGACACACTTGGATAGTGGTGCCATATGGCTCTAGTGTCCTAAAAATTGTGTTAGTGTCCTCTATGCATAACTGCTCCTAAATTCTTGGTGTACTTGTGCCTATGTTTCTAGGTTTTTGTTCTTGCATACATAAATTTTGAAACTCTATATTATGTATATAATATATTATTTATGATGCAAACCCTAATCCTCCTTGAAATTAAGGCATTATATGAAAACTATGTTCATGAGTAGGATAAGCTAGACATCCTCAACACCCTGCTGCTACATACCAATAATATAAGGAGGGATCAATACTAAATTATGTATCCCCACCTAAGTGATGTTTCAATTAAAATTTATGATATAATTATAGTTTTATTGAATGCCTTGAGTGTGCTTGATTTAGGATCATCAATACCCCCTTTTGTAGATATAGGTCTACTTCATGTTCTGAGTCATTAAGTATTTAGGAGGTCTATAGGATCTATTTTTTAGGTATTAATGTTTAATTTGTGTGTTTATTATTTATAAAAAGGTAAAATGTATCAACACAATGCTTAGGGTTAGTCATTTACTAAGTTTGTTAGTAGTTAGGTTCCTCCCTACGTACACATGGGAGTTAGAAAAGTAGTTACACCCATTTTGATAATAAAAAGAAATTTTGTAAATGTTTTTGATAGGTTATTCAGGGTGGAAGAAGGGATAGATAAAGGTGATAGATAATATTTTGAAATAATGGATAATAAAATTCTATCAATATACCCTATGGTGTAAGTTTTATCAAGAAGAATATAATTTTGTTTTTCCTATATTTATATATGAACTAAGACTGAGTGTTAAATTCTCATTGGTGTAAGAATATAAAAAAAACATGTTTCTGAGATATGTCTTACCTATGGTTAATTAGTTGATTTATTTTCTTAAAATTATCAAGCATTTATTTATGGGTTTAAAAGTTTATAGATAAGGAACAAAACTAAAGATCACTATGTTGTAAGAGAAAGAGTGAATTCTATGTAAAGGAATGAATGAATAGGAAGAACATTTAAAATGTGAGTGTAATTGGTAAAAATCACTTGATATGTTTATTAAGGAACTTAAAAATGTATTCCAATTTCTATGATAAGGAACTATTGAGGTGACTGAAAGTAAACCCTATTACAAGTACCTTATTTCTTGTGTACTGTGGAAAGAAATATAAGTATATGTGTGATTAAAAATAAATATGGTAAAAAACATCACTGTGGTTTAAAAAATATATTTTTGAATGTATTATTATTTTAATTACATGAACATAATATTCTTAAACCCTATTTTTTTGTGTTTGATGTGACTATTTACAGAGAATAATACAGGCCTGTATTTTTTGTTATAATTGTAGAAGATTCAATCCATAAAACTAATGATTGGTAGAGATGTATGATAGGATAGAAATTATAAAAAAAGTTATAAGGCATTTCAAAATAGAGTTTGGAGCATAAAAATTGAAAGTAATGCTCTCAGGTTATCTTGACTAGGTAAAACATGTAGAAAGGATTTCAATAGGAAAATACATGCAACTAATTCTGAAACCATTGAAACTTGCCTAAAAATAGTCATTTGCTAGGATTAAATATTAGCTAAGATATTGTGGAGTTTTTAGAACCATTATATACATGTGTATACTATTAAAGTTGAATGAGTTTTAAAAACAAGTGATAGAGACCTAACCCAAACCTTAAGTGTGAATGGAATGATCACTTAGACAATGAGTGAGATTAAGAAACTTGGTAGGGAGAGTTGGTTGAAGATGAAGGTCATATTTTGATGGGTATATCTATTAAAATAAAAGTAATAAATGAAAATAAATATAATATGGAAGGTGTCTAAAATCCTTCAAGAAAACATTTAATCCATTTACCATTGTGTTTTTGTTTACAGACTACATAAGTGAGAACATAAAGGACTAAGAAGTTGTAAATAGGTGTGAATTTGTAAAGAGGTTGTTATAAGGATGATTAATCATGATTAATGTGTCAATAAAAATAAACTAGTACATTGACCTCAATATCAATTAAATGCATTATCAAGAAAATGAATAGTGATTCATTACACAAGACAAAGATTGAGATATATTATGTAACTTCTGCATCATTTTTGGTATCATAGGAGAAAGATTTTGTTGAGAAGGCCAAGTATATATATATATATATATATATATATATATATATATATATATTATTTATTTTTAGTTTATGCATTTAAATATTTAAGTCATGCTAAAGATTATTTGAAGCGACTACTCAAGGAATATTATAGGTGATTAAGAGAGGTTGATCAAGTAGATTGAAAGCCAAGAGAGGCTTGAGGAGAGAGAAAGAGCTAAATAAGTTCATTGATCCAAGGAGATAGATTATATGGGAGATGGAGCAAGGTGGAAAAGACTTGCTTAAAGTGGAACAAGGTGCAAGAGACTTTTTAAAGGTAGAGCAAGGTGAAAAAAACTTGTTTATAAGAATGCAACTACCCAATACAAAGGAATAGCTAAGAGAAGAATAAATAGATGAGATAATTCTAAGTGAGAAGGTAAAAGGATTATTTGTAAGTTTATCACATCATTTGTCATGAATACACAAGAAAGAGAGTTTAGATTAATTTATTAAGAAATTAAGAATGTTGAGAGCATTAGACATGGAAAAGGAAGTTATTGATTAGGTACAACAATAAGAAGTGGATAAAGAGGTTGAAAAGGTTGAGAGGTTTTAAGGAGATAAGAGGAAATAAGAAGAAACACAAAACATAGTAGAGTTAAGCATGAACAAGAAAATCAATCATGAGTAAGAGATTGGTTGGCAAGAGGATAAGTAGAAGATTGTTTTTTTAACTTGTGTGTTACATGTGTAGGTTGTTCTTAAGACAACAAGAAAGTGCTAAAGATGATAAAATGGGAGATCAATATGCAAAATATTGACCTCAAAGAATAAAGAAAGAAAAAGATGAAACAAGGAGATTCCAACAAGAATCAAAAGGGCCTATGTGTTTCAAATAGACCATGTGATCTAGGAGGAGATTCCATTGTACAAGAGGTGTTGTAAAGAACATCAAATATCAAGCACTTATAAATTTTAGGGAAAGTTTCCATTCACTCCTCGGTAGTATGATGCAGGATCATCACTACCTCTTTTTCTAGATACTAGTCTAGTTCATGTTATGAGTCATTAAGTATTTATGAGGTATATAGGATCCATTTCTAAGGTCTTAATGTTGTTTTTGTGGGGTTAGGATTTATAAAAAGGTAAAATGTATACACACAATGCTTAGGGTTAGTCATTTTCTAAGCTTTTTAGTAGTTAGGTAGTTAGTTCCTTCGTACATACACATAGGAGTTAGAAAAGTATTTACACCCATTTTGATAATAAAAAACAATCTTGTAAATATTTTTTTATAGGTCATTCAAGGTGTAATAAGGGAGAGAGAATGGTGATGGAGAAGATGCAAAATAATGAATACGAAAAATTTATAAATATACCATGTGTTGTAAGTTTCATCAAGAAGAATATAATTCTATTTTTCTTGTATTTATATATGAACTGAGATAGAGTGTTAAATGCTCATTGGTGTAAGACTATACAAAATGTGTTTATGAGATATGTATTACCTATGGTGAATTGGTTGATTATTTTTATTAACATTATCAAGAATTTTTAATGGGTTTAAAAGTTCATAGATATATAACAAAAATGCAGACCCATATATCTTGATCATTATGTTGTAAGAGAGAGTGAATTATATGTAAAAGAAAGAATAAATAGGAAGAACCTTTAAAATGTGAGTGTAACTAGTAAAAATGACTTGATAAGTTTTTGAAGGATATTTAAAATGTGTTATTCTATTCTATGATAAGGAACTATTGAGGTGATTGAAAGTAAACCTTATTACAAGTACCTTGTTTCTTGTGTACCATGGAAGGAAATCTAAGCATATGTGTGATTAAAAATAAAGATGGTATGAGACATCACTATGGTTGGAAATATCTATTTTGGAATGTATTACACTTTTAATTGCATGAACATAAGATTTTTAAACCCACTCATTTTGTGTTTGATGTGACTGCCTATGGAGAACAATACAAGCCTTTGTTTTTTGTTATAACTATATAAGATTCAATCTGGTAAACTAATGATTGGTAGAGATTAATTATAGGGGTAGGTATAAAACAAGTTATAAGGCCTTTTGAAATTGATTCTAGAGCATAAACATTAAAAATAATGCTCTCAAGTTATCTTGACTGGGTAAAACCTGAATCAAGGATTTTGATAGGAAAATGCATGCAACTTGTTAGGAGACCCCTTATCCAACGAAAGCACAATTGATCACTTTCTTATAAGCAATTAAACATGGAATTATACTAGAATGAATAAGTAACTAGAAACTTGAGACAACAAAGAATTTGAGAGACAATACACACTCTTGTATTAGATATTACTAGAAGAAAATACAATAAGGAAGATGCCACTTCTTCCTCCACCTCAAAGGCTTGCCACACCTCAAGACCTTCTTCCCTCTCTCTCTTGCTCAACCTTAACAACTCTATAGCCTAAGTTATTATCCCTCAAATGCTTCAGCTGATCTCCTTGACCTTACACCTGTAGATCTCCTTGACCTTGCTTGCTTCAATGCTTTTACTTGCCTTCTTGATAATTAGAATACATGCCTCATGGGTCTTTAAATAGGATCCCATGCATACAAAAATAGAAATCTAACTACAATAATTAGACACGTAGCTCATGACTGTAATTAGTCATTTGACATGCAAACACTTGCTTCACTTAACTGACTGTTCATCAACAGTAGTTCTAGAACACACAGGTGATCGACACTGGTCCCTGCTTGCTTGGTGCTGCCGACATCGGCCAACTAGCTGCCATCACCGGTTGACTTTTGCACTACATCTGACCAATGTCAGTCATGCTGTTGACACTGGTTCTTCTAGTTCTTCAGCAACCTTTTCTTTATGTCTGTAAATAGTTGAAGCTTTTAGCTCCACACCCTAACAATTTCCCACTTGGAGATAAACAGCTGCTACTGTACCTATACCTGTACACCATCTATTTTGTTCCTTTGGCTCTGTATCCCTCTTCAAAGTCACTCTTGAAGACCAACCACCATGCAAACCTGTGATGCTATACCTATCACTTATGCCAAAAGAATTTTGCTACTCCCAAATTCTTCATGACATACTTCTGAACCAACTCTACCCTTAGCTCAGAAAACTCCCTGTATATGAAACCTTGCAACAAGTAACACAACACAGTAACAAGATAATGTAACTAATATTATCCAACCTGGTAAAGATAAATACAATGGTCAAACCTCCATTGTCTGCAGCCTAATCAAGACCATATACCATAGTCTTCTGTCTCACGTGTCCATCCACTCTCTTCTCTAATATGGGAATCCATCCCTCTATCTAGTGTTTTCTTCCAGCTGACAACTCTACCAACAAATACCTATTTGGTTCTACTCCAAAGACTCACACTCCTCATCCATGCCAAGCTCCCACTATTTCTGGATTCTACCTACATTGCTTCTTCCATCTTCCTAGTTCTTGACTATCAGTAAGTAATATAAAGAAGGTGAATAATGAATATGAGGTTCACTTACCATTTATGACCTCCATATGGGTGTTTGAGACTCCTTGACAGCTAGCTATCCACCCATCATCTGTTTTAGTGACTAATCTCAGCCATCTCCCAGTCTGTGCCTGACCGATGTCGGTTCCCTACACTGACCCTGACTGCTGACGTCATTTCCCTGGCTGACACCGGTGTCTCCCCTGCTGATGTCGGTCCTGATGACCGACGTCAAAATTCTCCTACCTGACCTACCGACCCTGTTGGTCTGCACATGACCGATGTCGGTTTTTGTTTGGCCGACGTTGGTGCCATGGGATCACTGGCATCGATACTTGTGTTTTTTTGCAAGTGATGAATTTTTCATCCACAAGCTCATCTTGGATCAAAACTTTGTCCATGCTGCCCTGCTCAAATTTATTCAGCCCTGTGACTGATCTCTGTCCTTCATCTCCTCCATAAACACCAAGGCTTCTTTGTTCCTATCAAAAGAATCAAATTTCCTTTTTCTATAATTAACTATATCTATGCTTTCTGAATCTGAACACATACCTTTTGAATCAAGATTGTCCATTCCCTTCTTATTCATGTGACCAAGCCTATTAAGCCACATCTTCAAATCTACAACTGAAGTAGATAAACTAGAAGTAGAATCAGCAATACAAGTAGACAGATAGAGAGTATCTACTTTCTTACCTCTTGCTAGAACAAGTGCACCCTTGGTAACCTTCCAAGAATCTGCAGTGAGGGTTATTATGCATCCCTCATCATCCAACCTTCCAATAGAAATCAAACTCTACTTCAGAATTGGAACATGCATGACCTCTTTCAACACCCATGTGTTGTCAATCTGCAATCTTAGCTACACTTTCCCTTTGCCAACTATCTGACAAGGCGTACCATCCCCTAAATAAAGCACTCCAAAGTCTCCTTGTTCATACTCATGGAACAAATCTCTGTTCGGGGATGCATGAAAAGATGAACTAGAATCTAAAAGCCATGATCCTACGTGACTATCCAAAGAAAGTATGAGAGCATCTTGTACCACAATATTTGCATCCTTTGCTTCTTCAATAACTGCATGTTGATTCTCTTTATCTCTCAACCAACACTCCTTTGTATGTCCTTTCTTTCCACAAAACTAGCAGGTAACACCTTTGGATTTGGATCTCCTTCCCAAACTTGATTTCCCTTGCTCAACCTTCTCCCTTTGCCTTCCCCTGCTTTCTACACTTAGAGCATTACCTGATGATTCACATGTGCTTCTCCTACGTATTTCCTCATTCAAGATCACACTCACAACATCATCAACTTTTAAGATTTTAGAAGCAGATGTAGAATTACTTACTGCCATAACCAAACTGTCCCAACTTTCAGGCAAAGAACATAAAATCAAGAGAGCCTTTACCTCATCATCAAAAACAATATTGACTGAAGCTAATTGGTTTACCAAACCATGGAAATCACTGAGATGAGTGTGTACCAATCCACCTTCCTACATTTGCAAAGTAAATAGCTGCTTCATAAGATATACCTTATTAGAAGCCGAGGGCTTTTCGTATAAATTCGCCAAGGACTTTATCAACTCTTCTGTTGTCTTACACTGTGATAAGCTAGAAATCACAGATGATGCAAAGCTCAACCTTATGGAACCAAGAGCCTTCCAATCAAGAACACTCCATTATTCATCCTTCATATCTGTGGGCTTGCATGCAACCCCACCCAACGGTAAGTACAGATCCTTTTGATACAAATAATCCTCAATCTGCATCCTCTAATGTTGATAATTCTTGCCGTTAAACTTCTCCATTCGTAGCTTACTTTCTTCTACCATTGCTGAACTCCCACTCAATCAAAAAACCCTGTGAATGACCTGTAATCAAAAACAATAACCTGCTCCCTGCAAATCATAGCTCTGATACCAACTGTTACGAGACCCCTTATCCAACAAAAGCACAATTGATTACTTTCTTATAAGCAATTAAACACGGAATTATACCAGAATGAATAAGTAACTAGAAACTTGAGACATCAAATAATTTGAGAGACAATACACACTCTTGTATTAGATATTACTAGAAGAAAATACAATAAGGAAGATGCCACTTCTTCCTCCACCTCAAAGGCTTGCCACACCTCAAGACCTTCATCCCTCTCTCTCTTGCTCAACCTTAACAACTCTATAGCCTGAGCTATTATCCCTCCTTGAATGCTTCAGCTGATCTCCTTGACCTTACACCTGTAGATCTCCTTGACCTTGCTTGTTTCAATGCTTTTACTTGCCTTCTTGATAATTACAATACATGCCTCATGGGTCTTTAAATAGGATCCCATGCATACAAAAATAGAAATCTAACTACAATAATTAGACACGTAGCTCATGACTATAATTAGTCATTTGACATGCAAACACTCACTTCACTTAATTGACTATTCGTCAACAGTAGTTCTGGAACACACAGGCGACCGATGCCGGTCCCTACTTGCCTGGTGCTGCCGACATTGGCCAACTAGCTGCCATCATCGGTTGCCTTCTGCACTACATCTGACCGACATTGGTCATGCTGCTAACATTGGTTCTTCTGGTTCTTCAACAACCTTTTCTTCATGTCTGCAAATAGTTGAAGCTTTTAGCTCCACACCCTAACACAACTAACTTTGCAACCAATGAAACTTGCCTAAAAATAGTCATTTTCTAGGCTTAAATACTAGGTAAGATATTTTAGAGTTTATAGAACCATTATATATGTGTCCATACTATTAAAGGTGATTGAGTGTTAGAAACAAGTGATAGAGACCTAACCCAAGCATTAAGTGTGAATGGAATAAGGACTTGGACAATAAGTTAGATTAAGAAACTTGGTAGGTAGAGTTTTTTGAAAATTATGGTGGTATTTTAATGGGTATATATATTTAAATAAAAGTAATAAAGGAAAATAAATATAATATGGAATGTGTCTAAAATCCTTCAAGAAAACATTGAATCTATTTACCATTGTGTTTTTGTTTACATACTACATAAGTGAGAACATAAAGGAGTAAGAAGTTGTAAAGAGGTGTGTGTTTGTGTAGTCATATAAAATGTACAAATTGGTAGTTTGAGTGAGGCTTATGAAACCCTATCCATAGCTCCTTTTTGCATGCTCTTATGACCCTTTTAGACACCTTTTTGCTCACTAAAAAACATTAGAAACCTTTTGAATGGTCATTCCATCTCAGTCAAGATATTTTTTCCAAGCCAATCTTATTCCCCCAAGTCCTGAGCCTATAGGATAAGAGTGATATACTTGAACTATAGTGATAGACCTTAGGGTGTCCCATTTTTGGTGTTCTTATCCATTTGTATTTTTTTCCCAAATGGTCATTTTCATCTAATTCCTATCCTTCATTATGTCATCCTAGCATAAATACATCCAACCCATGATCAATGGTTCCTTATAAAATCCTATCCAAATCTCATTTACAAAGAGAGGTGAAAATATTATAAAACAAGCAAGAATATAAATAGATCACTAAGGTAAATTTCCCTATTCTCTGCACACAATCACCCAACACAACTGCAAACATACTCAAACCATCATACTAGTCCCTAACCACCTCAAGCACTCTCAATTTGGCATTTTTGCATCTGCATCAAACTATTGCATAAGGCACTTTAGGTGGGATAACTACATATGGCTTTATCCCTCTTTAGAGTATTGGTATGTAGGCAACAAGCCCACACTAGGGGTGTGGATTACACATTCAATATATATTACACACTACCCCCTCCTTCCCCCCCCCCCATTTATCTAAGTGAATCAAATCTCATTTTATAAATCATGATGGAGGGTTAGCTTTTGAATATTAAATCATCTCTATCATGATGTCCATTGACATTCAACACTAAATATGTCATAGGAAGGATCATACCAACACAACAAAAAAAACCTTGAAAGCTTCATGTCTCTGTGATTAGTTTGGGAAATAATGGTAGAAGTAGATAATATTGTTAGACCCCAAAGTGTCCTATTTTTGATGGTCTTATCCTTTCATCAAACAAAAGCCAAATTTTGATTTGTGACACTATCCAAGTCCTAAATAGCTAGTTTCATACCCTGTATCAGTCATATCAGCCTATTTCTAGATAAGTTATATTTTCTCTTTATTTATTTCTATTTTTGGAAAGGTAAAAGGATAGATAAATTATACAAATTAGGATTGTAATTATATCAATATTCTTTACTGATTTATTAATCCAGACCCTTAACTAAAGTGGGAATAAAAATCCATTATTCCCAAAATAGTTAAATTAGTTTACAAAGAGGTTATTATAAGGATTATTAAGCATGATTAACGTGTCAATAACCATAAACTTGTCCATTAACCTCAATAGCCATTAAATTCATTATTAATAAAATGGATAGTGATTCATTGCACAAGACAAATATTGAGATAGATTGAGATTGATTGTATATCCCCTGTATCAGTGCTTGAGATTTGAAATATAGAAAATTTAAGCTTAAGGAAACCATATATGGTAGTATTTAGAAGTAGGTAATAATTTGGATAAATAACCTTGATTTTTCTCAAACTATTTCATTTTTCAATAAGCATTTTCATCTAATTTCCATATAATGGATAGAGGTCTAAAATTCATGTATTTAGTGTTTTATATCTTGTGAAGATAGTAAAAGATGCTTAAGCTAACCCTAGGAAGGTTTTAATTTTGAAAATATATCTATTTGATAAATATAGGGTAAATGACATTAAAACCATTTTGGGACACTAGAACCACATGGATTTAGTGCCCTTAATGTGGAACTAATGTCCAATTGGTAGGATGTTAGGAATGAAGGGCTAGGATCTAGAAATGAGGGTCTAAGACTATGTTTCATCTAACTAGAGATGTCTAAGGTCTATACAAAGTCTAAAAAAGTGTGATAAAATTTTATAGGATTGGTCTAAAACTAAGATAGGAATGGGTTGTCTCAATTATCACTCTTAGCACTCAAATAAAATTTTTAGGTGATTAGTGAAATGACTAGTATAAAGGAAAAAAAAGCATACCTAGACTTACCTAGGGAGTTAAGCCTGTGAACTTGAGTCTAAGTATGTGAAGCTAGGTGTGCATATGTGAATCATGATCTAAATCATGACCTGTAATGAAAGGTGCATAAATTAGTCCTTACTTAAGAGATATAAAAAAGTCTATGATTAATAATAAGTAAATAAGTAAAAATGATTAAAGTGATGGGAAAGAGGAAGGGAAACACCTAATTGGGTACCCAAACCAATGCATGAACTTGGTTTTAACATGTGTGGGTATGTATAGTGACCAAATAATTAAATATCATGGACTAAGATAATCAATTTCTCAATCTTCATGTTTATCTAGCTCACTAACTCAATCCAATTTTGACTCCATCATTGACCACCCTTGCTTGGTGGATAATGACCTATGAATAACTTGGATTAAACTAAAAGTGTGTCCAACCCTCTCATGTGGGTGGCTCATGAACTCAAGTAGGTTATGAATCCATCATTTTCTACCCATGTGTAGTAGATGCATCTAAAACTAAACTATGTAATTTATTTTAAATATCTAATTGGGTATATCTAACTATGTATGTAGGCTTCATAGCCACTTGGGTACATTAGGTAGCTTTGGGTCACTCAGTAATGCCAACTAATTTAGATTGATTAAGTCATGAAACTAGTGAAAACTTGGAATATGATGTCAAGTGTATATAGTGAAGAGAATGACATGGAGTTTGCCATTCCATCTGATTAAGTTGTGTGTAACTAAGCATATGGAAATAATGTGCCATGCACATGCCCCCAATATGATATCTGAGTATACTAATTATAAATTGAGTTGTAATAACTTTATCTAATTATCTAAACTAAATATGTAGATGATCATGCCATGTATTTTTACCCCAATCTAAGAAAATATTATGAATCTTAGTTTAACTAGTGTGAATCTAAGCAAAATATGAGCATAATTATCAAAATTGTAGCTATATCTATACAAAAATGTACTATGCCTAGTATATTATTTTGGATAATATGAACTATCTTAAAACTGGGGCTACTAAATAGTTGCACCACATCTTGGATAGTAGTATCATGTGGTGATAGTGTTCTTTTTTGTATGCTAATGTTTGTCTTATCTAAAATATGAGTCACTTAACTAATTTTTGAGTCATTATCTTTTCCTATGTTTACATGTGTTTGATTTCTTGAAACTGAGGCTATGTGCTAAAAATGTTCTATGAATGTAATGTATGAGCATAATATCTATAAAAACCCCTATGAATGCCCCCTCTTTTTAGGATAGTTGTTTAACTTATGAAATAATTTTACTCAAAAAAAATATCTATACAACATGTGTATTATCTAGAGCATATATGATAACTATGTGATAATCCAATACAATGTGAAAACATAACATCAAAATGTAATAAAATCCAAGCATAATTATGTAATGTAAGCTATATGTTATGTATATCATTGTATAAGGGTGTAAATATAGATGTAATCAATATGTATAATAATAAATTTTAGTATCTACATTGGGGTATGGGGCATTACATCCATCATGACACCCAAGTAGGAAGTTTAAATGCATGAGGTCCCTCATGGCATTGAGAACTAGTGTGTGTAACAAGAAAATACAAATCCCATGGCCATTATACATACAATAAAGCATACATACAAGGGACATGGGAATATGTCACTAAATCTAAAAAAAGAAGATAGAGAATGACATGTTCAATTGTCCACACACATAATAAAAAATCAATTTGGCTTAGAGACACATATAAGGACATGTTCAAATTTACACATACATAATCAGGAAAGCACATGCAGGGAACATGGGCAAATATCTAAGGCATACATGAATATAAGTGGTGTAGATCTAAAGAACAATGGCTTATTCAAATTCCCTTAGATAGAAGAAGCATAGATAATACAATAAAGTCTAAACTAGGAAATCTAGAAATGAAAGCATGCATGAATGTAGTATAAATTAACGCAAGAGCAAGGATGTACATATGGTGAGTCTAAACTAATTATAGTAAAAAAAAATGAGTATGAGTAGAAATGATCAATAAAAAGATATAAAATTTCTAAAACTTGAATATATAGAATCTAAGAAGAGAACGTAGCAATAGAAAATGTGTATAAGATGCCCCCAAGTTGGTGGATGCATCAAATAAATAATATTGAATTAGTTTATATGCCTCTAATAGGTAGATGATATAAATTTTAGATTAGTGTATTGGACCTAAAACCTGTAATTAATCTTAAAGCACTTGACAAGAACAAGTGAAGTGTGTATGTATGATAAAACCAACTATACTAAGATAGCTAACATATGTAATGTCTGGAAAATATAATAAATGTAAACAAATAAATGCATATAATCTATAATTATTTGTTTTCTAAGTAGTATTTGAATGTTTTTATTTTTTGGCATATTTAATTATTTTTGTATTTTCTAGATATAATCTATGTACAAGCAAATTAAAATGAAATAGGTACAAGGAGAAAGAGAAAACAAAGTATGTACAAGAGGTTAGGAATGATACTATCTAATGGGTCTCATGGGAGACTCACTATCACTATGACCTATGTATAATAAGGGAACTATGATCATGTGTGATGTGTGAAAAGGTAACTATGATCCCATAATCTATTATACTAAGTAATTTATATATGTATATGCCTATGTAGTGGTGATAGGAATCATTCGCATTGACTTTGGTGTCTTTTGAAATTTAGGGGTGTTAGGAACCCATCTAGTAGAATAAGTTATAGGTTACATGGGTTCCATGTAATGATAATACCAAGAACCCAATAATACTAATCTTGGCATAAAATGAGTGGAGGAAGGTCCTCTAGAATCTGTGACATATCTTTAATGTAGGGGTTTATCCAATAATGGTCTCCATGGGAGAGTATGTGTACATTTAAATATTTTAGGATTAGCCCTCACATGCACTAGTTGATCAACTAAACCTTGCTATGTATGAATAATAATTGTACTTTGAGTTGTAAATGATAACTATGTTATATCTAGTAATGGTGCATGAATTGTAACTAGTGACTACATTGTAACTACTTATGTGATAGGTAGAGGATACTCATATGGGAAACCCTCAAGTTTTATCAACTAATTTACATGTATATATTTCAATCATATATACATTATAAATGTTATGGCTCATACCTACTATAAGAATGGCCTACCTAATAACATATCAAACACATCTGCTCTAGGTACTACTAAGAACTGAGTGGATATATGTACTAGTCCAACTTATAATGAAAGAATAATCTCCTTGGTGGAGATATAAAGATGACCACTAAATCTAATAATGAATATGTCTATGGGGAATATATCCTACTTTGATTAACCCAACTTCTACAAAATTTTCATAGTGCACATGTTAATTCTTGACATGTTGTCAACCATAACACTCTAGATAGGATGATGGTCTATGTTTAATCATATGAACAGTGAATGTAAATATGTATCATCATCAAAAATATTCTACTATGATAATTTTATGGGTGATATATGTGGAATTTTAGTATGGTATATGCTAATAATTTTTTGTAATGTGTGTGTGTCCTCTGTAATATTATGATATGAAACTAGTGGTGGATGTACCTAATATGTGTAGTGAACATCTGATGTCCTCCCTAACCCATTTATTATGTGATTTAGAAATAGATATAATAATATATTTAATGCATTATATATTTTTTGTTTTCCTTTTGAGGCCTCTATGGGTGTTCCCGTATCAATAATATTAGCCTCAATTAAATCTTGTATCTTATGTTTTAGGATTATGTATATGTTTGTTGTATGGCCTAGTGCCATATTAATCTCATAGAATACATTAGAATCATAGTCATTTAGAATATTTTATGTCATATTAACCTATTTAATGGGAGGGAAAGATATGACATTTCATTCCAAGAGCTATTCTAAAACCTATGCTAGTGACTCTAGAAGGCTGCTAAATATTCAACTTTGAGGAGTGGATAAAACCAATCTCAGAGATGGATCAGAAGTTGAGTTGACTATGGCCTTTTTATCACTCTTGTTCTTAGTGGCACTTACCTTTTATGGAGGCTTATTTTAACTCTTAATAGTTGACAATGATCTATTCATATTTTTTATTTTGACCATTGATAGAATCTTGACCTCTCTTTCTTTTATTGTGTGGCACAACTATGTGAATGTAGGAAAATTATTAAATGAGATAAATTTGTGTAATGTTGGTAAAATAATTTGTTTAAATATGTCCTAAATCTATTTGTCTACAATGAGGCTAGTCATTTTAGCTAATATAGTCTTATATCATAAGACATAATCTATAATAGGCTCATTTGACTTTTGTTTCAAATCTACCACTTGGGAATATGATATCCTATCAATAATATTGATGGAGTGTGATAAAAACATGTTATACAAAGGATTGAAAGATGTGATAGATTGATTTGGTAAATCCTAAAACCATTATATATCATAATCCCTTAAACTATGTGGAAATAGCTTCGTGAGAAGTTGGATATGTAGTCCAAACATGCTATGTGAAAAGATCTAAGATGGTGATTTGGGTGACCATTACCATCATATAATGTAAGCTTAGGTGCAATGATACTGTATGGCTAGGGAGTTGTCATTATGTGATGTGCCAAATGTGTATGAAATAGAATATTAGAATCCAAAGCATACAATAGCCTAATAGTTCCCTTATCAAAATATAACACCTTATCATGTAGAGTATGAATCTTGTGCATAAGGTATTGTACATCTAGAGTGGAGGAACTAACCACAAGAGGTATAACTATCATTTAAGGTTATTGAAGGATAACTTTAGGCTATGTTAGCTAAGTTCACCCCACTATAGGTGTAAAAATGTTATTAGCTAGGGGATTTTAAGATTGAATATTGTTTTTTTGGGAGTTATTATTGAATAATAGTGATGAATTAATCTTGTATATCTACATCTTGGGCACAAAATCTTGTAATTATTTATTATCAGTCTCATCAAATTTATTGTTCAATTCTAACATTGTATTTTGGAAAGTAGGAAAATAAGTTTTTGTATATTTTAAGCACTTGAAGAATATTAATCTAAGAAAGATTGTAAAAAATAAATATGGATGCAAATATGATATTTTGGAGCTAAAATCTAGGCATAAATAGAAAGAGAATAAAAATTCTAAGAGTGTCTAGGATTAGGGTTACTTTAAAAATAGATATAGTATATTTAAATAAATGAAAAATTAATATGTCATTGATTAGGTGAGCTAGGTTATGCTAAAAAATTATAAAATAGAATTTTGTAACCCTAATTTAGTGCATAAAAATTTGAAGGTAAACCCTATGTAGAACTAGGGTTTTAATCAATATTTAAAGTAAGTTGGGTTGACCAAATGTTTTAACCTTTTAGTTTTTAGATATGTAGATATTATTTTTGATTAAAGGTATGAGTACTCTAAATTATTGAAATAATATGCAATAAATAACCACTTATTTGTTAAATTTTTTGACTAGCTTTGACTTTCTAAAATTAGTAATAAATATGTGCAAATAGAGACTTATCTGGAAAACACCTGATATGGAAGATATGAGTGATAAAAATTGAGATATGAATAGGTCTAAGTGTCATCAACTAAATCCATATATCATATTCTCTCCTAGATAATAGTGTGACAGTTGGACAATAGCTTAATGTGATTCTAGTGTCTTGTAAATGACACTAGTGTCATTTATGTAAGATTGCTCCTAAATTTTGGGTGCAACTACACCAATGTTTTTGGGTTCTATTATTATGTGCATGAATTTTTAAACTCTATATTGTACCTATAATATATAATTAATGATTCAAACCTTAATCCTCCTTATAATTAAGGTATGAGTAGAAAATTATGTTCATTAGTAAGATAGGTTGGACATCCTCAACACCCCACTATAAAGATAGTTTCTTAAATACCAATATTTTGAGGAGGGATCAAGCCCAATGTATTTCTCCCCGACTAAGCATTTGTGAAAATGAAAGTGATGCTATAAATATAGTTGTCTTGAATGCCTTGAGTGTGCTTGAGATTGGAAATCTATAAAATCTGAGCTTAGGGCAGTTATAGATGGTATTATGTAGAAGGTAGAATATAGACTAATAACCTTGATTTTGATTAACTTATTTCATGTTTCAATAGGTATTTTGCATATAATTTATATATGGTGGATATAGGTCTAAAATTCATGTATTTATAGTGTTTTATAGCTTGTGTAGACTATAAAAGATGTTTAGTCTAACCTTAGAAGGGTTTTGCTTTCGAAAATATATAAGTTCAAGAAAGATAAGATAAAGTAAATTAGTGCCATTTTGGGGGACACTAGTGACATATGGCTCTAGTGTCCTTAATGTGGAGGTAATATTTAGTTGGTAGGCTATTGGGCATGAAGGACCCTGATCTAGAAATTAGGGTTTGAGACTATGTTTTAGTTGACTAGGTATGCCTTTGGTTCACATAAAAGATGGAAAAGTGTAATAAAAGGATCTAGGATAAGTATAGGGCTAATATAGGAATGTGTTATCTCAATTATCACTCTTATCACTCAAATACCACTTTTAGGTGATTACATGTGCACAAAAATTGGCTTGGCAGATCTAGACACATATACACAAAGAAGCTCAAAATAGTTCTACATAAAAAACACTAACACCAAAATAGGGATACTAAATCCACATGGTTTTACTTTCTAATTAGGGCACTACTTTATACCAAGGTGAAACAACCCCCTAAAAATATTTAAGAAATGTTTAATTATAGTCTCAATAGTACTGTATGTTGGGCCCATATAAAATATTGATCATGCAAAATGATTTAACTTTTTTGGGAATAATGGAGTTTTATTCCTATTTTAGTTAAAGGCCTAGATTAATAAATCAATATAAAATATATAAATATTTAAAATCCTAATTTATGTAATTATTTATATTTTTCACCATTCTAAAAATAGTAATAAATAGGAAAAAATATAACATAGATGGAAACAAATTAAGATGGATGATACAAAGGCTAAAAATGGTTGTGCAGGACTTAGAAAATGTCATCAACTTGAATCTAGATTTTATTTGGTGAAAGGATAAGAGCATAAAAAATATGACACTTTAGTGTTCAATGTTGTTGTTCACTCCTACCACTATTATCCAAACCGGTCATAAAGACCTAATTTTTTTGGGTTTTTGCATTGTGCCTGTATGAACTTACCTATGAAAAATTGAGTGTTGATTATTCACAAAACTTGCTATAGTGTTTATTTTGTCTTTAAAACCCTAACCCTCCATTATGCTTGATGAAACAATATTTGAATCACTTGAGAAAGAGGGGGGTTAGTGTGTAAGATGTACTGAACATGTAATCCACACCTCTTCTATGGGCATGCTACATACATACCAATACTTTAAAGAGGAATCATACCATATGTAGTTCTCCCACCTAGTATGCTTTGTGTAATAGTGTGATGTAGATGCAAAATTCCAATTTTGATAGTGTTTGAGGTGGCTAGGCACTGGTATGAGGATTTGAATATGTTTGTAGCTATATTGGGTGATTGTATGTAGAGAATAGGGAATTTGTCTTAATGCTTTGTTTTTATTCTTTCTTACTTTGTAAGTTTGGTCACCTCTCCTTGTAAATTAAAATTGAATGGGATTTTATAGGGAACAATTGGTCATGGGTTAGATGTCTTCATGATAAGATAACCTAATTACGAATAAGAACTAGATGGAAATGACCATTGGGGCTTAAAGTGCAAATGGATAGGAGCATTGAAAATGGACACTTTAGGGTCTGATTTTATAGTCTGAGTTTGGTACTCCTATCTTATAGGCTTAAGACTTAGGAGAATAGGATTGGCATAAGAAATGTGGTCTAGCTTATTTAGAATCAGGGTTTAGAAGGTTTTGGATGACTGGTAATGATCAAAAAGGTGTTTATAAGGGTCAAAAGAGTATGAAAAAGGGATATATGGATGAGGTCTCTCATGCCACACTCAAACTACTAATTTGGGTATTTTATATGACTACATTTGCCCCCCCTTATTTTAGTGATGCAACAAAGTGAAATACTAGGATAAAGGAAAAATATAAAGTGTACTTGAACTTACCTATAATGGTGAAGCCCATTAATATGTGTGATGATGATTGTGCATAGAGAGAGCACAATGTGAAGTGTAAATTTTGAAGAGAAAATAAGGAGTAGATCAGTTCTTACTACACACTCTATGTCTAAAATAAGAAGATATAAAGGTTGGGTAAAAGAGAGAGGAAGAGAAAGGAATGAATAAACCTCACCAAGTATGTGAACCAATACAAAACCTATTGTGATGTTGAGTAATGTTGGGTATGTGTTGTACCAAGAGTAATATCACAAATGGAGTTAAGTGCTCAATTCCCTAAGGGTGGCTCAAGAATATAAAATCTAGCCCTTTAGCTCCATCATCACCCTCTAAGTGAATCTATGTGATCATGTATGTGTTAATCAATGTTTGGACTATGTTTCCAATCCCTATAGTAGGTGGATCAAAAATGTAAAGGCTAGATAGTCCTTTGGATCCATCATTGCCCACTATGTAGTGAACTATGAACTAATACCAATATGAATGTGTGTCATATGAGATGGCTCATGAATCCCATGAATGTTATATAATCTAATAATGTGGCATGGATATCTGAATGTGTACTAAGAAGTAGGATAATCTTGGCCACTCTAAAAGGTGGAGATTAAACTTGTATGAAAGCCACTCTAAAATGATGCCAACCACCTATAGATGGAATAAAACATGTAACTACTGAGAATACATAGGTAATAAAATGACCTAAAAATAAAATAAGGAAAATATGTTGTGCACATCACCCCCAATCACCTGTGTCTATAACATGGATTTTAATTTTGAAGTTGTAACAACTACCTAATCTAAAATTGGAAGTGAGAGCCACCATGTCATGCATGATGACCCATATATCTAGATACTCTAAGTAAAACTATACTAAAATTACCCAATCTAAACTAAAATATAGCTAAAAAAATTATAATTGACGTTAATATGAATCTAAATATTTAGGTTAATTTTTGTTATATTTTAATTCATAATAACCTATATTATTCTACTCATCATTATCATCTTGATTTTGAACCAATGGAATGCTAGTGTTGGCTTTTGTTGTATCTAGATCTTTTCCTTTGATGAATTGTGTCTATGAATGATTTTCCTTATGATGTTCAATTAATCCCAAACCTTGGTGACAAACATTATCAAATACTAGAATAGGAATAGTGATGCCTTGAGCATGCTTTCCCAACTCTTGACATTGATAATCAAACTATTGTAGATATTTTTGACCAAACTCATATTGATTAGAAAGTTGAGCCTCTTTTTAGAGAGGTATATCTACATTTTTTTTGTGATTTACCTATGCTTGTGGTATTGTTTCTTTCTCTAATTTTTCTTTTTGATCCCTTTATTGTTATGAGTTATGCTTTGGTAACCACTTTTGTATTATTTATGAATTTGACCCTTTGTGAATGTGTTCCTATGTCACTGTGGATTGCTTGACTGATTTACCTTGTATATGATCTTCATTAGCAATTATCTATTGTATATGTTATTTCAATGCCAAACATGAATCTATGTGATGCCCATGCATTCTATGATATGCACAATAATATCTAGATCTTCTCATTAGATGTAGAGGAGGTAGTTCGATCAACTTATATTTAATCATTTCCCTTCATACCTCACTTGAACTCTTATTTAATATTTGAATGCTTTTCGAATCACTAATTAAAGAGTTACTTTGTTGTGATTTCTTGTTTTGATATGTAACATTGCTTGCAACCAATTGACTAGGTGAAGGTACATATAAATGATTGGCACTATGGTGCCTTAGAGGTTTTTGTATTATAATATACTTTTATAATGTAGTGATATTTTCAAATAATAGCTGATTCTACATTTGTAAATATGAAATTAGCTTGCTCATACTGGTGATTTGATCCCTTAGAGTCTCACAAGTGTAAGCCCTAGTTGCTTCTAATTGAACATGTAAGAACATATGTTGAAGAGGGTTTGAAGAATCTATAGGCTGAATGTATGCATTAGGAACAATAGTATAGGATACCTCACCTTTTGGAGGGGTGATGACATGGACCTAAAGAGAGAAAGTAGCTATCACACTCTTAGAGGAGAGGAGGAGAAGGAAATTTTTCCTATGCATAAGATATGACATTGAACTTGATAGGTGGTTGTTATCTTATGTAATTGATCCTCTAAGTATGTAAAGATTTTATTCTTAATTTAATTACATATAATAGAGAGATAACATGTTAAATAAGTAATGAAATATGACATATATTTGAATTGGTCTTAAAAAAGCATGTACATATGTATTTATGTCATTTTTAAATTCATGCCAAATGAAAGGAAACAAGCATGCAAGAGAAACTATAAAAATTTGCATAAGTAAATCATGATTAATAAAATTGGAATATTCAGCCCAATGTGCAAAAATAAAAAATTTAATTTCAAAACCCTAGGCTAGGGTTTGAAAATACTGGGACCTAGTATAGGAAACTAGGGTTTAAAATAAATATTTTTAAAAAATTACCATGGTAAATTTTAAAAATTAAATTTGAAATTCTAATTTATAAATGTAGGAAAATTTAGAAATAATACTACTAAAATTAGCAAATAATTTTCTCTAGGGTTTCTAAGGTTTTTGTCCATAAATGAAGTAAGTTAGGTTCACCAAATGATTTAACTTTCTTGGGAACAATGGATTCTTATTCCTATTTTATTTAAGGGTTTAGATTAATAAATCAATATAGAATATAACAATAATTATAGTCCTAATTTTTGTAATTGTTTATCCTTTTTACCTTTCTCAAAATAAAAATAAATATGAAGAAATATAACTTAGCTAGAAATAGACTAAGACAGTTGATACATAGGCTAAAAATGATTGTGTAGGATTGGGATAGTGTCATCAACCTAAATCTAGTTTTCATTCAGTGAAAGGATAAGAGCAACAAAAACATGACACTTTGGTGTCTGGCACTATTGTCTGGTCCTATCGCTATTATCTAAATTGGTCATAGATATCTAAATTTTAATAGGTATTTGCATTATGCCTATATGAATTTGCTTATGAAAAATTGAGCATTGATTATTGATAGAACTTGATATATATCTAATTTTGTCTTAAAAAAGCTAACCCTCCATTATGCTTGATGAAATGGTATTTGAATCACTTGAGAAAGAGGGGGGTTAGTGTGTAAGATGCAATGAACGTGTAATCCACACTCCTAATATGGGCATGTTGCCTATATACCAATACTCTAAAGAGGGATCAAACCATATGTAGTTCTCTCACCTAGTGTGCTTTGTGTAATAGTGTGATGTAGATGTAAAATGCCAATTTTGATAGTGTTTAAGGTGGCTAGGGACTAGTATGAGGATTTGAATATGTTTATAGCTATGTTGGGTGATTGTATGTAGAGAATAGGGAAGTTTTACTTAATTATTTGTTTGTATTCTTTCTTTCTTTGTAAATGTGGTCACCTTCCCTTATAAATAAACTTTGAGTAGGTTTTTATAGGGAATAATTGGTCAGGTGTCATATGTCTTCGCACTAAGCTGACCTAATTAAGGATAATGACTAGATGAAAATGACCATTGGGGCTCAAAGTGCAAATGGATAGGAGCAGCAAAAATGGGATACTTTATGGTTTGAAATTGTATTCCAAGTTTGTCACTCCTATCCTATAGGCTCGGGACCTGGGGGAATAGGGTTGACATAGGAAATATGGTATAGCTAAGTTATAATCAAGATTTAGAAGGTTCTAGATGACTGGTAATGAGTAAGAAGGTGTCTATAAGGGTCACAAGAGTATGCAAAATGGATCTATGGATGGGGTCTTGCAAACCACACTCAAACTACCAATTTGGACATTTTATATGACTACACAAAATAACATCTTCTACAAACATACACTAACTAATTTTGAAAACTAAGATATATTACGTCGACTGACGATGCTTATCAAAGGTTAAACACTTTAAAAATATTTTGATGAAATGATACCAAATGGAGGTATATAGTTCAAGTCATACCAGTGTGTAATTACACATATATAGAATCTAAAATTTATATGTAGCATGAATATTCCTAATATGACCATTTAATGGCCTAAAATCTTAGTTAAGTGTCACATTATTATTAATATATTTTTGTTTGGTGATGGTGGTACCACTCAACCTTGAGAAGGATATTAAAGAGAGGCTATATTTCAAGTGCAAGTAACCCATATCTCATAGCCAAACATAACACTATCCCTTTCAATTTTGATATGAGATAATAACATAACAACCATTTATGATTGGAGAATCCCATATTAATAGTGGGAACATCTAGGATTTTTAAAGTATACAAATCCTACTCAAATTTTAGGATTAAACATTAATCCAATACTAATAGATGACTGAGTGATCATTGGCTAATATAAGGGTGTCAATGCATTCATATAGGGCATCAATGATTATGTGGATATTGAACAAGATAAATAAAAACACTAGATAAGGATCTATATTCACATCATAATTTTATCTATGTGAGATTCAATTTCTAACTGTACAAGTATCTATTTTCTAATGAATAAGGAATATCAATATCATTAAATATGATTAGCATAGTGCTACTAGTCGAGATAAAATAGATTAATCTCTGACCCTAGGGTCCTTGTACCATATTTTAATCGTAAATACTAACTAATAATAATCAATGAGATTAATCATTAAGTATAAAATTAACTCCAAATATTACCAAAATTTGAGTAGTCACTAGCTAGACCTAAAATACATGACTGGCTATGGGATCATTCATAGATTTCTACCAATTTCCATGTAAGAAATTTATTCATACAAGGTTTAAATATTGCATATCATGCATCTACATATAGAAAATTATACAAGGAATATTATTAAAACATACTCATAATCAATTTCACCATAAGTTAATACATATAAATTAACCTAATTAAAATGTACATGTCAACATTTGTCGATCCTCAGTAGATGTAAGGAGAGACATTTTTATCATCCCCTCATTTCCACTTGTCATAGGATCATTAAAATCAGATATAATTCTTTATAACTAATGAATTAAATATTATCACTTTAAATGGAGAGTTTACATGACTACTTATACCTTCAATTTTCACTGGATACAAATATAATTATAAACACTTGATTCTAATCCAATAACCAAATACTGAACCTTTGGTTTAGTCATAACTACCAATCTCCAAAGCATAAAAACAACTAAGGTTTTACTCATGATGTTTCCTCATTAATCAATTTCCATACTAGATAATTATTATGTATAGCTCAAGGTTATTATTATAAGCTAGTTTCATAACCACACAAGGAGAATTCAATCCAAGACAATTCATATAATGTCCATAATAAAACTTTTTTATTTAATTCTCTAGTGAAAAATTATAATAATAAACCAAGGAACACAAGCAATAATTAAGCTTACATATTTCTCATCATTTATGTGGTTAAATTTTTTGAAACTAATTCAAAATCCTCCACATAGTTATTGTATATCAGAAAGGGATAACAAGTGATCACATTACCTATGCAACTCATACAACTTAGTCAAATTGGCATGTACCCTGCTATAATGTATTCACATCAATATACTTCCCATTCAAAAATATGTTATTCAATAAATTTCATTATAGTTTTAAATAGGGAAATTAAGACTAAAAAAACCTTTACATAATTTAATTATCTTCATATAAACCCTTCATGTAAGGATGTGTTTACAAGATTAAGCCATCCCATATTGAAACACCCACTAGTTACTAGAACCAATGCCACTGTTAAGGATGACCCCAAAAAAAATATTTTTTAGAGTGTTCAAATAACCAAGGAAATATTTGGTAATATTCACTATACATTAAAAGAATACACCTAAGGGTAGCCATTACCAGATTCATTAAATGGAACATGCACCAAGTGCAACATATAAATTGTCAACAAGTTTCTAGAATTGTAACCACCATAAATAACACTAATAATTTCCCAACTTTTAAAAATACAAGTTAGAGATAATCAATATTTTAATCTCAATCATAATGAAATATGCTTTACCTACATAAAATACATTATCTACATTAAATTTCTTCACACAATAAAATGTGTGCAAGATTAAATTGATGATATCAAATTAAACAACATTGATACTCCTTTTGTGAAAGCTAGAAAGAGAGAGGACAACATAAACAACCTTGGGGATGCTAACTAAATAGATCATTTTCTATAATTATCAACCAAAACACTAACATTAATCAAGGATGAACATGTAGTCATTCCTCAAAATTCCTATACAAAATTACATTAATCAAATCCTAACAAAAAAGTAATTATAATTTTCATTAATCAAAATAAAAAACATGTAGCTGAGCATAGTTTCTTTCTCTATCTCTTTGTCCCTCCCTCCCTCCCCCCCTCCTCTCTCTCTCTCTCTCTCTCTCTCTCTCTCTCTCTCTCTCTCTCTCTCTCTCTCTCTCTCTCTCTCTCTCTCTCTCTCTCTCTCTCTCTCTCCCCCCCGCCCTTTTTCTCTCTCTCTCTCTCTCTCTAATTTATCTATGATTTATTAATTTTAATTCATTTTAATACACTATTATATGCCAATAATATAAATAAATAACCTAAGCCTTGAAAATAGTCACTGATCCATGAAGAGTGGATGACAATGCCTAATCATAGTAAAATTGACAAGATCTAAATTAAATTAGAATCAACAAACCACTCATCTTTATATTTAGTTATCCTTGTTTCAATAATTTTTTTCTATTTTAAGTCTAAAGGAAAACAAAAAGAAGGATGGGGATAAGTGATTAGAATGAACTCAAATTTTGGTTTGTGCATCATATCTAGACATTGTGAGCACTCCTCTTTGGCTAGGGAGGACTACTTGAAAATAAGAAATCACTACCACAAAATGTTTGTTAGTAGATAAATAAGTGGGATGCCAAGCTATGTGCTTGTTATAGGAAGTGTGAAACTTCCCTAGAGATGACAATCCAATTTTGAGAGATAAAAGAATAATAAATAACTAAAAGAGAGGTAAAGAGAGATTAAAGAATAGATAAGATTATCATTATTAATAACTTGTACATAGTAGAGAGTGACAGGGTGTAGCTAAGGTATTCTATTTTTGTTTTAAAAGTTATCTAGGTAGGTTTTAAAGAGGTTAAAGAATTCACAATCATAGATGTTGGTAGGAAAGTGACTGAGAGTAAAGAAAAGATAAGATTATCATTATTAATAACCTGTACATAGTAGCGAGTGATAAGGTGTAGCTAAGGTATTCTATTTTTTTTTAGAAGTTATCTAGGTAGGTTTTAAAGAGGTTAAGGAATTCACAATCACAAATGTTGGTAGTGAGGTGACTGATGTTAGTTAGGTTACTAAGGTTGATAGGGGAAATAATTATCTAAGAGCTTACTAGAAGGCTTTCCTAAGTCTAAAAAATGGTTTGGATTAGGTCAGGGAGGTTGGGAGAGTTATGAGAGGGAGATTATGGCTTGGTTAAGTTTGGTTAGAGGTTTGGTATGTTAGGTTAAGGGGAAACACGCAAAGAAGCTTTGTAACTTCCTCATGGGGGTATAGTCAAAAGTGCATAAAGAAATTTAGAGTTGATATAAAGAAATAGTAGAATAAATATTTAAATGACCTATAGTATTAGTGATGTACTTAGTTGTGGTGGTCACTGAATGATAAGTTCCAAGTTGATGGTCCCTATCAAGGAGTCTAAACCTGAATGCCTAAACAGAGAGAACAAGCAGGTGATATTGGTCCTCAAGAGCTCATTTGTTGATTATGATTGACTTATGTAGGGTGATTATAAAATTGTATGTCAAAAAATATAATGTTGAGAGCCGGAATGAGAGTAATAATTGATTTTCTTAATTTTTGTTGATCTAAACTATAGGTTGGAGCTTAGCTTATATTATTGACATCAGTGATCCCACTGACATCAATTGTGGGTTGATCAACATTGACAACCTTAGAATAGGTAAAATTTACTATTTTTGGCCTATTTTTTGTTGTTGTTCATGCAAAGTGTGACACCCATTATAAAATGGTAAAAATAAGAGGTTAGGAAGGAAGTAGTTGATTTGGAATTTGTTTTGGAAGTGGGAAGAAGTCTTGGGTAGTTAGTATGAGGGGACCAGGTCTTGAAGTGACACATTAGGTGAGAATTAGTCATAGGTTGAGGTGATCAAGTGAGGTGGAAATAAGATTTTTTAATTAACTTAGTTAATTATTTTAAATTAATTAAATGTCTGAGGGGTAAAAGTATGGGTTAGGGAGATTAATTGTTATTATTAAAATGGGCTTAAGGGGTGTTTTAACACAGGGAGTTACACATATGTGTGTGACATAATTTTGGTGTCTACATTTACCCATTTTTGTCTTATAATTTGTATAGACATGTTATAAGACAAAAGATAGGAGTTAGATGCTTCAAGTATTTGGATGAGGTATTGGGATCCCCCCTCAAAATAAGAATTGATAAAGGAGAAACTAGAATCGAGTACCAGTTTGATTAAAAGGTAATTGTGTGAATGGTGGAGAATTTACAATTGATTTGTATATGCATATAACAATGAGCTATAGTCAATGAAGTCAAGAACAGGTAAGGTTAAGGAGGACTTAGATAGAAGTAACCAAAACACATCTTATAAATGATAGATGATAGGTCAAAATAATCAAAGTTGTAGCTCTAATGGTCAATGTGTCCTAGTTATTCAAGGTAGGAAGTGCCCTTAGGAAACACAAAAGGGTTGAAGGTGAAATGATGGGCTTGTTTTCCATCTAAAACACCTAATATACCTATGTGTGCACAATAGCCAACTATAGTGAAATAGCATAAGTGGTGAGGTCAAGAAATGCAAGGTTGGTGTAAAAGGGTCAATGAGTGAGGAAATATTCATGGTATCTAAGTAAAGTCATCATGGGTGAAGATTTAAGTGATATTCAATGTCATTTTATTAGGTTTGGGGGAGATATATGTGATCTCTAGTTACCCCAGTGTATGGGTAAGGTTTGAGAAATTAGGGGTTTTGTGTTGGGGAAAAAAGTATTAGAATTGTGTCGATGTTAGTTACATTTTCTAATATCAGTGACATAAAGTTCCCAAATCAGTAAAACTAGGGATATGTTGTTGATGTTGGTAGGCATAAGCACCAACATCGGTAGGTTAGGTAAAAAATGTTGACATCAACAACCAATCAACTCGATAAAAGGGGGTTTGGCAGCTGATCAAACTCATTTATAACTTGGTGATTGGTGAGAAGAAATAGAGCTTGAGAGTGATTGGAGATGGAAACTCAAGGAGGGGACCCAATGGGAAGTACACAACCACAAGATCTAGCAGTGCCAACCAAGAGGAGATGAAGAGGTGAGGTAAGAGCTTACACTAGTTTGATTTGGTATTTATAAATTTTTAGGTTAAATGAGAGGTGGAGGTGTAGAAAATGTTAGTGGAGGGGTAAAAATTAGTTTAGGGTAAGTGTAGGATAAGCTAGGGGGTTTTGTGGGTAGGTTTTTAAGGGAAATGGGTAAGTTTGTGTTTGAGTTAATTGACCCTAGGGATAAACCAATCACTAATGTCAGTGAGGTTGACTAACATAACACCAAGGTCAGTAGTTTCCTACCAACATCATCTATTATGTAGGCTGATAAAGTGTTGATGTTAGTATTAATTTGATGTCGATGACTGTTGAAAAGTAGAAAAATAGGAGAAAGGGTGAGTTTTGGATTCTTAGTGGAAGTAGTCAATGAGCCTAATGGTCGAGCTAGCCTCAAAAAACCTTGTATCATTTGAGTGCTACCTACATATCCCAGTTTAGGGCCTTAAGCCAATTTAGTTCTCTAAAAACCTAGGAAAAAGATCTAAAAAGGCATGTTTTAGGGGAAAAGGTAAGTTGAGATAGTTGGATATGTTTATGGCTTAAAAGATAGGTCATAATGTCAAGAGTCAAGAAAATAGGCAATGAGGCCTAGAGTTGGGATAGGCAGGTAGGCCTAGGGTAGAGAGAGAGGAAGTGAAGCCTAGGGTAGAGAGAGAGAGAGGCAATGAAGCCTATGGTAGAGAGAGATATAGGTATTGAATCTTAAGGTAGTTATTAAGGTGGGTATATGGTTGAGCTAACCTTAGAAGACCCCGTGTCATCTGAGTGTTGCCTACATAGCTTGGTTTAGGGCCTCAGACCAATGTAGTTATCCTAGTGGGAAGGGAAAAAGGTGGTGATATATTAGATTAAAAGGCATGTGACCTACGTTATTTCTATGTATGGATGTAGGAAAGGATGGAGCTTACACTATGAGATCATCTGTCAAGGCTATTGACACACATGAGGAGGGATGTCACTCTAGATGAGTGGGAGCATATGGTGGCCATGGGCTTAGGAGGAGTATGATGGTACTATCAAGTCATGTAAGATGCGCCTCTAATGATATATTTTATTAAGAGGTGGGATCATACCACTAACACCTTCCATCTGCTAATCAAAGAGTTGATAGTGATGCAAGAGGATGTGTATAGGATTTTATAGCTACCACTCTAGGGTGAGGAGTGTTTTACATACTTAAGATATAAACATGATATACACATGGTCACTTTACATGGAGATCATATTAGTGAGGGACTTACCACTTTTCAAGTTTTTCATATGAGCCATTGTAAATAGCTAATGAAGAGCAACATTGTTTGAGCATCCTCATGATGATTAGGATCATAGTGTATGAGTTATTAGATGCAGACAAAGGGAGATTTTTGATTGCTTTGATAGGTGTGATTACATATATGGTTTAAAAATGGATTATTTTTTCTTGGGGTCTAGTATTTTTGGCACAATTATATAAAGAGCTGTGGGGTTTAAGGCTACGATGGCAATAAAATTTATGTGTCAGTCATCTAGTGCACTATTGAGTATATGATCACATCATGGTGACATGACCACTGGGGTTACCTACCAATATCTTGGCCAAATTTAGGGTTGGTTTTATATGGTGGAGAGAGGGGATGACACAGACTCGAGTGGATGGCATAGTGTGCGACATTGCCTACTATAGGTGCATGATCAAGGGCTTGATATTTGTAGATATTTTGTGGAGATCATATCTAACATACCCAATATTTAGAGGGTAGGTAGATTAGATTTTTGGGTATAGAGTTCACTATGGTTTAGGGGGAGATGGGCTAATGAGTTAGAGATGGTACCCATGACATGGGTTAGGAGGTAGTTTGGGATACTATAGGATATTCTACCTATCTTCCCTTGATACAGGTGGGATGACATAGAGGCACCCCTACCATTATCCCAAGAGATAGATGGGCCATATTTTGAGGAGCTACTAGCAAGGCCAAGTGTTGGAGACCTAGGGTATACATCAGCCTATATAGCTTGGTGGGTAGGGTTACATCTAGAAGTGGAGGTTAGGAAGCCACCACTAGATTTAAAGGGGTTAATCAGAGAGAGGGATGTAGTGTTACATGCTTGAGATATAACAATACAAGCTTGAGATGTAGTAGTGTAGGCTTGAGAGATAACCCAAGCATAGGTTTTAGCCTTACAATAGTAGGTAGTGATATTATAGGGTTAGATTGGGGCTCTCTAGGGTCAAGTTGTAGCACTATAGGGCCAAGTTATTATTTTATAGGGTTAGATGACTATAATGAAAATATGAAGAGACAGTCTAAGAGCAATAAGCCAGGCTATTCCTCCTCGACCACCATAGGGACTAGTATAGGCTGGGCCATCATCAAGTGCTATGGGTCCTCCATAAACTATATCTATGGAAAGATATTTAACTACCCTAGATGAGATTGCTTACTATGAGAGGGAGATTAAATAATTCCCATAGATACAAAGATATTCAGAGTTCAAAGAGTAGGATAGGTTAATGTCACATGTAATATCTTCTAACTCATGTTGATGTAGATGGATTGAGAGTGGTGATGATACTGCCTCCTCACGACCACATAGAGAGCCTTGAGGACATTGAGTATTAAAGTTTGCCAATTTTGATTATATATGTTATATGTATACTGGTCTATGAGCCAAAGATGTGAGGTGTACATTTTTAGAGAGATTTATGATGTTATTATGATGTAGATGATGAACATGTACTTTGATCACATATTATATCTATGAGATGTTCATTTATTGCCATGTGTTTATTTGAGATGCATTTCTTGTGATTATGATGATGATATAGATGATGTGTATTTTATGCTATGTTAATTTGGAGGTTAATGTTGATCATGTTATTTGAGTTAGACTAGCCTTTCCCATTTATGTGATGGTATATGCATAGTTGATTGGTTATTTTCAACTTAGCATTTTTCCATATTTATGATGGTGTATGCTTAAAATGAATAGATGGTTATGTTAGTTTATTTTAGCATTTTTCCATATTTGTGATAGTGTATATGTAAAATAAATAGATTTGTTGTGTTAGTGTTGGTATGACATTGTTTCTTCATCTCAAATAGAGATATCGACATGTGATGTGGATGGGAAAATAAAGAGGTAGAGTGCTTGTGCATCGGAAAAGACCATAATTTAGAACATAAATAAGATCAGGAAAATGACCCTCTTTCATGCCTTATATCTTTGAACCATTATGTTTGTTAGAGAAGCATCATGTTTACCTTATGTTAAGTGAGCTTCATAGTCTATTGAAAGAGTAAGAGGGTAAAAAGGGTAGAATAAGGAAAAATTTTTAGGTAGCATAACCTACCAAGTAGAAATGATATGTCCCTTTTATGGGTGACCTGAGAGCTAATATAGGCAAGTCCATAACTTAAACCTTTTTTTGTGTGTGTGTAAACTGATCAATGTGGGAAGCCTACAATCATATTTTGTATAGGGTAAGGTTGTACAAAGCTATGAGGAGCCCTTTGCATTTGATTTTCCATTTGAGAACAAATCTTGACTTATCCATATTTTAAGGGAGTGGTCTAAGCATTTATTTTTAAGTTTAAATAGATATCCTTCAAGGGAGTAATCTATTTATAGGAGCAAAGAGAAGTTAAGTAGCTATGCTTCAAGGTAGCAATCTATGTTAAAAATCATTAACTTGATATTTTACAACTATTTTAAATATCCCATTTTTTTTTTTGCTTTTAGTCATGGACAAGACTATAGAGGCTTAGGAGTTTTCCACTATGAGGATAAAACCATACCACTATGTAAGTTATCTAAGTGTATAGGAGTAAGGGTGAAGAGGAAGGGAAATGAATGTAATAAGGATACTCAAGGGATGAGCTCAAGTTAAACATGAATTAAAGTGATGCTTGTTTAACAAAAGAATGGTCATAGGTGTAAGGAATTTAAACGCTCAAGTTCTATCCTTCATTCAAGAGAAGACAAGCGATAAGTCTTGAACCATACTTGTGAGTTATAATATAAGGTCCAAGCCAATTAAGAACAAACTTACCTCGTTTGCTTTTCTCCATGTTTTTCACATGTTGATTTTCTTTTAAGATGATATCTCCTATATTGAAATCTCACTCTTTGAGGTTCTTGTTATAAGCATGTTTGATACACTCTTGATAGATTTGGAGGTGGTTGAGGGCTGTGAGATGGTACTCATCAAGCAATTCAAGTTGGACCGAATGTTCTTGGTGAAATTCATTGTTATTAAGTATGTCATGTAGAGAAATGTGAAGAGAAGGAATCTGGACCTCAAGAGGCAAAATAGCCTCCATCCCATATACCAATGAAAAAGGTGTAGCACCCATAGGGGTTTGAATGCTAGTGTGGTAAGCCCATAAAGCAAAAGGAGTGTTTGTGTGATAATCCTTTCCCATATCATTGACTACTTTCATGAGAATTTTGGTCAAAGTTTTGTTATAAGCTTCTCCCTATCCATTAACTTGGGGATAATATGGTGATGAGAAGCTTAATTTGATTCCAAATGCATCACAAAGACTTTGAACATTCTTACTTTTGAAAGACTTGCCATTATCTAATATAATCTTGCGAGGGACACCAAAATGATAGATGATGTGATGGTTAATGAAATCAAATTTTTTTATAGCTTTAGTGGAGATGAGAGGGATGGCCTCAACCCACTTGGTGAATTATTCAATGGTAGTAATGATATAGCAATGAATGAGGGTTAATCTCTCTGATTATATCTAAGCCCCATTGGGAGAAGGGCCAAAATTCTATGGTGACTTGTAATACATGACTGGGAACATGAAGGAGGTTAGCATGTTGTTGACACTTGACACAATGTTAAATGTAATCAACATAGTCTTGATGAAGTGTGGGCCAATAATGGCCAAGTCAATGGATACGTTTAACAACTATGTGACCATTGAAATGGCCACCATAAATCCCATCATGGACTTCCTTAATAGCAAAGGGAGTCTTAGTAGTAGTTAGGCATCTAAGGAGAAGACCATCAAAACTTCACTTGTAGATAAGTCACCCTAGTATAGTGTAATGAGTGGCACATTTTATGAAGGCCCATTTCCCATTATTAGAAAGATCAGGAGGGGTAATAGATAAGGAAAGATAATCTGAGTTATTTGTACCATAAGTATTATGGGTTGGTTGTTACATATATGATAAAGAGGATGTCAGCTAAGACATAGGAGGTAATTTTAAGTGATGCATGGTGACATAGATTCTTGAAGAGGAAGATGAAGAGGGTATGTGTGAATCAAGTGAAGTCATCATGTCAGCAAACTTGTTTATAGATCAAGGAATAGTTTTTAAGAGATAAGAGTCAAATGATCCCAATAGTGTATCTACATGATGTTTATATCACAATAGAATTTTGTTTTTGCATAGGTAAGAACCATTAACTTGGTTAACCACTAGTTGATAATTACCAAAAATGGTTATGGATTTGATACCCAAGAAGAGAGCTATATGAAGTCCTAGAATCAAAGCCTCATATTCAGCCATATTGTTAGTGAATTCAAAATCTAGTTTAAATGACAAAGGCATAGGTTTTCCACCTACAAGAGTCAAAGACTTATATTCAACCATATTGTTATTGATTTAGTGGAGAGCGTTGTAATAGATTAGTTAGAGAATTCAAGGTTTAAAGGTTGATTGTTAGGTAAAGGGGTAGTAGCTAACTAGTCAATAATTGTTTGCCCTTTAATAGATTTTTTTTGAATATTCTCTAAGTCAAATTCAACAAGAAGCATGAGCCACGGAGCTACGTATTGGTTGTGATATGTTTGGAATGCATGTATTTGAGGGGATTAGTATGGGTGACCACATAGGTTTTATGATTTAGGAGATAATGGCAAAGCTTGGAGGAAAAAAATACCAATGCAAGGAAAAGTTTTTTAGTATGGGTAAATCAAGTCTCATAATCAATAAGTGTGTGGCTTATGTAATAAACCACTTGCTCTCAATTTTGGCCATCTCAATGTGCAATCATAACACCTAGAGAATGGTCTATTATGGAGATGTATAGGTAGAAATGCTGATTTTACTTTAGTGGAATAAAAACTAGTGGAGAAAGGAGGTATTGTTTAAGTTTGTCAAAGGCTTCATAGTAACCTATACTCTAATTTAAAGAGACATCCTTTTTGAGGAGATGGTGAAAGGGTTGGAGGCGATCAAAGAACTAGGAAATGAAGTAATGAATGGACTAAATTTTTCCTTATAGACTACAAATTTGTTTGATATTAATAGGTGGAGGCATCTCTAGGATTGCTCTAACTTTAGTAGGATCGATCTTGATACCATGGAGAGAAATGATAAAACCTAAGAGTTTACTGGAAAGAACACCAAAGACACATTTCTTTGGTTTTATTCAAATGTTATATTGAAGGTGATGAGTAAAGATGGTTTTGAGAATTTTCAAGTGTTCTTGAAGAATTTTAGACTTGCTAAGTAAGTCCTCCACATAATCTTCCATAATTTTACGTAGGAGATCATGAAAAATGTAGGTCATGGCATGTTGGTTGGTTGCACCATCATTTTTTAGGCCAAAAGGCATGACTCGATAACAAAAATTCCCCTATGAGGTAATAAATGTTATCTTATGTTGATCCTTAGGAATGACAAGGGTTTGATTATATCAAAAAAATCCATCCATAAGTGATAGCATCTCATGACCAGTCATTAGATCAATAAGTTGGTCAATATTAGGTAATGGGAAGTCATCTTTTGGATAGGCAAGGTTAAATCATGATACTCAGTACAAATGTGGATTCCCCAAGTCAATTTTATGATAGGAACAATATTAGAAATCCATTATGGGTAGTCAATGGGTTGGATAAAATTAACAAAAAGGAATCATTAGAGCTCTTCTTTGACAAGGAGAGCAATATGAGGATGCATTTTGTGAAGCTTCTACTTAACAAGTTTAGCATCTCAATTGGTGACATTGTTATGGGTGATTATAGAGGGGGCAATACCAGGCATGTCATTATATAACCAAGTGAAGGCTTTGTTATGGTCATTAAGAAACATGGCATAATCAACTTACTTAGAAGAATCTAAAGATTGGCCAATCTTGAGGATGTGAGGGTTATCATGGGAGGGCAAGTTGATGTCAATGGTTGATTCATTTAACATAGCTTGTGTTTTTTATAGGAGTGATCATTGGATATAGGAATCATCTGTACCCATGTAGGTGAGACTTGCATCATCATCTTGACATTAGACAGTGTTAAAAGTGGGATAATCTTCATCAATTATTTTAGGATGAATGAGAGGAAGGGACCTTGTTTCCTCACCCTGATGATAGGTGAGAGGCCAAAAATGGATGGCATTTATTGAAAAAAAACTAGGAGGTATAGATACCTCCAATTCAGAGAGACTGGTTCTTCAATAATTTATTCATGGGAGGTTTTAGTGAGTTTATTTGATAACTAATGAAGTGGAGAAGAAGGTGGAGAAGGAGAGACTAGTTCTTTGACAATTGGTTCATGGGAGGTTTTAGTGAGTTTATTTGGTTCATCATATCCCATCCCATGCCTCTTTTTGGAAATTTCAATGGTGTTACTAGTAGGATCTTCAATAGGCATATGGACACCTTATTCATAATGACCCAAACCAAATCCTTTCCAAGCACACCTATAGAGATAGGTGTGAGAAAATCTAGGGTTACTTAGGAAAGAAAAGTCATAGTAAATGGTGGTGGTGAAGAAGATGGATTGATGACAGTGAGGGCTTGATCAACTCCCCCATATGTGAAATTGGTTTGAAGGTTAGGGGGGCCATAATGGATGACCATCCCAATACAAGGACCATAATTTGGGTGCATGTGAAGCCTTCCATAATCTTGTGGAGTATAGAACATGTCAAGCATCAAAAAACAATATTTTTTGAGTGAAAAACGTTGAAAGGTCTCCACCATGGGATCTTTGTCAAGAATTTATGTTGTTGGTATCTATGTAACCATGGGAGTGGAGCTTGTAGAAGATTTAGAAGTATCATGAGAGGAAGATGATGTTTTGAATGGGGTGAGAACATCATTGGGACTATAGGTCATATTACATGTTTTAAATGGGGGTAAGATTTAAAGTGGTAAGATTTAATTCATTAGTTATAAAGAATTATATTGTATTTTAATGATCCTATGATAAGTGAAAATGAGGGGATGATAAAAATGTCTCTCCTTTCATCTACCAAGGATTGACAAATATTGACATGTACATTTTAATTAGGTTAATTTCTATGGATTAACTTATGGTTAAATTGATTATGAGTGTGTTGTAATAATCCTCCTTGTATAATTTATTGCATGTAGATGCATGATATGAAATATTTAAACCTTATATGAACAAATGCCTTACATGGAAATTGGTAAAAAGTTATGAATGATCCGATAGCCAGTCAAGTATTTAGGTTTAGCTAGTGACTAATCAAAATTCAATAATAGTTGGGGTTAATTTTATACCTAATGATTAAGCTTGCTGATTATTATTAGTTGGTATTTATGATGAAAATATGGTGCAATGACCCTAGGGTCAGAGATTAATCTATTTAATCTCAAATAGTAGACTTATGCTAATCATATTTAACACCATTAATATTCCTTATTCATTAGAAAACATATACTTATATGATTAGAAATTGAATCTCACATAGATAAAATTATGATGTGAATATAGATCCTTATCTAGTGTTTTTGTGGAGAAGAAGGTGGAGGAAAGACCAATTTTTTGAAAATTGGTCCATGGGAGATTTTAGTGAGTTAATTTGGTTCATAATATCCCACCCTATGCCTCTTTTTGGCATTTTCAATGGTGTTTCTAGTAGGATATTCAATAGGCATATGGACACCTTGTTCATAATGGCCCAAACCAAATCATTTCTAGGCACACCTATAGAGATAGGTTTGAGTGAATCTAGGGTTACTCAGGAAAGAGAAGTCACAGGAAAATGGTTGTGGCAAAGAGATGGATTTTTGACAATGGGAGATTGATCAATTCCCCTATATGTGAAATTGGTCCAAAGGTTAGAGGGCCCATAAGGGATGACCATCCTGATATGAGGATCATAATTTGGGTGCATATGAATCCTTCCATACTCTTGTAGAGTATAGAACATGTCAATGATTAACAAATGATATTCGCCGAGTGACAAACATTGAAAGGTTTCCTCTATGGGATCTTTGTCAAGAATTTATGTTGCCGGTATCTATGTAACCATGGGAATGGATCTTGTAGAAGATTTAGAAGTATCATGTGAGGAAGATGGTGTTTTCAATGGAATGAGAACATCATTGGGACTATAGGTCATGTTACATGTTTTAAATGGAGGTGGGTTAACAGGTATAACATATACTTATCCATCATGTTCAAACTTGACACAATGGTGCAAAGTTGAGGGTACACATGACATATCACATATCTAAGGTCATCCAAGTAGTATGTTATATTGGAACTCTCCTTACACAACATAGAAGAGCTCAATAATTGTGTGGGGACCTACATGAATATGTAAAACAATAGTGCCCACCGTAGTAGCTGTAGTATTGTTAAAGGAATAGAGTACCACATCAATTTGAGACATACAATTTTTAGGAAGGGCTAGCTATTTATAGGCATGGGTGGAAATAATATTAATACTATCTCTCATATTGATCATAACTCTCTTGGTATGAGTTTTACAAATATATGTGGTAATAAAAAGGGCAAAATCTTGATCTTCAAGGTGTTGAAGTGGAATTTCAAAATCACTAAAAGAAATCAGGGAGATGGAATTAAGTAAGCTAACTAAAACTACAAGAGTTTGGTGATCATCTAATTGTACCTCAATTTCTTGTAAATCACTAATTAAATCTTGATGGTATTATGATGAGTTTTAGATTAACTCATATAAAGACATTTTCACTGGAGTTTGATGAAGTTGTTTCACCATTGAGCTTTGAATAGAATCTGAAGATGTTGTTTTAGGAACACCCAAGATGGAAATATTAGGATTAGTAGGGGGAGTGTCTTTGGTGAAGGGATGGGTCCAAGGAGTAGTTACCTTTTCCTTAGCTTTATCTTTTTGGTTTTGTGACCATGTGGCCACATTAACTGTGTTGATTTGAAAAGTTGTTGAAGGAGGTGGTAAAGGGGTTGCAAAGATATATTTGGGTTTGAATTCAGGTAAAATAGTAGGAGGTACTATAGATTCCAAAGGTAGAATAATATGAAGGTTAATGGCAGTGTCATCAAAGAGAGTGTTGACATCGAAGTGTTATTGAATAACCACTATGAGGGCTTTATAACTCTCAGTATCATGTCTAGGTGAATGATGATATAAACATGTGTGTATCATCAAAACAAGATGGCTTCATTCCAAGAGGACTATAAGGATTAATGGGAGGAATATTTATTACTAAATATTGCAATAACTGATGTAAGAAAAAACTTTGAGAGCCTGCAAGTGGACTCACACTTATTGTGCTAATAAGAGTGGACACCTTCTTTTGTTTCAATGTTGGAAAGGTAATTTTACATGGTGTCTTATTTTGTGATGGTGGAGTTATGTGTTTTTCTATCACTTTCTTAGTTTCAGATGTGAGAGGCCTACCAGATGGCAAAGGTAGGAGTGGAGGTAGATTAACCTTTTGTTTGGCTTGGTTAGGTGATATTCCAACTAAAGTAAAAGGGTGTGGCCCCAAAATGGATGGTAAAGTTGAGGGTTCAAGAAGGGATTGGTGAGATCTAGGAGGATTAATATTATTCTATATTTTAGGGTGAAAAACTCCAACTTGTGGTTTAGGAGTTAAATCTAATTTCACCTATGGATGAATTAAATTAGAAACAGGGCATACACCTAAGGGCCTGATCTACTTTAATGTAATAGATTCCTACAAAAGTGAGGGATCTAAAATAGATGGCTAAACTTCAAGTGTTTTTGGTGAAGAATATCTAAATTTGTCAAAGACCTTGGGGTAAAGGGTAGTAAGGGGGTTAGTGGTAAATTTTGACATTCATTGTGTTGGATACAAAGTTATAAGCCAGTCTCAAAATGCTATATGGTCTATTTTTATGGAGTCAATAAATTCTATACTTTTCACAAACGTGAGAAGGGTTTTGATGAAGTTGATGTAATCCTTACAGTTGTGTTTTTATAAGGATATGGTATTTAGAAAGAGGGAAATTTTAAGTCTCTGCTACTTGAGGATAAAGATGAGAAATAACCACAATGGGGTCCTCTTTGATAGATATGGGAGAAGGAACTTGGTCTGCAGTGGGTGGAGCGGAGGTAGGCAAAGTAGGTTCCTCAAGAGGATAAAGCATAGGTATTATGGCTCCCTCAAGATGTGGGTGAGGTATGGATAAAGTATGATCCTCCATAGGTAAAATAAGGGGTAAGAGTGGTGCAATTAGAGTAGGCACAATAGGTCTCTCATCTATTATGGGAGTAGATGATATGGACTCTAAGAGTGGTGCAATTAGAGTAGGCATAATAGGTCTCTCATCTATTATGGGAGTAGATGATATGGACTCTTCTAGGTGTAAAGGTGAAGTGGGTGGGGTACCACTCTCTATAGGTGGAGGAGAAGTAGGAAATTAGGGTTCTTCAAGAGGGCATAATATAGGAATGATGTTCCCTTCAACATATGGTTGAGGAATAGGTAGGGTGTGGTCTTTAAGTGGTAAAAGTATAGGTAATATTGGTGAAAATAGAATTGGCATTATGGGCTCCTCAAGTGGAAAAAGGAGTGGTAAAGGAGGCTCTTCCTCTCAAGGAGTGGAATGGGTGAAATAGGATCTTCTACTTGAGGAGGAAGAAATGGAAAAATAGATACCACTGAATGTGGGGGAGGATTTGATGAAATAGATGTCTCTTATTAAGGGTTAGGTTGAATTGAAGAAAAAAGAAATACCTGACTAATCATATGGATATTATGATCACCTAAGTTAGTTGTGGATTGGACAATATTTTTATTTGGTGAATGGGTAGTAAAAGGGTGTTTGAACACATCCATACTTTGATTAGGAGGTGAGTTAGGATTATCCAATATGAGCTCACCTCTATCAAGAATATCTTGAACAATGTTCTTGAATGTCTTGTAATTATTATAGTTGTGGCCTTTAACTCTTTGGTAACCATAAAAACTCATCTTCTTTGTACTAGGTTGGGATAGGATGGGAAGGGTCAAACTATATAGGAGATTTAATCTAAGGAAGGGTTATGACACCTTGTTATAATAGTTTCTCTAAGATGGATGTATATGATTCCTCAATGGGAGTGTATTGTCTTTATTCATACTATTTTTGGAATTACTTGGACAGATTTTGAGAATTCAAAGAATTAGAATGGTTTGTGGTTATGGAAGATGCTAACTTAAAGAACACCATGTTGGTGGAGCCTTTAGCCATTTTTTTAGAGAGAGGATTTTTAGAGGAGTCATTTGACTTGGTATTGAGATTCTTACTACGTAACTTGACTTTGCCTTCATCAATAACATGAACCTCAAGTTTTTGTGCCATTATAAAGGCCTCATCAAATGTGAAAAATGTTTTTACCAAGAGTGTGGATGAGATGTGCTTAGCACATGCCCTTGAGAAAATCTCAATAAGCTTAGGTTGGGGTAAGGAGAAGGAGAGTTGATTGATCAAGCTTCTCCAACGAGCGATAAAATCTATAATAGACTCATCATCAAATTGTTTGATAGAATAAAGGTCCATTATAGAAACCTTTTTAGAAATGTTAATAGAGAAATGGTCTAGGAATACTTACACAAGTTGGGTAAATGAGAAAAGGGAGTGTTGAGGTATAAAGCTATACCAATCCAAGGCAACACCTAAAAGAGACATAGGGCAAGTGTGAAGTAGTAATGCATCATCATTCCCTATTAAATAACAAGCATGTCTAAATTCTTACAAGTGCTATTATGGGTCCTTTTTACTCTAGAAATGAGTAAATTTAGGGAGTTCTCATTAGCTTGGATAAGGGTGAATAGGCACATAATGATGGATTGGTTCATTGCATATCTAATCATAAGATAATACATTATTTGAACTAGAAATGGATGTCTCTAGATTAGACATCTTGTCCATCAACATCTTAATGAGTTTTGTAAGGGGATTAGTTTGGGCAATACCTCCTAAGTTATAGGGAAGCTGATAGGAAGTAGAGGGAGCATATGACATAGATTTTTGAGGTTGTGTTGGGGAAACACAAGGATAATGAGTCATAGGATGAGGTGTAGAAAGAAAAGGGACTTGTCCCATTGGGTTAGAGACTATGCCTTAGTTGGTTATTATTATTGCAGGTTGGATTATTGGTATGGTTAGACTGGACGAAGGGTGAGTCATAACTTAGGTAATTATAGGCATGAGGGTGAATGGAATAGGTACCAATAAATTCTAGAATGGGGTGTGACTTGGTTGAATTGGTCATGGTTGTGAAAGTAGGGAAGTTACACCAGGGTTTAGGTGGGATTGGGTAGTTGGAGATGTTATATTTTGAACATTGTTTATAGTTGGGTTACTCATAGAAGTGGTGGTTTTGGTAACCATGGGGAAACTAGTGGAGGCAACTAAAACTAAGGTTGTCTCCATTAAAGATGTTGGCAAACCATAGATTGGGTCACCCGAAAAATTATGGGTTCAGCTCATAGCAAGGTAATACTGAAGGGTTGCCACATTGTGATCAAGAAATTTAGAAAAATCTTGATCTCCCTTAGGCATAATGGAAATTTGGTTAGGGCTGGGAATATGCTTTGTAGATGAAGTATGCTCTATGATATAATTGGAAGTGAGAGGGGAAGGTAGAAGTGGTTGGTGACTTGCATAATTGGTAATAATTTTTGCTTGAGCTCATGTCAATACCATGCAAGAGAAGGTTTAAATAGTCTTGATACCCTATATTTAAAACATAATAAAGAAAAACTAGGTTTGAATGTAGGTAAATGGGGTATTTTAGCTTGCTAGTTTGAGTAGATGAAGCTACACAATCACCAATGTCGATAGGGAAGTGATCGATATTGGTACGAGTAGTCGATGTCAATGAAATAATTGATGTTGGTAGGTAAAGTCTACTAATACCAATAAGGTTAACTGATGTCAGTCACTATGAAATCTTGAGAAATGAAAAATTTGATGTTGTAAGAAATTAGAGGTTGACACTAGTTAAAATAGTGGACGTAAAAGGTCTATGTAAGAAGGAATAACACTCAAAAAACTTGAGATAAAAAGTTATACAAAATAAGTTTTAGAAATAGTATTGATTTTGTGAATCAATAGAAAAGCATCCTTACCAACTCAAAAATATAGAAGGCAATGACAAAGCAAAAAAATAACATTCAGCCAATAATTATTAAGTCCTAAATATTAATTTTTTGTCTCATGTTGGATTATGCCTTAATCAGATAATGAGAAGAGAATTTGGTTATCAAAGGTACTAAAAAGTAATCTAGAGTTGGTTTTAGGTTAGTTTTGGTGCTCAAGAGGGAATCTATGTTAGATTAGGTACATGGCTTGTTATAGGATCTTACTCTCTATACTTCATGAACCTAGAGCCAAGTCAGGCTGCTTAGCCAAAATATACCTACTATCTAGAGATTATACTCTACTAGAGAATGGAGTGGGTTCTCCCCTTGGTGGTGAAATCTAGGTAGGATAGCTAGGTAGGGTAAGGTGATCCACTAGGTGATGAAATCTTGATGGCCCTTTTCTTAGGTGAGCTTAGATGCTTGTTTATGTGAATGTGATTTGGTTGTGTAACATAGGTGTACTATGATTTATTCAAAATGCTTGTAATTAACTAGGTGAGTTAATATGCAACAAGTAAACTATGAAATGCAGTAAGTTTTAAACCCAAATATAAAATGTTTAGATTTGAATGAAAATAAAGAGAAAATATGAATAGAGTATGGATTTCACTATCTTAATGTGCATACAAGAGGAAGTAAAGAAGGGATTCTCCTTTTTTGTGAAAGGAAATGACAAATTGCTTTTAGAAGCAAGGAGAAAATTTTAGTTTAATGCCTTTTAAACAGAGAATAAGATATTGAATTTTTCATTTTTAAGAGAAAAGAGAAGTAAGAAGTGCAAGAAATGAAATTTTCACTATAATTCACCTATATGAATTTTTAAAACAAGAAATGAACCAAAGGAAAACTCCAGGGTCCCATAGGGTGTGCCAGAAATGTTTCACTAAATTTTGTCTATTTCAAGTCTAAAGGAAAATAGAAAGAAGGATGGGGATAAGTGATTAGAATGAACCCAAATTTTGATTTGTTTACCATATCCATATGTTTTGAGCACTCCTCTTTGGCTAGGGAGGACTACTTGTAAATAAGAAAGCACTACCACAAAATGTTTATTAGCAGATACATGAGTGGGCTGCTAAGCTACGTGCTTATTTTAGGAAGTGTGAAACTTATCTATAGATGAAAATCCAATTTTGAGAGAAAAAATAATAATAAATAATTAAAAGAGAGGTAAAGAGAGAGTAAAGAAGAGATAATATTACAATTATTAACAACTTGTATGCAGTAGAGAGTGACAGGGTGTAGGCGAGGTATTTTATTTGTGTTTTAAAAGTCTAAGTAGGTTTTGAAGAGGCTATGGAATTCAAAATCACCGACATCAGTAGGGGAGTGACCAATATCAATTATATTACTGAGGTTGGTAGTGAGGTGACCAATGTTAGTTAAGCTACTGAGGTCGGTAGGGGCAATAATTTTTTGAGAGCTTGCAGAAGGTTTTCTCGAGTCTAGGAAATGGTTTAGATCAAGTTAAGGAGGTTGGGAGAGTTATGAGAGGGAGATTATGGCTTGGTTAAGTCTAGCCAAAGGTTTAGTATGTTAATTTAAGGGGAAAAAAGCAAGGAATATTTATAACTTCCTCACAAGTGTTGGGTCAGAAGTGCATAAAGCAATGTAGAGTAGATATAAGGAAATAGCAGAATAAATATTTAAATGACCTATAGTATCAATGATTTACTTAGTTGTGGTGGTAATTGAATGATAAATGCCAAACTGATGGTCCCTATTTGGTAGTCTAAATCTAAATACCTGAATAGAGACAACAAGTAGGTGTTATTGGTACTCAAGAGCTCAGTTGTTAATTATGATTGAATTATGCAAGGTGATTGTAAACTTGGATGTCAAAAAATAGAATGTTAAGAGCTTGAATGAGAGTAAGAATTGATTTTATTAATTTTTGTTTACCTAAACTATAGGTTTGAGCTTGGCTTATATTTATAACATCAATGATCCAACTGATGTCAACCATGGGTTGACCGATGTCAGTCGCCTTAGAATAGGTAAACTTTACTATTTTTGGACTATTTTTTATTGTTCGTGCCAAGTGTGACACCCATTATAAAATTGTAAAAATAAGAGGTTAGGAAGGAATTATTTGATTAGGAATTTATTCTAGAAGTGGGAATAAGTCTTGGGTATTTAGGATGAGGGGACCAGGGCTTGAGGTGACTCATCAGGTGAGAATTAGTCATAGGATGAGGTGGCTAGGTAAGGTGGCAATATGAGTTTTTAATTAACTTAATTAAGTATTTTAAATTAATTAAATGTGTGAAGGGTAAAATTATGGGTTAGGGAGATTAATTTTTATTATTTAAATGGGCTTAAGGGGGGTTTTGACATAGGGAGTTATGCACATGTGTGTGACATAATTTTGGTGTCTACAATCCTCATACCACACATATATAAATTGTGTAAATCAGTTATTGCCTTTCAAGTGAAAATACTATTTTGGTCAAGGTTTAGAGTGTAATAATACATGTTTTTATAGTAAATAAAAAATCTCTTACGTTTAACATATAACTTCCATATGTCAATGAGATAATGAAATATTTATAAATATGTAACAATGATTAAATAACTCATTATCTTCTAAAATTTAAGCATTAAAAGATCACCCAATAAGTTAGTTTCTAATAGATGGTAACATTGACAAGGAATTTTATAATATAATAAGGAGAAGAATAAACACCACTATCACAAGAACACAAAACCCACATCTCCATCTTGATTAACCCAACCATATGGTGTGCCTAACCACCCCAACCATCAACTAGGTAATGGAATTAGGTAACTAGGCTAGTAAAGTGGTTAAGAGAATGCACAATACATTTATAGCCATTGGTCCAACATAAATGGTAAAAACCAAGTTAAAAATGGAACCCAAGCAACTAACAAGAAATAAAAATATCAATAGAGTACCCAAAAAGGTATAATTGCCAATGAGCACCCAAGAATACCATCAAACAAGAATAATTAATCCCAAAATAACTCATGTCAATTTGGAGGAGCCCTTGGCATTTATTTTTGAAGTCATGGAGAGAGATTTAATATTAAATCATTTTCCATGAATATAAAACATAATACTCACGTTTTAAAGTATTTTATTGTTGCCCAAGGGACCTCATAATCAACTAGAGATGTTATGAGAACAACAAAGATATAACCTAGTAACTATAATCAGTTGATAGAGTCATCTATTTCCATATACATTCAATGGAGGACTAAGTTTAACTTTAACTGATATAGATATTTGTGTTTATAAAAACAAGCTATATCCAAAAAAAAATGATTTAAAAATTAATTACATTCCAAGCATTTAAATGACCAATTTCAGCTCTCAATAAATTCATAGAGTATTAGTATCATGATTTCAAGCATATCAAAAATGAATATATATAGTTAGTTGGATTATCAAGAGCTCAACTCATCCCAATGGAATAATTATGAATACACACCATTAATATTATCTAATACCACAACAATAGATTATCTCATGGTGTCCTTTATGTCAATATAAAATCACAAACCAAAATGATAAAATAGTCAAAACAAATTATCATACCAACCCATATTAGAATAAGATTTCAAGCAATTGAAAATAAATTTTAGTAAGATTAAACTTATATGTCAATGGTTTAAATATTATACAAATATATCAAAAGAGAACAAGGGGTTTTCAGGCACAATACAACAAGGTCATGATATCACACAAGCCAATTACTTATTAAAACTAGGTATGAATTGTTTACAAATAGTAATCCCCATTGTATCCTATGTCACCCATCTAGGGTTTTGGAGAGAGAAAAAATCATACTATATAGCTAAATTATAATTACATATTATATTTTAAGGCTAATTAAAATTATCCCAGTCATTTAAGTCACATCACCTTTCTTGGGTCAAAATGACAACATTCTTTATGCCTTATTTTGCCCTATTTAGGATTAAAAGGGAAACATTACAAATACACTACTCCACATAATGAAAATTAAAACACAATATAGAAAACCCTACCCAAGGTGAGTATACAATATAATAATTTGGATTCAAGTAGGAACCCATCAATAAAATTAATAAATTATAGAGAGTAACAACATTTCATTGAATCCTGCAATTTATAGTGGAGCATAATTGATTTTTTTTTCAATGCAAGTTTATCTTGAAGTCTCATGACTTCATCATGAAAATGAAATGTTCACGTATGAATCCATAGTATAGAAAATAAAAAACCTAGGTTGATTATTTTACCTTTTAAAATAAAAACAAAAATCCACTTACCTATAAATGATTTTACGTTGACTTCTTAAAATTAAAAAGATCCAGATCACTTTCCTCCTCAGCTCCATTATTCATTCCCATCCTCTCTCTTCCTTAAGGATATCTATTCCTACTAGCTCCTTTAGCCACCCAAAAATTCCATTCAAAGTGCATCTCCCCTAGGAAGACTCAAAGGAGGAATCCCAAGAATCGAGCCATTATGGCCACAATTATTAAAAATGTGTAAAACCAAAAGATTAAAAAAAAATGCATTATGGCACATGAAAAAGGTATAAATAAGTCTAAATAGGGGTGAAAATGGTAATAATGTTCATCTATAAGGAATAAAATACTACCAAGATCAAAGTCCTCATGGATACCTAGTAATGTTAGCCATAAAATGGCCTAAGACTCAAGCAATGGTGTTGGGTGCGTGAACACGACCAAGACCCAATATGAGTCAAAATAAAGGTAAGATAAATTATAAACATGAAAAATACCCAGAATAACACTCAATGACAAAATACAAGGTTAGACTCACATACAACAACCAAGTGACACATTATAACAATCACAAATGAAGACAATTGAGTGGAAAACCACACAAGGCTAAATAAAACATAATTAAAGTTAGGAACTAATGACTAATTTAAACAAAAATCAAATTGGGTCAACCCCAAATATATTCAAACTTGTTATAGGGGTCTTCCAAACTGTAAAATGTGTCCCATGGTCTTAAATGAGATCAAATATGTGTTTTCATCTTTGTCATCTTTGTGTAGTTTGTCTTATGTCATTCTAAGGTCACTTTTGGGTCATTTATTGAACTTGTATGGGTTTCCCATGGATTAAAAAGGTGTCCAAGTGTATTTTAACATTATACATGTTATAATGTGTATGCAAACCATTTTGAGATTGATAAACTATAGAATCAATGTTGAAAACAAGAAGATCATGTAGTGTCATGTGGCTTTAGGTAGTTACACAACCTATACAATAGTTTGTGCATGTGTGGATACTTAAAAATATATCTTGGGATTAACATAGTCTAATTCCATGATTTATTAGATTTGATAGACATGAAAATGGAAAAAAACCATTATATTTATCCTATCACTCTCCTAAACAAGGTCAAATGGTCAACTAGTTTCATATTAGTACGGCTAGGAGGAGTTGAGTCAAAGTAAGTGCACTTGGTGGGTGGTAGTAGTCTTTGTATAATAAAAATTAATGAAAATATTCATAGGATTGGTGATCTATTCTCTATGAACCATTAATAATAGTGTTATCTCCTCTTTTATACTTAGACATCCCCATGGCCTTTAGTTTTCTTCTATGTTTAGACTATTCTATGAAAATCAAGTGGTGTACATGATCGTAAGGAGCATGAGTATATTTATCACTAGTTTTGAGTTTAGTGAGAATGTGTGAAGATGAATAAATGAATAGGATTACCTAATTTTTCTAGTAGGAGACTCCATTACAATTTATAGATAATGTTTCAATAGTTATAATGCTTCTCTTCCTATTTTGGTCTTCATAATAGAGGGTAATGCAAGGTAATATGTTGTGTTAAATTTACCATTGCATAGTGATTAGAATATTATTTGAAGGTTTATTCTCAAGAATAAAATTGATGAAGAATATAGTTAGAAACATGAACATAGTCAAGATATCCCTACAATAATCACCTACATCCTAATGGACTAAGTCATTGAATAGTCATGTTCATGGCATATAAAGTTTTCAAGATGGTAAGAGACTCTTAAAGTGGAAAAAATAAGACTTATCTATCCAAAAGGTCAGAAATTGGTTGTGAAGACCAATTCAATATGCACACATTCCTGAATCTGATGTTCATTTATAGGCAACTCTAATATAGGTCTAAGTAATGTTGAAATGGAGATGCTTAAACTCACCTTACACCTTCAAACAAGTCTAAGGGAGTAGAGATTAATGTGCTAACATTGGTGAGGTATTTATGTTCAGTAAAACTTGAGTTTAATGTGTGAAAGTTAGTAAACTTGTATTTGAGACACTTTACATTAACATCTCCAAATCACATTTTTCTCATATGCTATGCCACTCCATGGTTAAATGTCTTGAAGTCTAGGTAGTCTAAATGGTTTCACTCATTTATTCAAATACTAAATAAATGTATTGACATAATATAATGATTGTTTGGTCATGAGAAGATAGTGTAAATATGCATCCATTTCAAATAAACTTTCATTGTAGACCTTTAGTAATATACAATATACTCTTGTAGCCTAAATGGCCTTATAACACAATACGGCACATTAAAACATAACTTGTAGACAAAGTGGCCTCATTTGAGTAAAATATGATACTATGATGTTAGGATTAGTAAAATGAGTTTATTTTCAATATTTAGGCACTATGAACACCTAAAAGAAACCCATGTTTCTTCAAATGGAGCATCTACAGTCTGACTGTAAACTCACAGTGTTGATAGTGAGAGACTAGAATCAAACCAAATAGACCTAGATTATCATAGATGCTCACTTGGAAATGAAAAAATGAATTTATAAGGATAAAGAGGAATTAATTAAATACTAAGATAATGATGAACATATACATATACCTTTTGAATCCTCCCTTATTATGACCTACAGGTGACACAATCAATACAGTCCATGAACTAGACTAGAAAAGTAGATGAAGTAGTTTGGAAAATTGGTAGAGGTTGATGATGGATTTAATATGATTGAGACCACTCCCATAGTGGTAAAATAAAAATCATGAGGCTCTCATAGTAAGAAAATATAGAAAATACTAGGTTTTTAACTTTAGGCACAGTCAAACCATAACCCTATAGACAATCACTAGGGTCAAAAAGATAGTTTAGGTTTAATGATATTGGGAGATTTGAATAAGTTAAAAATCCTTAAAAATTGGTAAAGAAAATATATAAGACCTAATGAATCCATACATAACCTCAAAATGACCAACAAAATAGGGGATATTCCCTTTATTTATCTCAGACAGAGGGCACTTCAAGAGTGAGATGACTATAGGTTTGGCATGAAGGTGGTAAGTGAGTGTGATAGGAAGTCTTGGCACATTGTAGAAAGGTTTAAAAAGTTAGAATAAAGGTAAAAAAATGAATATAATCATTCACAGATGTTGGAAACAACTTAGAGGTGGTCATAGGCAATTAGGTAAAGTTAGGCCTATTAGGCCTAGAATTAGACCTAAGACCTACAAGGGCTTGAATTCACTTATAATATCATATGACCATTCATATAAATTTGATGACCTTCATGAGGAAGTTTAGCATGTTCTATAACCATTGGTTTGTAGAGGAACAACACAATTTGGCAATTTTAACCTAATTCCATCATAGGGGTACATATAATACACTTAAAAGTTTGATAGGCAAACTTCATGTGCTCATATTTGTAAAAACACCAAGCATGAGACCTCAAGTAGCTAGGGGTAGTTGGGTAGTGTCCCATAGTCAATATTTGTGTATTATTTTCAAATTTTTGACATTAGATTTTTATGAACTATTGTTAAGAACCAAAACCTCCTAAAACCTTGGTTTTGATCTAATGGAGAAAGTATGCAAGGAGATGAAATTAGAGGGGGTAATTTATCCTTGAAAGTGTTTGTAAATTGTATAAGACTCAATATTCTAGATATCAAATTGGTTTTTACCCTACTTATATGGACAATCTAAATTCAAGGTTTTTTTAGGAGATTTGAATTGTTTTATAGGTGTATATAGATATTGGTGGATGAAATATATTAAAGGAGGTTTTTATGGACTTGTTATAACTCTCTATGCTCATTTATAGCTTCAGTTGTGCATGAAAGGTCCTCTACTAAACCATTCATCATAGGTAATCTTGGACTGGCAATGAAAAGATAAAGTGACTGCCTAGTGAGAAGATGAAAATTTTGATTTGAGATCCTTTTAAGATATAATTTCATGGATTAAAAGGTATAATAACCTTGGATATGTGTCCTAACACCTCTTCCATGGATTTTTTTGAGAAGATAAAGGTCACCTCGATGTCAAATGTCAAGAATGAGGACTAAAAGACCACTAAATGACTACAGATGGTGATTAAAAGTGTCATGAGGAAGGCTAGTAATTAGGGAGTATTATGATGAATATCATACCCTATTTCAAACCTCCCTAAGATAGTGCATAGGTTTCAATCCTTACTAGTTCCATTTTGACCAGTCAAAAGATGTTTAATCATGAAGGCAATTTTATGAAGGCAGTTGAAGAGTCTCTACACCATTTTGAGGAGTTTTACATGCTTCAAGTGGAAATTTGTCTAATATGACCTCCAAGGTCTATTCTCCACTCCATTATACTAAAATTTAAATATTCCTCATCATTTTAAAATTGTTCTTATGACCCTTGATCTCCATTTCTTCTCTATCCTCTCACATGCTTTATAAATGCAAGCCTTTTTATCTTTTATAATCTAGTACACACATAGTATGGCTAAGCCCTATTGTTTTGGAACCTTTTTTTGATTTTGAATAAGAAATATAAATCTTATTTTATCTCTACAATGTTTTTCTTGAGTATGTTAAGTGGTGTACTTGGATGTTAAGTGATGAATATGCTCTCCTTGCTTCCATGCTACCCTTGCATGTTTTTTGTGATGGATATCTATTCGAGGAGGTCTCATAAAGTGTATGTGTTTTTTGAGTGTGTCTTGAAGTGTGAGAGATACTATTAGTGTCTAGTATCAAACCTTTTTTCACCCACCTCTATATGTTCATAGTAATTTCCCTCCATGAATAAATACTTATGTTAGAAGCATTATGAGTTAGGATCAATTTTGATAGTCTTCATTCTTAGTGCATATGCAAGTGCATTTGTGGACTAAAATTTTTGTGTATAACCTCATTAATATAGGTTTAAATTTGGTTTTATTATTCCATTTTCACCCAAAGAAAACAATCAGTGTAGGTGATAAGCTATAAAAGACTACTCTAGGGAGTTATCCCTTAAACTTAAAGGTTTACTTATGATATAGGCAACCCATTGGCCTAGAGGTAACCCCATGTTTCCCAAATTTTGGAGTAGGCCTAAAAAACCTCTCCTAAGGTGAAATATTTAGTGATAATATTTTTGGCACACCCGGTGAGACCAAGGTCTAAAAGAGTAGAAGAATTGTTGGTGTGTTCTTACTACAATTAGATTTGAAAGAATGTAATAAAACACCAATAGTGACTCTGAATACAAGAATCTAGTTGTAATATTCCCATGTATTTTTTGTATAATATTTTAATTAGTTATTGTATTTAATTTGACTAATAAATTTTATATAGATGGTTATGATGAGATTACATACTATGCACTTCCCTATCAACCTTGGTATGACCCATGCCATATCTCTTAATGTCACTATCAAAGTTGTCATCAGTCCTATGAGTAATGGTATCCCTACGATCATCCTATTCCTTCTATATATGAACATGATGTTCTTAAACAACATTATGACAAACCTATGAGGATGTTTATCAAGAAGAGTATTAAGAAGTGCCTTCCTATTAATCCCAATATGACTCCTACTAGCCTTATCATGATGCATATCAACCTCAAGATGATTCTTATGTCTTTTTATGAACAATCAGATGATCCCATTAATTGGAAATAAAGATATTTAAAAAAATATATGAATTCCTATATGCTTAATCTAGGTAAATAATTAAAAAAATTAAAGTTCATCACAATCCCCACTATTACCCTCCAACTTCAATCCCATTTCATGCAAAATCCTTATTGGTAATCATGCCAAGTCTACTAAATAATAAATAAAAGATGATAACATGGGATGAAAAGTTTGATGTGCTCCCTAACCATGTCATGGAATTATTGAGAGTTTTAGTTTAAAATTTTATGAATGTGTGGAAGTTGGATGAAGAGGAAACCCAATATGATATAAATGAGTAGTTGTACTTAGCAAGAAATCACATCCAATGCTTAATAGATAAAATAATAATGTGGGAAAATCTAGAGCTTGAAAATGATCCTATAACTATTACAAATACTCAAGAAGGCTATGAGAAATGTGAAACTCTTTTTGAAGAAGGTGTATTTCCTATTAATCAATATAACTTGTCATCTCCCCATGTGTTCATTCAAGAAGTTTTCACATCTCATACTACCTCTCCAACCCATGATCCTAACCATCAACATCCCACCTCATCCCTTCTTGAAAAATAAATCATCCTATGGGAGGAATGTGAAGAAGAGAAAGCTCAAGCTACAACTAATTAAGAAGATTAAATGAGCATATATGATGAAGAGGTCACCATAGGGACTCCCCTTGGTGAAGACAAGTTAAATTCAATATTCTTGATTGAAGATAAATATGTTTAAAGTCATGTTGTAATTATCCACAAAGAGTGTAGTCAATACATGAAATAATAGGTCCTTAATAAAGAATCTACATCTACTGAGTTGGTTGATCTTCATGAGCATGATCAAGAATTTTAATCTAAAAATACCATTGAATAAGAAGCTAGTATTCACTCCCTGATACAAGATTACATGTGGTAGAGGTTCAATAACATATGTGATGAGTTTGAAGACCTTCAAAAGGATACACACCCTAATATTTAGTTAGGATACACTCTTGAAGATGACTTAACTCTTTATGTTGTCCTCTAAAAATAAGATCTTATTCCATCTCAACTTATTGGAGTTGTAGTCAATTTTTAAGTTGATTAAGTGCTCAAGGACCAAGAAGATAAAGTTGAAGAGGTGGTGGTTCTCAATGAAAAGGAGAGTAAAGATGATTAGTAGCAACAAATAAGGATTTTTATATAACTTGAATAAGTTTTCAAAGTTTAATTCTAAGTGCATGAGAAGATAGAACAATATGTCCTCATCAAGGATAATTACCAAGATTGGATTGACTATATAAAGGTCCTTGATGAGCTTGAGGAAATTACAGATGGTGAACAATCTGATCTCTTTCAAAGTACCCTAAAAGTCAAAGAGGTATGTTTTTTTGAAACACAATTAGAGGTTATAGTTTAGGAGTACCATGATAATATTGAGGTTGTGGAAATCTAGGAATAATTCACCTTCATAGGTGATATGTTTTCACCTATCACTGTCACATTGAGGATCATGCCAAAGAGATTAACAAACATCATGAAGGAGTTGGAGATAAAAATACCAAGGCAAAAAAGGAAATAAGATTCATGTATTAATTTAATTCATGAATAAATAAATGTTTCAAGCTTCCCATTTGATATAGGAGAAAGACATTGACCTAGGTTAGTTTGTGCATAAGTTAGTTTATTTGAGTTAGTGTTTTCCCTAAGTTTTCTTGAGAACACAAGTATTGTTTTACTTTGGCATGTTGACTTGTGTATTTATTTTTTATTTTTTGGTGTGTTTTAGTGTTATTTAAGAGGAAATTTAGTGTCCATATAGTGTATAGTTGACTCCATATCCTAATAGATATGAGAAGGCTACTAGTCTTTGGCATAGCTGGCTTACCACCCCTAGGAAATTGCTAAAATGTTGGCTAATTTGACCACAAGTAAAATTGGGTCAACCCCCCTATATATTAAAACTTTTTATAGGGGTATTATAGAGTTTAAAATGTGTCTCATATATTTAAATGAGGTCAAATATTTGTTTTCATCTTTGTCATCTTTGTATAGATTGTTGTATGTCATTCTAAGATCACTTTTGGGTAATTTATTAAACTTGTATGGGTTTAACATGGAGTAAAAAGGTAAAAAAGTATAATTTAACATAATAAATTCCATAATGTGTTAGGGAAACCATTTTTATAATGGAAAACTATAGGAGCAACATTGAAAATAAGAAGATTAGGCAGTTTCATGTGGTTTTAGGTAGTTTTATGGCATATACAATAGTTTGGGCATGTTTGGATTCTTCAAAAATGTCTATTGGGATTCAAAAAATAAAATTACATGCTTGGATAGATTTTATATACTTTAAAATGTCAAAAACCATTCTATTAATCCTATCATTCTCCTAGACAAGGTCAAAAGGTCAACTAATTTTAGCTTGGTATAGCCAGGAGTAGTTGAGTCAGAGTAGGTTAACTTAGTGAGTGGTATTACTATTTTTGTACTAAAAATTACTATAAATATTTATAGGATTGATTATTTTTTCTCTATGAACCATTGGTAAGAGTGTTAGCTCCTCTTTTTTGCCTACACATTCCCATGGTCTTTAGTTTTCTTCTCTATTTGGATTGTTATATGAAAATAAAGTGGTGTACATGATATTAAGGATCATGATCATATTTATCACAAACTTTTAGTTTATTTGGAATGTGTGAAGGTGAATAAATTATTATTATTACCTCATTTTGCTAGTAGGTGACTCCATTATAAGTTATAGATAAGGTTTCAGTAGTTGCAATGCTTGTCTTCCTATTTTGGTCTTCAAAATAGAGGGTAATGCAAGGTAATACACTGTATTCAATTTACCATTTCATGGTGATCAGTATATTATTTTAATTACTAGTCTCAATACTAATATTTGTGAATAACACCATAAAAAACATGAACATATTCAAGATAACCCTGCAATAGTCACCTATAGCCTAGTGGACTAAGTCCTTGAATAGTCATGTTCGTGACACATAAAAATTTCAATATGTAAGAGACTCTTAAAGTGGGGAAAATAGGAATTAGATATCAAAAAGGTCAAAAATTTGTTGTGAAGACCAATTTAATATACACACAATCCTGAATCTAATGTTCACCTACTGGCAGCTCCAAGAGGTATGAGTAATGTTTAAATGGAGATGCTTAAACTCACGTTACACCTTTAAACAAGTATAAGGGAATATAGATGAATATTTTGAAATTGGTGAGGTCCTTGTGTGAATTAAAACTTGAGTTTAATTTTTTTATGTTAGGAAAGTTACATTTGAGACACTTTACCATAACTTCTCTAAATCACATTTTTCTCATATGTTATGCCACTCCATGGTGAAATGTCTTGAGGTCTGTATAGTCTAAGTGGTTTAAATCATGTATTCAAAGCCTAGAGAAATGTATTAAAATAATATATTGATTATTATATCATGATAGGATAGTGTAAATAGGATTCCATTACAAACAAACTTTCACTATAGACTTTTAGTAAGATACAACACACTTAAAGCCTAAATGACCTTACAACACAATATGACACATAGAAGCATGGCCTATAAACAATATGGAATAATTTGAGTAAAATATGATACTATGACCTCATGAGAATTAAAATTATTTTATTTTAAATACTTAGGCCCTATGAAAACCTAAAATAACCCCATGGTTTCTCAAATGGAGCATATACAGTCTGATTGTAGACTCATAGTGTTGATAGTGAGATACTAGAAACAAACCTTATAGGCTTAGATTATCATATATTTTTACTTGGAAATGATATAATAAATTAATATATATTAATAAGAAGTAATTAAATACTCATATACTGATGAACATCTACATAAACCCTTTGAATCTTCCTTGATTGTCACCTATAGGTGACACAGTCAATACAGTCAATGAACTAACCTAGGCAAGTAGATGAAGTAGTTTGGAAATTTTGCATAGGTTGATGATGGATTGAATATGATTGATAACACTCCAAAAGTGTTAAAATAAAATTAATGAGGATATTAGAGTAAGGAAATAGAGCAAATACCAAGTTTCCAACTTTAGGCATAATAAAACCATAACCCTATAGATAGTCACTAGGGTCAAAAAGCTAGTTTAGGTTTTGTGATATTGGGAGATTTATAGAAGTTAAAAATCTTTGAAATATGGTAAAAAACATATCAAATTCCTAATTAATCCATCAATAACCTCATATTGATAAATCAAATAATGGAGGTACCTTGTGTTTTATCTCAGATAGAGGGCACTCCAAGAGTGAGATGACTATATGCTTGGCATGAAGATGGTAAAAAAGTGTGAGAGGAAGTCTTGGAACTTTTTATAAATGTGTGAATGTTTATAATGAGGGTAAAAAAATATGTATAATCATTCATAGATGCTGGAAACCACTCAAAGGTGGTCATGGGTAGTTAGGCACAATAAAGCCTATTAGTCCTAAAACTAAACCTAAAACATATAAGGTCCTAAATTAACTAATAAGATCATATTACCATTAATATACATTTTATTACATTCAAGAGGAAGTTTAGGATGATCTATAACCATTGTTTTGTAGAGGAACAACACAAGTTGGTCATTTTGACCAAATTACATCACAAGGGTACACAAAAAGCACTCAAAAGATCGATAGGCCAAGATCAATTTCTCATATATGTATGGATACCAAGCATGAGACCTAAAGTATCTATGGGTAGTTGGGGAGGGTCCCATACTCAATATTTGTGAAACTAGTTCAGATTTTGGACATTAAGTTTTTATGAATTATTGTTAAGAACCAAACCCTCCTAAAATCTTGGTTTCACCTGATGGATAAGGTATGCAAGGAGATGCACTTACATGGGGTAATTTTTCCTAGAAAGTGTTTTTAAATTTTATAATAATTTATCAGGTCTTGAATATCAAACTAGTTTGTACCCTACTTATATGAACAAGATACATTCAAGGATTTGACTTGTTTTATAGGTATAAAGAGAGATTGGTGGTTGAAAAATATTGAAGGAGTTATATAGGAAATTATTTGAAATCCCTATTCTCATTTATAACCTTAGTTGTGCATGAAAGGTCCTCTTCTAAACCATTCATCATAAGCATTCTTAGACTAGCAATGAAAAGACAAAGTGACTGCCTAGTGAGAAGATGAGAAGATTAATTTGATATATTTTAAAGGTATAATTTATGGATTAAAAGGTATAATAACCTTGGATATGTGTACTGACACCTCTTACATGGATTTTTTTGAGTAACTTAAGGTCACCGTAATGATCATTATGAATAATGAGGCCTAGAAGACCAATGAACGACTACAAAAGGTGAATACAAGTATCATGAGGAAGGATAGAAGTTAGGGAGGCATCTGATGACTATCATACCCTATTTAAAACCTCCCAAATATATTTCATATATTTCAAGACTTCCTATTTTGGTTTTGAGTAATCAAGATATGCTTCATCATGAACAAAATTTAATGAAGGTAGTTAAAGGGTCTTTATGCTAGTTTGCGGAGTTCTTCATGCTTTAGTTGGATATTTATCCAATAACATATTAAAGGTCTATTATCCAATCCATTATCTTTAAATTTAACTAGTACTCATCACTTTACACTTTTATTGTGACCCTTGAGCTCCACTACTTCTCTATGTTCTCACATGCTCTATAAATGCAAGTTATTTTGGCTTTTGTAATCTAGTACACACCTAGTATGGTGAGGCCCTACTAGTTTGACACCTTGTTTTGTTTTTTAATAAGAAATTTTAATTTTATATTATCTCTAAAATATTTTTCCTAAGTGTGTAAAGTAGTGTATTTGGAGGTTAAGTTTTGAATATGCTCTCTTGCTTTCATGCTGCCCTTGCATGTTTTGTGTGATGGATATCTCTTCTATTAGGTATCATAAGTGTATGTGTTTTCTAAGTGTGTCTTGAAGTGTGAGAGAGACTAGTAATTTCTAGTATTGGACCTTGTTTTTAACCACCTCTAGATGTTCATAGCAATTTGCCTCTATGAATAAATACTTATGCTAGAAACACTGAGTTAGGGATAATTTAAATAGTCTTCATTCTTAGCGCATATCCAAGTGTGTTTATGGATTAAAATTTTGGTGTATCACCTCATTAGTATAGGGTTATATTATTTTTCATTATTCCCTTTTCACCCCAATAAAACAAGTAGTGTAGATGATAATCTAAGAAAGACTAATCTAGGGAGCTAGCCCTTAAACCTAGAGGTTCACTTCTGCTATAGGCAAACCACAAGCCTACAGGTAATCCCATAATACCAAAATATTGGAGTAGGCATAAACAACATCTCCTAGGGTGAAAAATTTGGTGACAATAGGAACACCAATAATAACCATGACTAAATAAGAAGTCAATTAACAATAACAAAATAATGTGAAATACAATCAATGGATATAATCTCATCTTAGAAATTTTAGTTGTTGGAATCATCTATGACCCCTCATTAACCTCTTTATTATTTTTAACCGATGTCAAATTATACCATCTATCCTAGTTCATTATCCTATTCCTTAAATCACCAAATAAGACATTAGCAACATTTGAGCAAGGTACCAATATCAAATGATAATATAAATATGAATGGAATTGAATATTGAATATGATATAATGAATCAAATATACATTTATAATCAGGAATACTAATGTTAAAATTCAAGATAATCATAACCTATAAACATTAGTAACATAATAAAAACATTTGAAACATAACCACTTTATGAAATAAATAATCAAGTTGTCAACCTAAATAAAGGAGAAGTTATGTTTTCTTAGTGTCTCGATAATAAATACAAGTGTGTCATTTTTGGGGTTACGACATCCTCCCCCTCTTATAAAGGAGTTATCCTAATCACTAGTTAAACAATAAGGAATAATTCCACCTGAAAGTATGTTTTTGCACTCTTTTCCAAAAGTGTTCAATAACATGTAAATATCATCACTTATTTTTCCCACATTATAGTGACTAATTTTTGTAAGCTTTACCAATTACCAACAAAATATTTGCCATGTAAGTAGGTAGCTTGAAAGTTAAATCAAGTGAGGTTACAACACAATTATTAGTATAACATGATGATATAAAAACTTATATGGTGTAAATTTTAAGCCTCACCTTGCCAACCTTCTGCCCATTGTCCTTAAGACAAACAAATTTTTCTTTAGGTCATGATAAAAGTGATGTAAATTTCCATATTATGTGCCCTTGATAACACTAGAATGAGGTGTTTTATGCACCTTATATCACAATATTTTTCAATACTCAATATTGGGTATACAATTTTGTGTTTATGCCTTATAATTCCCCTTAGTTTCAACAAATAATTTATCAAATCCTTCCCAAAAGGTTTGCCAACCAAACTTGCTTTTTCTTATATTAAAATTTCATTATCAATTATTGTTTTTAACACAATGATTCTAAATCACCAATTTCTATCCACCTTAATATGCTTACCATTAAAATTATCTTTCATACATCAAAGCATAAATTACATCAGATGGTTCATACAGAGGTTGTTAATATTCATAATTTCCAATTTAGATTTCAAATTATAGGTTTAGTAGTTTTCAAAATTAAATAAATTTTAGTTATCACTTACTTCCATTATAGGTGAGTGTCGTCACACCTCTCTATAATATTATAATAGTAGTGGTAATAGTCTGATGTAATAAAAAAATTTAACAAAAAATTCCAGATCCAAGGTGGTATTTACCACACATGCATTATGCCTTATACATAATCCCATCAAAATTCATCATAGAATGCCAACATAATATAGTAATCCTTACCATATGGTTACTTCTCTCTCATCATGTACTATTCATGGGTTAGTGGACCATCCTACACTAACCACATTAAACATGGAATAATCCATTCTTGGCATTCACATATAACCCTTAAGGCTTACAACATGTTCTCCATTATTTGTGAGCTCATGATGGTCCAGGGATACTAATCCCACCATCTTTTAATCAACCATCTAAGGGCATTCAACCAAATTTTATCACTCTTTCACAAAGTTAAGTGGGTACCTAGGATTTTTATCACTACTTGATCAAGAATTAAAGTTGCTTCTTCTAAACATAAAATCAACATATAGTCCAATTATACTTTTAAATGAACCAAAAATATTCATTCTAGAATATCACTTTCAGGTATACATGAAAATAATACCTTATCCCTAACATCTTTACATATTGATGCCAACACATGGATATGTTTCATAAAGTATATCCTTACTAATTCTACATAAAATTCCTACTCATAGGTTAACATAGTACTTCATAGGCACTCATTTTAGCTTCAAATTTCATCATGGATACAAATCAAGAAACCAAACTAGCATATGTAGCTAACAAGCATAACATCTACACACATAGTGTTCAAATATTATTTTTTAAGAGCTTACCCTTATGCCATTTATGAGTGGGGTAGCCCTAGAAACAAACTTGCCCATCATTGAACAACATATTCTTGCTAAGATATCTATTTATCATAATACCAATCATCACAAGAGTGTCTTATAAGCTCAAAATTTCTAAATTTTATATGTTTATCAAAAGCCAACTATAAAATAGATCAAAATATTCATTTCACATAAAAAAATATCATTTTATTATTACATTTATCATACTCTATTATTCCTAAAATGAAATCAGATAATACCATAATGGTGTCCCATCTAAATCAGGGTAAAAACATCAAGTATGATAACTTTCTTTTTTCCAACATTCATGATAGTAATCATGTCATCCTAAGTTTTATAACTACAACATGACTACCAGTGATAATAACATTTACTTACATTCTATCATGGTTCCTAGAACTAATTATTAATCACAATAGATGTAAAAATACCATAATAATAGGTATTGTCAAACCTACTAACCTACCAACATACTCCTTCTAGTTATCATAAAAAAATGAATACATCTCTAATATTCAACATAACATGCTAAGTATCATCATACTTATACCAACACTAGGCATTAAGGATGAAACAAGCTCAAACTACAACATGCTCAGATCTAGGGGTCTCATGTGTATCCTTTCTAAAGAAAGGGTGTCTTCTAACTAAGTCCAACATTCCACATATATGCATCCAATAAGGTTACCAATAAATATTAATGTCTCATATAATGGATGGATTATGATACTCATTATAAAAATATATCCCCAAAGATTTATAACTTACCCAAACAAGTTAGTATTATTCACCCCACTAGGCCTTCTAGGTTTGAGTCTCACCCTTGGACCTCCCAAGGATATCATACCTCAACATCATATTATGGATTCACCCATGAAACCCATCGATGGACACCAAGGAATTACTTATTGGTTTCCAAAAATAAATTTCTATAATTTATTTATCCTAACACATCAGTGGTAAACTTATGACACTTTCTTTGATGTACTCAGTTTAGGAAGGGTTGAACCAAACAAGGCTATGATGTTGAGGTATGTTCCTTTTATTGTGTTGAGGAATTGATGTTGCCATTGATTTAAAAGGTAATTGAGTATCATTAAATTACCATAGATTCTCTTGTGAAGATGCATGGCAAGTGATCATGAAGGCTTAAGCATGGTCTAGTAGGTTCTTGATTTATGCATAAGGTCTTGGCATAATGTTATGATGTGGCAAGCTTATGAGTAGTGTTGTTTTGTATTAATTTGAGATATCATCAGAAAGAGAGTATTGATTGTGCTGAAATTATTCTTGTAATAAGCTCATTACTAACCAAGTTCATAAGAAGCAATTCTTTATGGATAAAGTGTATTGTGAAGCCTAGTCTTGTCTTGGTAAAGGTATGACTAGTTTAGTCTAGGAAAGAGACATATATGATTTAATAAGTCTTAGTAAAAATATAATGATGAGAAATGTTTTTAAATTTGTCTTATATGTATTAATATGAGTTATGGGCTACACAAGGTGTCTTGAATATCTCAACGTGGTATGGTGCCTAGTAGGTCTTTTTGATAGACTAGTTCTTAAGCATGGATATGGCTTATAAAGGCATGATGATAATGATGATATTGATGTGTATGGACTTTAATTTGTTAAATATAGTGTTATATCATGAGATAAAGATGTAGATTAAATCACATGGTTGTCAGAGTGAGCTAAAGGGGAAAGTTCTTCATTGGTGGTCTTCTAATGGATCTTGTCTTAAGACCTTAGGTGACATGATGAGGCATTATGATATTTATTTGAGGATTATGAGCATGGTTTTAGGTCTAACATGTTTTTTCAAGTATTTTTGTGAAGTTTTAAGGTCTCGAGTTGAATAAGAAAGCATCAAAAGTGAATTTGAGGTCTCTAGAGTGTTAGAATAAAGTGTTGTAGACCCAAGAAGGAATTTTTTATGCTTTTTGGAACATGTGACTATTAAATGGGAAGATAATATCTTAAGGCTATATGTAAATGGGTCTTATAAATTATTTAAAACCATTAGGAGTTAGTTTTAGGGGTAGAGTTTTATGATGAAACATTAAGAATGAAAATCAGTCTAAAACCCTCATAGTGACCCAATATGGAATATCTTGATCTAAATGTCTCAAAACAAATTGGATGACCTAGTTTGATGTTTGGATCATGTATTTGAATCTTATGGGGACCTCCAAGTGGAATTGGTTTGTCAAGTGAGTGAATGGACCCCACA
>JARHVA010003283.1:370000-657500 GCA_037957365.1 Torreya grandis | reverse complement strand
GAAATTTTTGAAAGTGTTTAAATAATATTATTGTGTTATATACATATTTATACTTTTATAAATTTTATTCTTAATTATTCATGGGAACTACCATCTCAAGTGTTGGAGTCCTAAGAATGCATGATTGGCTTCTAAGGTATTTTGACAAACTTGAGTAAGCTAAGTGAAGGGTTATTATTGAACCATTATATTATAAGTAAAGATATAAAAATAATGTGATGATTTTATATATATTCCATGGGATATTATACATTCATATTGATAATTGGAAATTTCATGCACAAATGTTTGTGGTCAAATGATCATGATTGGGTTTTGAATCTTGTTGGTAGTTCAAAGTGGTCATGCTGCAAGAGTGAGTTAGAGGATTTAAAATCTATGTTGAAGTGTCTAATTAATTTGTTGATGACCTTAAGATTATTAAGGTTATGATTTTTTTTTTAATGGTTTTTTGGATAAATTAGTTGTATGCTTCAGTTGTTCAAGATATACTTTTTAGGTGTATGAAGGCCTAGTTGTGAGTAGTACTAATGATGTGGTATAAGTAGTAAATTGGAATAAAATGTGGTATGGAAATACATTTATGTTATAAATGGTCTATTTTAGGTGTGTGTGAATTTTTTAATCTATGTGTGGAGGCTCAATAAGTTTTAAGAGGGATAAGTGTAATGTGGTGCTTGAGAATGCCACATTACATTAGGTCTCCTTTAGGCCTAATAGTGGTTTTGGTCCTTATGAGTGTTGAATAAATTTTTTAGTGGATGTTTCATGTGTGTAACATTTTTTTATTAATATTTTATGATTTATATATATTTATAAATTTCTTTTTCCAACCAAGAGAGTATGTGAGCTAGTGACTTGTATTTATATAAGGCATAGTAGGCCTAATTATGTGTGAAGTAGAGAAGAAACCTATGAGTGAATAAAAGGGTAGTTTGTGAATAATTATGAGGTATTTAATAATATAATAAAATGGGATATATATTATGATGAATATATAACATATTTTCTACATGTGGATGACAAGGTCCGTTGACTTAATAAGCCTAGTAAGAGGTTAGTTGAGCGAAGAGGCCTAGTAGGTTGTTTGAGAGAGATATAAGAGTGTGAAGATAAAAATAAGGTGATAATAATTAGTTGAGTAATAAATATCTATCCAAAGGTGATAATAGGTTCTAGGTTTTTGATTTGGTACTGAGTTACCTGCGGGGTTGGTGCCTCCTTATAAGTTGGTGTTTGCTAAAGGACTAGTTGAGTTGGTGCTTGACTAGTGAGGGGTTAGTGATCCTTGTGGGGTTTATTCCTCACTAAATATTGATTAATTTATTATAGGAATGTATTCCAAGTTTTGTTTCAGTGGGTTTTATCCTCTTTAAGGGTTTCCCACATATCTCTTGTGTTCATATGTTATATGCTTATGTGGATTCTTGTTTAAGCATTAGTTGATGTATGTGGTTGAATGAATGATAAGTGAAATTGAATGTTTTTTTAAGGGCACTAATTAACCCCCATTTTAGTGGTTTTTATTCCAAAATATGGGAGGTATCAAGTGTTATTTAAAAAAATTACTTATTTCTACACATACATTAATTTCAAAGGGATGCAGGGAATTCTAACACCTTTGTGTTATAGAAAAATCAATGTAATATTATATTTTAAAAGAAAAGTGTCCTTAATATATAATATCATATTCTTGGTTAATGAAATAGTTACTATTCCATGATAGAAAAATATCTTATCACAAGATTCTTAGATCTACAGTTTGGAAATATCCATTGGTAAGTACAACATGGTTCAGTTGTAAAGAAAACCAATGCTTCTCTTATTTTAAAAGAGTGAAAGATTAATAATTATCCTACACACATATGTATGTATGTATTTATGTATGTATATATGTATGTATGTATGTATGTATGTATATATATATATATATATATATATATATATATATATATATATATATATATATATCACATGCTCGAATACCAAATGAAATAACCCCCTAAAACATTAGTAAATGTTTAATTACAGTGTCATCATTACTGCATGTTGGGCCTATCAAATAACTTGATGATGCAAAATAAAATCTACAAACATCCGCTATTTAATTTATAAATTGGAATACATTATGTTGACTAATGATGCTTATCAAAGTTTAAACACCTTTAAAATATTCTATGATGAAATATGATTCCAAATGGAGGTATACATTTCAAGGTATACCAGTGTGTAAGTACAAATGGATAGACTCTAAAATTTATATGTGGCACATGTCTTCCTAATAGGACCATTTAATTACTTATAACCATGGTTAAGAGTCACTTTCTTCATAATAGGTTCTAGTTTTGTGACAGTGGCACAATTCAAGCTTGAGAAGGATATTAAAGATAGGTTATATTTCAAGTACAAGTAACCCATACTTCATATCCAAACATAACACCATCCCTTCCAATTTTTATATGTGATAATAGCATAACCATTTATGATTGGATAATCCCACATTGTTAGTGGGTGCATCCAAGATTGTTAAAACATACAAATCCAACTCAAATTTTATGATTAAACCTTAATCCAATACTAATAGATGATCGAGTGATTGTTGGCCAATATAAGGGCATCAATGCATTCATATGGGGCATTATCCATTATGTGGTTATGGAGAAAGATAAATTAAAACACTAAATTAGGATTAATATTCACATCATAGTTATCTCCATGTGAGAGTCAATTTCTAACTATACAGGAATTCATTTCCCAATGAACAATGAATAATAATAGCATTAAATATGATTAGCATAAGGCTACCAGTTGAGATTAAATAGATTAATCTTTGACCCAAGGGTCCTTGCACCACATTTTCATCCCAAATACTAACCAAGAATAATCAACAGGCTTAATAATTAGGTATAAAATTAACCCTAAGTATTACCAAATATATATTAATCACTAGTTAGTCTTCAAATACATGACTGGATATGGGATCATTCATAATTATCTACCTATTTCCATGTAGGATGTTTATTTGTATAAGATTTTAGTATTTTCTATCATTCATATGTGTATAATAACTTATATAAAAAGGATTATTACAACACACTCCTAATAAATTTAACCATAAGGTAATTTATAGAAATTAACCTGATTAGAATGTACATGCCAACATTGATTGATCCTTGATATATGAAAGGTAAGACATTTTAATTGTCCTTCATTTCCACTTGTCATCATATCATTAAGATCATAAATAATTCTTTGTAACTATAATGAAACATAGATTACCACTTTAAGGGGAGAGATTTACATGACTACTTATACCTTCAGTTTTCACCAGATACAAATAAAATTATTAACACTTGATTCTAAGCCAATAACAAAATAATTATCATTTGGTTTAGTCACAACTACCAATCTCATAAGCATAAAAACAACTAAGGTTTTACTAATGATGTTTCCTCATTAATGAATTTACATAGTAGATAATTTATATGTATATCTCAAGGTTATTATCATAAGGTGATCACATAACCACACAAGGAGAATTAAATCCAAGACAAGTCATATCACATCTATAATAAAACTATGTTATTTAATCCTTTAATGATAGATTAAAATAATAAACCAAGGAACCCAAGAAATAATTAAGCTTACATTTTTTTCATCATTTATGTGGTTATAATATTTAAAACCAATCCAAAATCCTCCACATGGTTTTTATACATGATAAAAGGGTACAAGTGTTCAGACTACCTTTGTAACTCATACAAGTTAGTCAAATTGGCATGCACCCCACTGCGATGTCTTCACATCAATATACTTCTTGTTCACAAATATGTTATGCACTAAATTTCATTCAATATTTAAATAGGGAAAATAAGACAAGGAAAAACCCTTTACACAATTCAATTATCTTCATATAAACCCTTCATGTAAGAATGTGCTCACAAGATTAAGCCATCCCTTATGAAAACACCTACTAATTACTAAAACCAATGCCATTGTTAAGGATAACCCAAAATATAATTATTAATTAGAGTGTTCCAAAAACAAATGTAAGATTTTGGACTATTCACTATAGCTTACAAAAACATAATTGACGGTAGCCATTATCAGGTTCATGTAAATGAAACATGTACCAAGTGTAATGTATAAATTGTCAACAAGTATTTAGAATTAAAAAAACCACAAATAACACTAATAATTTCCCAACTTTTAAAAATTCAAGTTTGATACAATCAATGTTTTAATGTCAATCACATTGAAATACACATTGCCTAAATAAAATAGATTGTCTACATTTAATTTCTTCATGCAATAAATGTGTGTAAGATTATCTCCATGTCTATAAAATTGAACAACATTTATCCTCCTGTTATAAAAGCTAGCAAGATAGATGACAACATAAAAAACCTTGGGGATGATAATTAAATATATTGATGTCTATAATTATCAACCAAAACACTAACATGAATCAAGGATAAACTTATGGGTAGTCATCAAAATTTGTGTACAAAAATACATTAATCACATCCTAACAAAAAGCGATTATAATTTTCATTACTAAAAACAAAAAACTTCTAAATAATTATAGTTTCTCTCTCTTTAATTTATCTATGATTTAGTACTTCTAATTCATTTCCAATTCACTATTGTATTCAGAGAATCCAAATAAATAGCCCAACCTTTGAAAATAGTCATCAATTGGTGAATAGTGGAATGATAATTTTGACTCATAGTAAAGGTGACAAGGTTTAATTTAAATTATAATCAACAAAACACTTAGTAGGATATATAATTATCCTCATACCACATATATAAAAATTGCATAAATCTTTTATTGCCTTGTAATGAAAACCACTATTTCGATCAAGGTTTATAGTGCAACAATACATGTGTTACTAGTAAATAAAGAATATTTTAACTTCAACACTAACTTCCATATGTCAATGATCTAATAACATATTTATAAAAATGTAACAAAGATAAAATACCTCATTATCCATTGAAATTTAAGCTCCAAAAGATCACCCAATAAGCTAGTTTACAACAACCAATAACGCTGACAAGGAATTTTCTAATACAATCATTTAGGGGAGGAAAATAAACACCACTAATATAAGAACACAAACCCCACATCTCCATCTTGATGAACCCAACCATATCATGGACCTAAACAACCCAACCATCAGTTGGGCAGTGGAATTAGGTAGTATGGATGGTAAAGAGGTTAAAATCATGCACAATATATTTATATCCATTGATCCAACATAAAGGGTAGAAAACCAATCCAACAATGGACCTATATCAACCAAAAATAAATATAAATATAAAAAACACCGAAAATAGGAAACTTTCCAATGAGCACTCTAGAGGACTAGTGCACTAGAAATAAGTAACCCTAAAATAACTCATGTCAATTTGGAGGAGCCCTTGGAATTTATTTTTAAACTCATGGAGAGTGATTTAATATTAAATCATTGTCCATGAATCCAAAAAATAATACTCATTCCATTTCAAGTATTTAATGGTTAAACAAGGGACCTCTTAAACAACTAGAGATGCTATGAAAACAACAAAGACATAGCTGAGTAAATACACTTGGTTGACAAAGTATTCCATTTTCATAAACATTCAATGGAAAATTGAGTTTGATTTTAAGTAATATAAATATTAGAGTTTATATAAATTAGCTATAACCAAATAAACAATTCAATAATTAATTATAGTCCAAGCATTTAAATGACCAATTAAAACTCTTAATAAATTCATAAAGCATTAGTATCATGATTCTAAGCATATCAAAAATGACTATATACATCCATTTTGATCATCAAGAGCTCAACTTATCTCAATGACATAATGGTGAATACACACCATCAATATTAGCTAATATCACAAAAATATGACAACTCATGGTGTCCTTAATGTCAAGATAAAATCATAGACTAGAATGATAATATAGTCAAAAAAAATTATCACAATGGTTTAACTCTTATTCAGATAAATCAAAGGAGTACAAGGGTTTTCAAGGAATAATACAATAAGGGTATGATATCACACAAGCCAACTACCTATTAAAACTAGGTATGAATTATTTACAACTAGAAATCCCTATTGCATCCTATGTAAGCCCTCTAGGATTTTGGAGAGAGAAAAAATCACACTACATAGTTGTATTCCAATTACATATTATATTTTAAGGATAATTAAAATTATCTGAGCCACTTTAGTTACAACACCCTTCTTGGGTCAAAATGTCAACATTCCTTTTGCCTCACTTCACCCTATTTAGGTTAAAAGGGAAAACATTATAAATACCCTACTTCACATAAATAAAATCATAACATGATACAATAAACCTTACCCAAGTCGAGCATACACCATTATCATTTTGATTCAAGTACAAACACACAAAAAAATCAACAAATTATAGAGAATAACAACATTTCATTGAATCACATAATTTATAGCATAACATAAATGATATTTTTTTTTTTGCAATGCAGGCCTGTGATGAAGTCTCATGACTTCATCATGAACCTACAATGTTCACATATGACCCCATAGTATAGACAATCAAAAACCTAGATTGATTAATTTTCTTTTTAAAATAAAAACAAAATCCACTTGTAAATAGTTTTAGATTGCCCTCTTAAAAATAAAGAGTTGGGTCCTCTTCCTCCCCAACTCCCTTCTTCATTCCCATCCTCGCTCTTCCTTGAGGCTCAAGCTTCCTACCAGATCTTTGAGCCATTCAAAAAATCCATTTATAGTACATCTCCTCTTGGAACATTTAATGGAAGAATCCAAAGAATCGAGACATTATGGCCATAATTACTAAAAATGTGTAAAGGTAAAAGATTCCTAAAAAATGCATTGTGGAACATGCAAAGGATATAGATAAGTCTACCTAGGGGTCAAATTAGTAATAATGATCATCTGTAAGGAATCCAATATTACCAAGATCAAAGTCCTCATAGCCACCAAATAATTTTAGCCATAACATGGCTTATGACTCAAGTAATGGTGTTAGATATGTGAATAGGAACAAGACCCCATACGAGTCAAAATCAAATTAAGATAAATTCCAAAAATGAAAAGTACCAAGAAGACCACTCAATGATAAAAGATGAGGATGGATTCACATACAACAACCAAGTGATGAAATATAATAATCATGAATGAATACAATTAATCATAAACTTGCACAAGGCTAAATCAAACATAATTAAAGATGGTAACATCAATAATAACCATAACTAAACAAGATGTCAATTGATAATAACAAAAATAATTTAAAATGTGATAGATGGATATAATCTCATCCTAGAAATTTTACCTATCATAATTGTCTCCAACACATCATTAACCTCTTTTTTATTTTTCCTCACTATCAAAGTCACTGTCAAGCCTATGTCATCAGCTTATTCTTAAAATCATCACATAGGGAATTAGCAACATCTAAGTAAGGTACCAATATCAAATGATAATATAGATTTGAATGAAAGAAAATATTCAACATGTTATATTGAGTCAAGTAGACATTTATAATCATGAATCTTAAAATATTTAAATGCATTAGAATCATAACCTATAAACACTAGTAATATAATACAAACATCTGAAACATATACACTTTATGAAACAAATGGTCAAGTTGTCAACCTAAATAAAAGATAAGTCATGATTTTTTAGTGTCTCCATAGAACCTACAAGTGTGTCACTAATGGGGTTATGATAGAAGGTTTTTGACACCTAAATTATAACACTCAAATCAGCCTGTGTTTCAGTTTTTAGCCTCCAAATCTCTAATTTTAATCATTTTCTAACTAAGTACTTGTTTACATTATTTATTATTATTTTTAGAAAGGTCAAATTAAGTCAATTTTATTATAAATTATTGGTTGTATTTATTTCATATTTCTACCCTAATTTATTATACTTAGTCCTTTTATCAACCTAGTATTTACATTTACCCAGTCCTAAAAAGTTAAAATTGTGTGTGTGTGTGTGTGTGTGTGTGTGTGTGTGTGTGTGTGTGTGTGTGTGTGTGTGTGTGTGTGTGTGTGTGTGTGTGTGTGTGTGTGTGTGTGTGTGTGTGTGTGTATTAGTGAATTATTTTGATCATCATATATATAAGCACTAAATAGAAACCTATGAAATAAGGTGCATGATATAAATAATGGAAACACACAACAATATAAAAGTGCTTATTGATGTGGGTTTTGTTTTCACCATAGAAAATTTTAATGAGGTATCCTCTAACATTTTTAGATATTTATGGAACAAGGCTTCACTTTAGGGAATGAGTTATATGTATGCAGTTAAAATAACTAGGTGATGGAATAATATGTTGAGCTTGTGGGCTATTTAACTAGGTTTTATGGATGGATGCATGAAATCTAATAGAAAGTAATCACTGGGTAATTTTTATGGGAAGATAATTATTTTAAGGTGGGTATATCTTAAAGGAATTTAAAAGGGGAAATAATGGTAAGGTAGAAAGGAAGGTTCTAAGTTCCTAAAAGTTGACTTCTAAAACTATTCCTTTGGTGAACATGTATCTCCAAGACCAATGTTTATCATTTGCAGCTACTGCACAATTAAGAATTAGAATGTTTATCAGTCTAGGATGAAAAATATAGTATTCTCAATGATCTCAAATGAAGGTTGCTCTCCTTAGGGCTGATGTTGAACACCCTTATCTGAGAGATTATAGTTTGAAATAGAAATTTTTATAGGGTATTTATGACTCATGCCTAGATGACTATACCAAAAGAGATACCTCTACAAACCTTGGATTATCAATTCAACTTATACTAACCTCTTAAACCAATGAAATCCACCAATATTCAATTATTGTTTCACATATAAGATAAATATTCATTAATTTAAATAATCATATTCATCCATATAATTAGTATACTTCAAAATTATTGAATTAATATAGATAAAGAAACTTAAATTGCATTAACACAGAGAAGGGAAAAGAAAAAATAAACATAGTTTCATAACAATTAATCTATTGATATCTTCTTGTATATTAATCCAAAACTTTGACCCCTTTGGAAAGAGGGTTATATGTGTATATAAATAACTTAGGGAGGGGATTGTCTCATCTTCTAAGTATTTAAAAATTTCATTACATCCTAGATGACTAGATCATAAGTCTTAGTTACATGTTATAACTTATAGATACCACAAACATATAATGTGTGCATGCTATAAAAAAAAGTAATTTGTTCAATTCAAACATAAATGTAACAAAATTTGACTATTCATTTGTAATAATTTCCTACAAAATAAGCCATTGAATTAAGGTAAATTGGATCTTTATTAACACTTTTTAAAACTATTATTGTAACTATAGTTGTTCTTTTTATTATGGATGTGGTGACTAGAGTTTTTCTTGGGGACACACTCATTGCTTGGATTGGAGTTATAGTTAGAGCTAAACTATGAGGTGGCATTGACATATTTGTTGAGACATAAAGGACTAAAGTTATGGATAATTTTGTAACTAGAACTATAGGTGGGGTATGAAGAGTAGAACTAGTAAGTGGCACTGATGTTGCTTTATTATCTATATCCAGCACTTGATAATGTTTGTATTTTTTATAACACTACATGAGAATTAATTTCATATCAAGGATATGAGGTCTAGTTACCCTACCTTTTCATTCCATCAAGATTGTGTGATCTATCTTAGTGGATCAAAATACAACCTAGAATACTTCTACCTATGTTTCCTTCTTCCTTGTTGTGTTCAACTTTGATTCAATGTCCTTTAGGCTCAGTCCTTGTAATCTTTATTTGAAAGCATCTAAGATTTATTGAATCATCTAATAAAAAATGGTCCAAACTACAAGCTTCCTCATATTATCCAAAGTTGTAAAACTTCAAATTCATCTAAAATTTATGCTTCTTGCATTTCCTATTCTATGAGCTTATTCACTAAAGCTTCTGAAACAAACACCTAATCCAAGGCATATTGGGTTATGATGACTATTATATTCAATGAATTAGTTGCCTCTAATGGGTTAATCATATCCAAGTGGATAAATGCCTTATTAGGGGTATAAAATACCAAGAAATTCAATTTGTTTTCATCTTCTCTAAGAAGCTTAAACAATTTTTTTATTGAATTTACATGCAAAGCCAATTGGACTCTCAAAGAATGAATTGTATCCAAAATTTCATACAACCTTAGTGTTGCATTCTATACATCATGTTTTATACTAGAGGGAACTTGTATCACTTACTATTGCTCCCTAAGAGTTTCCAAATATTTTTCTATTTCTTTTTTAGCCAACTTTGTTCCCTCATGGATGGCCAATACTAAATCAATATGGATCTCCATATAGGACTTGTGGTCCTTGATGAAAAATATTGTCCTATCTTCCTATCTTACCTTTTTGAAAGAGAATAAATTTCTTCTCTTTCCTTTAGAATCAAACCAATTATAGTTCTATCCTCAACCTTTTTCTTCCTAATCCTCTACACCAAGGTTGTGGCTTTGTTAAAAAATGATATTATAATGAGAAGCTTAGTGATCTTTAGATTGGGCCACTTAGAATCAGAGGCTCCTAACTCCTTAGCCCAGTTTAGGAGAGTGAACTTTGATGGATATGATTATTAAATTTCTATTTGCACACGATCCTCAAGTTTAGGTTTAGGATCAGTGGAGGGTTTGGGAATTTAGGGATAAATTATTTTATACCAATCTATGTTACCAAATTGTGGCATGGGGTGTACAACATATATAAGTTTCCTTTTTAGGGACCTTTTATTTGTTACTACTATTATGGTCTGAACTAGTTTTGAAGAAGGTAGTGGTGAACCCAATTGGGTAGATTAATCATCTATTTAAGTGATGGTTTGTGGTAGCAGAGGTGGATAGGATGGTGAGAATAATGGTTGAAGGGATAAATACTGAAGGAGGGGAGATTGCAGGGGAAATATTTGAATAAATAGAAGTGGATATTAGAAGAGTAGAGCTGGGAGAAATGAAAATAAGGCTAGTAAAGAGTGATTACATGATAATGAAAGTGGAAACAAATAGAAAAGGCATGGTAGAAGTAACCAATAATGATATTATAAAAGAAAGGTCTAAGGGGTAGTGAAAAGAACACCCTTACAAGATTGATTACTGCTAAGGGGTGTCATTGATTTTAGTGCTTGTAATCCCAAGACCTTGGATTGATTTATCTCTTCCTCATATACCTCTTGACTTGGTTCATATTTAACTAAAGGGTGTTCCTCTCTACTAGTTACTTCTATGAATTGGGTCGAAGGTCTTTCCCCCCTTAATTTCCTTTGATAACACAATATCATTTTCTCAACTTGCGGAGTAGTAACTTGTTGGGTAAGAAGGGGAGAGTCATACTAGATGTTATGGCTCTTGAAGCCACCATAATAGGTGCCATTTTTTCCTCATTGGAATAATTGAGGAAAATTATCTCTACCTCATCCCTATTGGTGTTGTCATTTTCTTGTGTTATCCCCTTTACTAGTTCTTGTTTAACTCTCCTTAGTTCAATAACATATGCTTGAACTAGACTTTTTCCCTCTTCTTCTAGTGTAAAACCTAGTATCTCTTCTAGTTATTTTTATTTTACATGTTCTTTAGCCATTGATGTTTCCCCTGTTAGCTATTCTTGCTCTTCTTGTTGTTCTTTAGCCATAAATGGATGTTGGGGATCTTGAACCTGGTTTTTTGGCTATCGATAAGGCCTAATACTCTATAAGTTAGATGATATCCATCCCCATAGCAGTTGGATCCTAAATTTAGCTTGACTAATTATATGGCAAGGGTAAACTTATATCTCACTCAATAAGTCTTTGATTATGCCCACTACCACTACTATTTCCTTTACTTCCTCATCATCCTTAGAATTGAGGAATAGGAAGTCATGGTCAAATGGATCATGTTTGTATGGGATGCCAATGATATGAATCTTTTATTTCACTCTCCCATGTGGGTCCCAAAACTTATGGGGAAGATTAGCCAATGCATAGGTTCTCCTTGCATTCCTAACTTTGATAAAATACCTCTTAAATGTATATTTCATTCTCCCAATAGTGATATGGGATCCATGGAAAGTTAATTTATTGTTATTTACCAAATATTCATCTATACCCTTTTATATTTTGAAGGTAAAATATTGTTTATCCACTTTGTTAGGAATAAACTTAGAAGCCAAAGAGGGTCCACCCTATGACCAACAATCATGATGACTATATAATCAGGGTAGAGTAAATGATCACTTAAATAAGTGAGTTTTTGGCAATGCTTATTGAAATCATGGACAAAGGGTGGCCATGAATGGCCATCCAAACTTGAGGATAGAGGTCTTCTATAATTTTGGTAATATTCCTTACATAGGCATATATGTGAACAAAAGAATAAAATTCACATATTTTTTTCTTGATAAAACCAAGTTTAGGACTCCATAGAACCCTATTGTGCTTGTACACTATTCACATGATTACATATAGTATGTATGACATCATATAAAAATTTCCCCCTTAGGGCCTTTTGTCTTTATGAAAAATTTGTTCATGTAAATGGGCATTGATGACCTCCCATAATGCATAAGTACCCTATAAATTAATGAGTAGGTCAAATAGGGGTACCCATTATAGATGTAGGACGTGGTGCTCAGGTAGATTAAGATTTGATTCAATAATGCCATGCCTATGTGAATCTCCATTCTGAATTAGGTGGTAGGGATGGGATTCTTGGTATGTTATTTGACATTGAATGTCTCATAGGGGAGAATCCACTACCCTAATTATCACTCCACATTGTTATTTTTATTCTAAGTGACTACAATATGTAAGTCAAATGTAACATATAGAATAAGGAGACTTAAATAATTCATAAATGTATCTCTACATATGTGTGACATAACTATGTTATTTTTGATGTAGTGTAGGTAGCCACCATCTAAAATTTTTCCTTCAAAGAACATGCCTCATAGTAAGTTGATACACAACATGACTTATGATTTGTCAACTACATAGTGAAGTGTCTATCATTTGAAAGGTAACAAGTTAGTTGTAAGTTGTTTTTCTTTAGCTAATATGTCCTCTTATAACATGAATGAATAAATATTCTCTATTGCCTCCCATAGATTTGGGTAATTAGTATGGAGGCCATCGAACATAGTTGTATCAAAAAATATGTCTAAGTATTTAGTGGAGTCCTTGATGTAAAACCTGGATGGTGTTGAGGCTCCCTTGTATGACCTAGATAAGGATGTCATTGTTGTTGATGAATGTTGGTGAAATTTAATATTTCAAAAATGGTGGTGTAAAAAAACAAATTATGCAAGTTTCAAGTCATTATAGTCATAGATAGGGATTTTGAGATTGTAGAATGTTATGTTCACTCAAGCTCTTGAAAATAAAATTAGGTGAACTCAGTTAGGGGTTTGATGTTATAGTTTTATGCATTCATTCTAGTTCATGCACCATTAATCACCAACATATATGAGATCAAAAACCTAATTCAATTCAAACTTGATCATGGGGTCCTCATGTACATGCCATGTAGGATGCTTTCTCATTCAAGGTGTGATGTTGTTGATTTTTATTTTGACATTTTTCATTATATGGTTTAGTCTGGTGAGTTTAGATTTACCTCCAATCCTAATAGTATGATATGGTGAGCATATTATTCTGTGTGAAAGACCTTAAAAATCAAAATGCTCTTTGGAGAGAGTTATTTAGAAAAAAAATTGAAAGTCATCGAAGTAAAAGTTTTGAAGACTAAGTACTCTTTGGAAATATTCTCACTTTGAAATAAATAAACATAGAGAGAGGCTCCTAAAAAAAACCTTCTGAAAGAAAGCTACAGAAGATAAATTATATGAATAACCAAAACCTTCAAAAGACTAAAGTTTTCAAAGAGAAATTTATCGAAGACAAAGCTACTAAAAGAAAGGCTTTGAACAAAAAACCTCTCAAATGAAAGTTGTCAAAAATAAAGTTTCCAAACAGAATAAATGATCTAAAGAAAATTTCTTGAAAACTAAGTTCCTGAAGACTGGTTTATGAAGACAAAGGTTTCCAAATAAGAGTCTCTTGAATGAAAGAATATGAATAAGCCAATATAAATTCCTGTCACACCAAGTAAATCCTCCCAAATTTCCATTAGTTTACATAAGTCCTTTCAAATGTAAAATAGGTGCATCAAAACATGATTTAATGTCCAAAATTTCAAGCTCCTTTAGATAATAAGATACATGCACACCTAAATAATATGTCTTTTAAAAAAATTTTGGGTCCCCACTTTTGAAAGAAAAATTATAAGGTGGGGTGTGTTGAATACAACAAATGGTGGCTCACAAGAGTGAATCCTCCTGAGTTTTCAAGAACCCATAATCCATGGTTTTAAAATATTAATAACAACCATAAACCTTACTAAAATAAATGATTAAATCAAAAATGAAAAGAAAATCTTAATAATTCTATGCAACATACTAACTTCACTTATACCTTGGACTTATATGTGATAAAGTGATGTTATTTATTTCTTGTCAAAGGGTTATAGGCAAAGACATGGGGTGGGTTTTAGGTTTAATTCTAATTGGGTGTTAGGTGTATAAACATTTGGGAGTTTTATCATTACTCTGCTACTAGCTAGGTGTCCATAGCCCTAATAAAGTTACTTTTCATCACCTCTTCTCTCTTTATTCATATTTTCTATGATGCATGATACATTGATATTATTTCATCATGTGGGATTCTAATACTCTTTGATTTCCTTTTAGATTTTTAGATTATGCCTTTTATTTTTATATTTATTTTATTTTATTTTTCTTTCTAAAAAAAAGAGGGAAGAAAGTGACCATCATGAGCTAATATTAGTAAAATTTTAGTTAATCTAAATGTCCCTATCAACTTTTACCCATGTCAAAGGATATTACCTCAAATATGTATTAGCATTTTATGTACATTTGACCCAAAGGGGATAAGGAGATCTTTCTCAATTTACATAGAATTATGGGAGCAAATTTTACATGATAGAATCATTAGTTTTGGGACATGGTCATGGCTAGCCCTCTCATTGCTTTCCTAGATTAAGAATTATGAACTACAAGATGCAACACCCACTAATTTGAGTTGGATTAAAAACACCCAAAATATCATTTGATTATACCAAGATTGATCAAATTATATTGCCAAAAAATCAAAAAAAAATAAAATTATAAAGTAGGAAAATTATTTAAAATAAACACACTTGACTAAGAAAAATAAACTAATAAAAGCAAAAGTGGATAATCTAGAAAACATGAACTATTATAATGAAATAAAATGAATTTAATCATGAATTTAACTAATAATAAAAATCTAACTAACTGCTATATCTACTAGAACATCTCTCATTACTTAGAGACCTCTCTATATGGAATAACCATGAAGTAATGCTTAAAAATTTGTCCATTAACTAGATATGCCAAATTGTTACCTTGGAAATATTTCAAATGGAATGCATTATTACCTAAGATCTTAGAGATCTGATATGGTCCTATCCACAATGGGGAAAAATTATCATGCATTCATTTTTTCTCATGGGATTTGTCCCATATCAACACCAAGTCAGATATCCTGAATGCTTTGAATTTTTCTCTCTTATCGAATCATCTCTTGACCATAACATGATGTTTTCTAAAATTTTGCAATGATTCATTCTTAGAGTCTTCCATTTCATATCTAGTAATTTGGACTCTATTTTACCATTTGGATCCATGTATTCTTACATAAATTAATATGTTGGTAGCTTCAACATGATCGAGAATAGTTGTTGTTTCCTGTAAACCAATAGATATGGTAAGGATTTAAGGGCATATTTATAGAGAGTTAAGTCTACCCATATTACATATTTTAGTAATATATGCCACTCCCTAGGGTTATCTATAGATGATTTCTTGATAATGTATATGATTTTTTTATTGGTTGACTCAACCAATCCATTCCCTTGTGGGTAGTGGTTGGAGTATGATCTGATTACAAAATGATTATCATGGGCCCATTTGGTGAACTCAACTAATTTAAATGTTGGCCCATTATCACAAACTAAATAAATAGGTGTGCCAAACCTAGTTATGATATGCTCTTCAAAGAAACAAGACATATCTTGGACTTTTGAGTTCTTGGTGTTTATTGCCTTAGTCCATCTACTGTAATAATCTATAACAGTGACCATAAATTTTTGCCTAGCTGAGTAATTTGGGTTTATAACACGATTGAAATCTAAGCCTAATTTGGAAAATGACCTACCTATAATCACAAGATTTAGTGGCATAGCTATGTGTATCTATAGTTTTAATAAGACTTGGAATTCATGAAATGTCCTCATATGGAAGTGAGCATCCTTAAAGACTGTTGGCCAATAATAACCCATTTTGAGTATTTTATGGTTTGTAGTATCACTAGATATATGACCTCTACCAAGCTTTTGATGCATATTTTATAGTATCTTATGAGATTATTCAAATGACAAACATCTTAAATAGATGCCTTTAGAGCTATTCCTATAGAGGATCCCTTTCCTAGTCATATAATGAGTAGATTTAAGTCTTAAGGCTCTCTTTTGCTCTATCTTGATTTATTGGGGGCATGTTCTAGTGAGTACTTGAGAAAAATATATTTGGTATACCTCTTCGATGGTGATGTGTGGGTTTGGTTTAGTCATGAACTGAATAATGCCTTGTCCTCTAATGATTTTGGTAGGTTTAATTTCAATATCAAACTCCTACAAATTTTCCATCCATTTACATATATGCTTTCCTAATTCATTATGTCCTAGTGTAAGCTTGACAACAAGATCTAGTACTATGGAGATTATCCTATTCCAAAGGATGTAGTGTCTAAACTTATTAATTTATTTGACAAGGGGGAAAATTTGATTTTCAAATACGGAGTATCTGAGCTCTGCATATTTCAATTTAGTGCTCATGAATGTGATAGGATGCTCACTTTCTTCCCTTTTCTACATAAGTATGACAATAATAAAATTGTTTGAGACAAATGAGTAAAAGAAAAAGTCTTTAGTGAAATCTAGGCTTACCAACATTGGGGCCTACAAAATCACCTTATTTATGTCTTGGAAATACTTCTTAGATTCAAGTGTCTATTCCACTTTGGCATTCTGCTTGAGCATTTTGTTCAAGGGCCTAACAATATCTACAAATCTTGATTTAAATTTACTTACAAAATTAATTTTCCTAAAAAGGATTTGAGCTCCTTTTTTCTATTTGGAAAAAATATTTTAAAAATCCCTTAAATCATGTATTGGTTAATGGTGATCCTATCTTTAGTAATAATGTGTCCTAGAAGTTTACCTTTGGTAACATTGAATATACTCTTCTTGGGTTTTAATGACACACCAAATTTCTTACACCTTTCAAAAATATATTTAAGGTGGTTGATATGATCAACTCTAGTTTTAGAGAAAATAGTGAGATAATCTATGTATATGATTATGCCCTTTCCTATCAGCCCCTGGAATGCATGATCCATCACTCTTTGAAAAGTATCTCTAGTGTTGATCATCCCAAATGGCATTTACTTGTATGCATATGTTATCCATTGTGCATTAAATTTTTTTTCATTCTATTCTCTAATTTGACTACTACTTGATTATATCCATAAAATTCATCTAAAAAATACATCATTTTAGACCCACTCATAGTTTGTATTACCTCATCTAGGGAGGGGAGAGGATAATTATCCTTATCAAAATCTTTATTTAGATTCATGAAGTTGACACATAATCTGATTTCACTGTTCTTTTTTCTAACCAAAACTAGATTGGCCACCCAAGTTGAATGCATGATAAGAAAAACTATCCTAGAACTTAGTAGCTTCTCTACTTCCTTATGGATCAATAGTTTTAAGATAGTATTAATTGGCCTTTAGGTTTGCCTAAATGGTTTATGATCAGGTTTGAGTGGAATTATATGGGTGATGACTTTAGGATTGAATATCCTTAAGTCATCATAGGTCCATGACATTATATATTTATACTTGATAATTAGTTCCTTAGCCTTTTTCCTTTCATCTAGTGTGTATATTAAACTAATATTAATGAAGTGTGTATTCCTCTCATCACCTAAGTTTTTTGAGATAAATTCAAATTCATTGGCCTTGAGCTAACTTTGTAATTTTGCTTGAGGATCCATGTCAAATGTCCTTTCCAAAATGGCCATCCCTAATGGGATATTATTCTCCTTCAGATAGATAACATCCTCTTCATCTAATTCTTCATGGTAGATATGGCTCCTTTTATCATCATCAATTATCTAAGACTTGAATTTGTCAAAAATTGAATGATTTGTTGGTCATCATTGAACAATTAAATTTTTTTGATATTGTCTAGTACTAAAGGAAAAGGTAAGAATCAGATGGATAACCTATATGCTTTTGACTCTTTTAGGGGTGCTAGATTTGTTTCTAAGGTGGATAGTAAACTGACAACTTGATTTTTTTCTCTTGGAATGGCTAATATGTTGAATGCTTCAAATGATTCAATCAAATCCTAAGCTATATGATTGTAATTATTTAAATATGAAAATTTATATTGATATTTGTTTCTAACCTAGTCGATGATGAGTTTAGAGTCTCTATATACCATTAGTTCCTTGACATTAATCCTGAGGGTAATCTATATTATGAGAATCAGGGCCTCATATTTTATTATGTTGTTAGTGCATGGGAATTGGAGCCTTTACACTTAGAACAATTTATTTCCATGTAGATTGACCAAATTGATACCAACACGTAATCCTTGTTTGGATCTTGCTCCATGAAAATGGAGGATCCATAATTGGGAAGGGCCTTGAATTTCTCCATGTATTTCTTATTTCATATTAAATGTATAAAATCTAAGACTAGGGGACTTATAACTTACTTATTCATTGGTGGTGTTGTACTCTATAATAGGTTGCTTCATCCTTGGATCTTAGTCAATCTTGATTTGGTTAGTAATGCCTCTCTAAGGGAGCCAAATATATGATAATTGCATAGAAAGATATCCATTTAATTTTTTTGACCAATCTCTACTTAAAAATAATCCATATCCTTCTAGAATATCTACTACCAATATGAAAATAGTCATTTATACTCTAAGTTCTAAGGCAACCTAAATTCTTACACTATTAAGTTTCCCTATAACATGCACTATCATCTTATCTAGCTATGACATAGTCTTCTTTGATGGATTCAGGGTCAAACCAAACTTTTGACAAATGGAATTTGGCATTATTATTTCTGAAGCTCTAAAATCTATCAAAAAATTATGTATACTCTTACCAAATGCCTAAATAGTCAATAAAAAATGGGGAACCTTAGGCTTTATTTTGTATATAACATTTGTGTTGGTTGTTTTAGACTTTTATGCAACATACTTACTTATGATGGACCTCCATAAGAGATCCTTCTACTCTATATGATTTTTTTATAGTTTATGAAGGATGATATTGGCATTAATTTTATTCATATCCTCAACAATATTATATCTTCCTTTACTTTGTTCCTCTTTCTGCTGATTCTAATCATTCCCCTTTGGAAGGGGAGGATTATTATCAACTTTGGGATTTGGAGGAATAATTGTATTATTGGGAAGAGTAGAAGTCGTGAGAGGTTGCCTATTCCTTAGGTTATAATTATTCCTATTGAACTACTAGAATGCTGGTACTTCATCATAATTATCCTTAGGAATATTATCATCTTCATTGTCGAAAGGAGACTCATAGGTTTTAAAGACCATAGATGATCTTTAAGGGCTAGATTCATGAGGGAGATAGAGATGATTAATTATTTGATCTTTATAATCACCTCTTTTTGAAATATTTTAGAGGCTACACATAACTCTATATATTCCAATTATTCATGCTATGATGTGTTGTGAACCCTATACCAATTGAGAAAAGTTGTTTCCATGATATTGTAATGCATTATTAGTGGGCCTATTGAAAGGCCTATTATATCTTGTAAATCAAAAATTATGATTTTAATTATGATTAGTGGTATTACCCATCCTTTTCTTCATATTCAAGAAATCATTACTCAACTTCTAGACCATTTTTTATATAGAATCTAACTCAGCTTTAATAGAGTCAGAACTATGACCAACTACTTCATTGGTGTGAGCATGATGTTGATTTTACTTATTTTGTTGATAGCCATTCCTTTGTATTTGATTATTCAAGAACCCAGAATTATGATTTGTTTTTTGTTATGTAATAGGAGGTAGAGTGTACAACTAATTTTGGTTAAATTCATGGGCATTATGATTAGCATGTGGAATTAGATTTAAATACGAGATTTCATTATTGAATGATTGGCCCCAAAATTTTTGAGGATTGAGATGTGAATTGAGTTTCTTGTTGATATTAATAGCTTTCTAGAATGTCAAAGCTAAAGTATTGGAAATGGTAACTCTTTGAAAGAACACTACAATAATGAGATCCAAGGCATTATTATATATCTTGAGCATCAAATCCACATCTGGATTATATGAAACATTCAAAAAAGTGTACATCTTATGTAATATTAAATTGAATTTTTGGATTGACTCATTAGATTCCCTCTTCATGCTGGTGAAATGTTGATATATCAGACTTAGATTAGTCACTTATCTGAATTGTACTAAGAATGTATTTTGACATTCATTCCATGAGGCAATAGAATTTTCTTGAAAATTGAGATACTAATCATAAGAAGAATCTTGAAGAGTAAATGATAAAATCCTACATGTAACATCCTCATGGGTGACATTCATTAATCTGAGAGCATCATTGAAAGATTGTATGTGTTATTATATCATCCTCCCATTTAAGGGAGACAATGTAAGAAAATACTTTTCCATATTCTTTGTTAGATCATGTTGGTCCCTAGGGATGCTAATAACAAATCTGACTAACCAAGGTTAAGCCATAAGAGGATTGATAAGTGGGACATTAATTACATGGGAAGGTGTCTTAGCTTAGTGTATCTCAGGGATGTTAGGTATGGGTCTAGGCCTCCTAGGATTTGATAATGGTGAAAATGAAAGGCTATCTTGGGCACTAGACCTTGTTAATCTCCCATGTGTCTCTAGTGTAACTCTACATAATTACTAATGTCTAATATTGAGAAAAAACATAAGAGTTTCCTCCTTATAGTACTAATTTTTTTATATTCTATTGATGTGGGTTTCATGTACACCATAGAAAGTTCAAACAAGGTATCCTCTAACATTTAGGGATATATATGGAACAAGGTTCCACTATGGGGCATGATTTGTAAGAATGTCATTAAAACAACTAGGTGATAGAGTAATAGGTTGAGCTTGTGGGTTATTTAACTGGGTTTTGTGGATGGATACATGGAATCTAATAGAAAATAATCACTAAGTGAGTTGGATGGGTGGAAGATTATTCTAAGGTGGGTAGATATCAAATAAAATCGAAAGAGGAAAGAAGGGAAAGGAAAAATATAATGTCTTGTGTTCCTAAAAGGTGACTTTTAAGACTATTCCTTTGATGGACAAGTATCTCCAATGTTATTGTTTATCATTTGTAGTTATTACACAATCACAAATAAACAAGGTTAGTAGTCTAGGATAAAAAATATAGGATTCATAATGATTTTGGATGATGGTTGATCTCCTTAGGGATACTATTTCACACCCTTATCTAAGAGATTATAGTTTGGACCAAAATTTTTTATAGGGTAGTTATGACTCATGATTAGATGAATACATCAAAAGAGATACCTCTGCACACCTTGGATTATCAATTAAGCTTATAATAACTACTTAAACTAATGAAATCCATCAATATTTAATTGGTATTACACATCTAAGATCAATATTCATTAATTTAAATAATTATATTCATCTATAACATTAGTACACTTTAGAATTATTAGATTAATACAAACAAAGAAACTTAAACTTCATTAACATAGAGAAGGGAGAAGAAAGAACAAACACAGTTGCATGAAAATAAATATCTTGATCTCTTCCTATATATTTATCAAAAAATTAGACCCCTTTGAGAAGAGGGTTCTACATGTATATAAAAAACTTGTAGAAGGGATTGATCATCCTCCAAGTATAGGAAACTTTAATTACATCCTGATTGACTAGATCACAAGTCTTAGTTGCATGTTATAACATATAAATACCTCAGACACACAACATTTGAATGTTAAAAAAACAATTTGTTTAATAAAAACATAGACATAACAAAATTTGACTATTCATTTTTAATCATTACATGAAAAATTATACAAAAATAGCCCTTGACTCAGGCTAAATTGGCTCTTGTTTAACATTTTTAAAAACTATTGTTGGAACTACAAATGTACTTATTATTTCATAAATTATGACTATTGATATACTTGGGGATACACTCATTTGTTATAATAGATTTATAGTTGGATATGAACTATGAGGTGGTGTTGATGTAGTTGTTGAGCCAAAAGGGACTAAAGTTATGGGTAGTGTTATAATTGGAGATATAGGTGGGGCCAGGGAGTGAAACTGGTAGGTGACACTAATGTTGCTTTATTATTTGCATCCAAATCTTGATAATTTTTGTATGCTTTATCATGATACATATGAATTATGTTTAGGTCAAGGAGATGAGGTCTAGTTACCCTACATGTTCATTCCATCATCCTTACATTCTTTATATTGGTGTTTCAGATGCTAACCCAATAGACTTATACCTTTGTTGCCTTGTTCCTTTTTGTGCTTAGATTTTCTTCAATGTCCTCTAGGCTCAATCCTTGTAAACTCTATTTAAAACCATCTAAGACTTTTTGAATCATCTAATAAAAAATAGTCCAAATTACCAGCTTCTCGATGTTATCATGAGCTGTTATTAATTCAAGTTCATCAAAAATTTGTGTTTTTTAATTTTTCCTATTCTACATGATTATTCATGAAAGCTTCTAAAATAGACACCCAATCTAGGGCATCTTGGGTTATAATCACTTATAAATTCAATTAACTAACTACTTCTAATGGGGTCATCAAATATAAGTGGTTGAATGTCTTATTAGGGGTGTACAATACCAATAAATTAATTTATTTTCATATGCTATAAGAATTTTAAATAATTTTGTTATTGAATTTACATGCTAAGCCAATTAGACTCTCAAAGAATGAATTTTATTCAAAATTTCATACAGATTTTGTGTTTCATTATATACATCTAGATCTATACTAGAGGGAACTCATAGTACCTATCACTACTCCCTAAGAGTTTCCAACTCTTCTTATAGTTATTTTTGGGCCAACTTTGTTACATCACAGATGGAAATTACTACTTTAGTATGGGTCTCAATATAAGACTTGAGGTCCTCTATGTATGAGGACTGATCCTTCTCCCTATCATAACTTTTTGAAAGAGAATAAATTTATTCTTTTTCTTCTAGAATCAACCCCATTATGGTGTTATCCTCAACCTTTCATTTCCTAATCCTCTATACTAAGGTTGTGTCTATCAAATAGTGATCTTACAGTAGGAAGCTTGGTGATATTCAAATTTTTCCACTTAGAATTTGAGGCTCCTAACTCCTTATCCCCACCAATAAGAGTGAGCTTTGATGGATCTAGTGGTTGAACTTCTATTTGTGCATGCTCATCAAGCTTAGTTTCAGGATTAGAGGAGGGTTTTGTAATTGAGGGCCAATTTATTTTGGACTAGTCTATGTTCCCAAATTATGTCATGGGGTGCATAACATATACAAGTTTCATTTTTATGTCCCTTTTAGTTGTTACTACTATTGTGGTCTAGACTAATTTTGAAGAAGGTAGTGGTGAATCTAATTGGGTAAAGTAAGAAACTATTTGAGTGATGGATTGGTTGATGGGAGTGGTAGTATAAGTGGATAGGATGGTGAGAAAAATGGTTTAAGAGATAAATATTGAAGGAGTGGAGACTACAGAGGTAGATACTACATGGGTAATGGTTGAAGAAATATAAGTGGTAATTGGAAGAGTAAAGGTGGTAAAAATGAAAAGAAGACCATTAGAGAGTGATTTCATAGGAATGAAAGTGGAAACAACTAGATAAGGCAAGGTAGAAGAAACTAGTAATGACATTATAGAAGAAAGGCTTAGGGTTTAGTGAAGAGAAAACCCTTACCATATTGATCATTGCTAAGGGGTTCTTTTTATTTTATTGGTTACAAGATCAAGAAATTGGCTTACTGCAACTATTCCTCATCCACCTTTTTACTTGACTAACCTTCAACTAAATTTTGTGTCTCTCCCTCTTGGTTTCCTTTGATAGCATAATGCCATTTTCTCATCTTTTGGATTAGTTACTTGTTAGGTATGAAGGGGCAGAGTCATACTAGATGTTATGGATCTTGAAGAAATCATAATATATTTTATTTATTTTACATCATAAAAATTGATGCAAATGATCTCCACCTCTTCCCTACTGGTGTTATCATTTTCTTGTGTTAGCACCTCTGGTATTTATTATTTAAATCTCCTTAGTTCAATAATAGATTCTTGAAATGGAGGATTTTTTTCTTATTCTTCTTGTGTAGGATTTGACATCCCTTATATCTCTTGTTATTATTCATCTTTTTCAATCACTAATGTTTCCCCTGCCTATTGTTATTACTCTTATTTTTGTTATTTATCATGATGGATGTTGGGGATATTGACCTTGGAATGTTGGTTGTTGGTAAGGCATGATACTCCAAAACTCATAGGATCTCCAACCCACTAGAGATAATATCCTAAATTTATATTGACTAAGTGTAAGGGAGGGGTCATCTTGAATCACCCTTAATAAGTTTTCACTTAATCTCATTGACATTACTCTTTCCTTTAATTACTCATCATCATCAGCATTGAGGAATAAGAATTCATGGTCAAATGATTCATTTTTGTATGGGATACAAAGGCTATGAATATTTTTATGTACTCTCCCATGGGGGTCCCAATCCATATGGGGTAGAGTAGCCAATGCATAGGCTCTCTTTGCATTCCTAGAGTCACTAAAATGCCTCTTGAATGTATACTATATTCTCCCAATAGTGATATAGAAGCTGTGGAAAGTGCCTTCCTTTTTATTTGTCAAATATTCGTCTATATCATTCCATATTTGAAAGGTAATCTATTTTTTAACCACTCAAGAATAAACTTGGGAATCAAAAGAGGGTTCACCCTATGACCAAAAACCACGATGACTATAAAATCAAGGTATAGTTAATAGTCACCCAAATTATCAAGTGTTTTGGAAATGATACTTGAAATCCTGGCCATCCAATCCTAAGAATAGAGGTCCTCCACATTTTGTTAATATTACTTACATAAGCATTTATATGAATGAAATAAGAAAAGTCATATATTTTGTTCTTGATAAAATTAGGGTTAGGACTCTATAAAACCCCATTATTTCTATACATTATTCCCATGACTACATCTAATAGGTATGACATCATATAAAAATTTCTCCCTTGGGGCCTCTTTTCTTTGTGCAAAATTTGTTCATGTAGATGGGCACTAATGATCTCTCCTAATGCATAAGTGCACTCTAAATTAATGAACAGGTCCAATAGGGATACATATTATAGATATAGGAAGTGGATGCTCAAATGGATAAAAAGTTGATTTAATAATGCCATTTCTATGTGAATACCCATTCTAAATCAAGTGATAAGGATAAGATTCTTGGTATATTCTTTGATAGTGAACATCTCACCAGGGAGAAGCCACTTCCCTAATGCTCACTCCATATTATTGTTTTTATTCCAAGTGACTACAATATGTATGTCAAATTTAACATCTAACATAGGGAGGCTTAGATACATCATGAATTTGTATCTATAGATGTATGCCATAACTATCTTATTGTCTACCTAGTGTAAATAACCATTATCTATAATTATAGCTTCAAAGAATAGGCATCACAATAAGTTGATACATGGCATGAATTTTGATTTGGTGGCTACCTAGTGAAGTTCCTATCTTTTAAATGGTATTAGGTTAACTATAAGTTGATTTTCCTTGGCTAAGATGTCCTCTTCTAATGTGAAAGAATTAATGCTCTCTTGACCTCCCATAGAGCTGAGTAATTAGAATGGAGGGCATCGAACATAGTTTCATCAAAAAATGTGTCTAAGTATTTAGTGGAGTCCTTGATGGAAAACCTAAATGGTTCTAAGGCTCCCTTACATGACGTAGATGAGGAAACAATTTTTATTGATGAATGATGGTGCGATTTAAGATTTAAAAAATGGCAGTGTAAAAAATTGAATTATGTGAGTTGTAAGTCATTCCAATCTTAGTTATTTTGAGATTACAGAAGGTTATGTTCACTTGAGATCTTAAAAATAAAATGAGGGTAATTTATTTGGGGGCTCAATGTTATAGCTTTTTAAATTTATTTCAGTCTATGTTCCATTAATCACAAACATCTATGATCTCAACAACCTCATTTAAATCAAAATTGGCCACCTAGTCCTAGTGTATATGCTATGTAGGATGTTTGCTTATTCATAATTCCATAGTGTTGCATTTTCATTTTAACATTTTTTACTATATTGTTTAGTTAGGGGAGTCGATATTTACCTCTGGTCTTAATAGTATGATATCGTGAGCCTAATATTCTACATGAAAGACCCCAAAAAGCAAAATGCTCTTCAAAGAATTTTTTTTGATAAAAAATATCTAAAATCCATCAAAGGAAAAGTTATAGAAGCCCATGTACTCTTTGGAAACATTATTGCTTAGGAATAAATAACCACATAAAGAGGCTCTAAACAAAAAAACCTTTTGAATGAAAGGTATTGAAGAGAATGTATCTAAATAACCAAAACCTTTCAAAGACTAAAGTTTTCAAGGAGAAAGTTTCCAAATACAATTTTCTCAAAGAAAACGGATTTGAACAAAAAACTTTCCAAATGAAATATATTGAGAAGAAAGTTATCAACTAGAAAAATTGATCTAAAGAAAATTTCTCAAAAAAATGTTCCTAAAAACAAAGTTCCCAAAGACTATTTTCTGAAGACCAAAGTTTATGAACAAGGGTCTCTCAATTGAAAGAATCTAAATAAGCCAATTTAAATAAATATCATACATGGAAATTCTTGCCAAATTTCCATTAATAGATTAGTTTCATTAAGTTCTTTAAAATGGAAAATAGGTGCATCAAAACATGACTTAATGTCAAAAAATTTAATCTCCTTCAAATAATAAGACACATACACACCCATATAATATATGTCTTCTAAAAATGAAGGTGTCCCAGCTTTTAAAGGAAAAAAACAAGGTGGGGTGTGTTGAATACAATAGTGTTTGATATTTATCATGACACTAAAATATTGGCATACATTCCTATATGTATCCACACAACATACATAATTTCATGGCCATGATGGACACATTAAAATAACATGTAATAGAAGTCAATGTCATGTAGAATAAGAGGCACACATAGTACACATAATGTTAGTAAAGTAAAGAGTCACACACTATGGGAAATAAATTCTATAATATGAACATCAATACCACTCAATAAGGTAAGGGCCACATAAAAAAATATTCATAAAATTATACACTCAATTAATAAATGCCACAAGATAAGGAAATAACCTTACAAATCAAAATCAATTATTAGCCTATATTAAAATGAAATATCAAAAATGAAGCATAAAATAAGTTAAGCTAGTCTACACTATCAATCCATGTCAATGTTAAAAAAAATAAAATTATAATATCCATTAAATGTAGCACTATAAATTATATAAATAAGATCAAGGCATATGTAAGTGATAATTAGACATATACATGAGTAAATTTTAATGTCATATAAATATATACCATATAATAATATGACCTGTAGAATGAGCTGAACCCAACATTATCATGGCCCTTATGTGTAGGAATATCCTACATTTATACACCCATGTATCATGTATAACCTATATGTCCTACATCTTACTCATACATACCTTGAAATGCATGTGTGTGTTAAAAATGATACATAACCTAACAAACATGTGATAAATAACATAAATCAATGTAATAACTATAAAAAAAAAGTTGTCATGTTTCATGTGGTCTTGTTGAATGGTATGGTAGACCTATTTTATATTGTTTTAATTCTAGGTTCCTATAAAAAAAACTTTATTTGTTGTTTCTTTATTGGTAATTTTTGGAAATCAAGAGGTTTTTTGGATAAATGGTCATTGGTTTATGGTTGGTTGTCACTGTAAATTTGATATCTAGTAGTTGGTCAATTATTGGTTATTTGTTCATTGTAATGTAACATAAAACAATGGTAGAGATATTGTGTGTGAGCATTAATGTCTTATTTTTCCTCCTTTTTTAAGGTTACAAGGCCTTTCAAAACCCAAACATTATCCTCATAATAAAAACTATAAAAAAAGTCATGCTTCGTCTTTACTTTTTTTATTTTTTTTAATATTTTAATTTATTCATATTTTAATTATATTATTTCAAAAATATGATCCCATTGATGAGATAATCACATGTAGGTCATCTATCAAATGTGGAAATGGTCACTTGTCATGAGTGAGTAGTCCTATATGTATCTATATAAAAATATAATAAGTGATCTTATGTTATATTATGTCCATCATTAGCATCATGAATCATATTATCCTATGTATGATGAGTAATCCTAGAAACCATAGTGTTACATGATGATTTTACTCTAGACTTACTAATTTTTTTATTACTAGTTTTATAGTTAGTGATTGGTTTACTTGATGTGTTAAGTAACTGGATTAGTTATATGTTGATTATGGATAGTGTTTATTTTTTATGATCATGATAGTTAACTGGTAATTAACTATTTTTATTCTATTATGATACATTTAAATCATGATTATATAGTACATTCCATTAAATTAGTTTATTATGATTTTTACATGATTTGGTCTATCCACTGTTCATTTGTATTGAGGTGGATGCAGGATGGAGTCCACCCTCCTGACTATGACTAAGGGAGGGTATCATGAAAGATGATACTATAGATGGAGACAAATGGGGGAGGAGAGAATGAGACACAAACCCTTCACACACCACATAGATTAGATGTCTATTTGTTATGTGCCAATTAGTAGATAATTCTTTTTTGTATCTTACATTTAATTATAAATGTATTTTATGCATTTTATTGTGTTTGATTATCATGTTTGCATATTTCTTAGACTCTTGATAAAATATCTAAAATGTTCTTGCATAATTAAATGTTTGTCTTGGTTTCATTATATGCATATAATCATTGTAACTTGTTCTTTGATGTCATTGCATGATTTTTCTTTGATGCGAAGTATAATTATACCATCTTGACATTGTTGCACTTATTTATGGAAATGTCTAGCTTAAACACGATAATAACATTATACATAGAGTAGTTAACATGTTTTTATTAAGCAATTAAGATGTTTTTTGTAAAACAAATGGCATATGTATGAGGTTTTTAAAGTAACCTTAAGACATGGTTGAATAGGATAAAGTCATTGCTATAATTGGAAGGGCTTGAATTATCTTGTTGATTGAATGGTTTAACCTTAAGACATATTAAATATAGTAAAGGTTTTTAATATAAAATCAAGTCATATTACTTAAGGTATATTTGAAGTCATGGTTTAAAGTTTTATTAAGGCATGATTATTATGGAAATAGTCAAAATTCTTCAAGCCATATTATTTTTCATGGAAATTACTACGCATGTTTAGTGGGTTGAAGAGCATCATGCATATTTTAATGAAATTATTTCTTGTGAATATTCAAGAATGTAGGATTATTTATGATTATTATTCTAGACTCTTTAATGAATTATGGGAAACATATTGAATTTGGTTTGTTTCATGACATGGTAATTATGGTTTTCAACTAGTTAACTAGTTTGTTGAGAATTTTGAGGAAATAATCATGCCATAATTTTAGCATGCACACTATAAAATAATGGAGACAAATGGGAGCCATGTATTATGTAGTAGAGGAAAGTGGAATAGAAAATTTAGTAGAAAAATCATGGATAAGGAGAATGGAGGAAAAGAATCTAAATTTGACATTACTCCATTTGAAAAGTGTTAGAGGTAAGGACTGCTATAAAATATTTTATATTTTTTAATTGTTAAAACATTTTATGAATGCCAAAAAGATAATTGTAGGTTAATTATTTTGGGTTTTAGGATTAATTTTTATAATTTTTAAAAAAAATATATATGTAGGGCTATATGTGGTTAAACCTAAGGATGGGTAGTACCCATCCAGAGGGTTGATCACATATAACCATCTCCCTTAGAAATAGTTGTGTGTGCATTATAATATGATTAATAATGTTGAAATGGAACCTAGATTATGAACTATGTTTTTCAACAATTAAGGGTTTTGGAATTTGATAGGTTAATTTATATCCAAATAAGAAATACAATAGAGGATTTGAATTTTTAGTAACATTTAGTTGATTTTAAATGTCACCAGGTTCGAATAAATATATTTCATTTAATTGTAGAAGTGGAAATTTATGCTTTATGTTGTTCTTCATCCTTCACTAGTATTTGGTTGAAGGATTGTTTATGGGAAAATTTAGGTGGTTTAAATTTATACTTACCCTATTATATGCCTTCACATAATAACATTTTCATATTATTTTTCAACATTAAAGTTTAATGTTTAAAAATATATACATATATTTGGGTGATTCATGCATGACCTTGGGGATAGGCTTGACCTATCCACAGGGTTAACTTTGAATTAGCTCCTACTCCAATAACTAGTGGCTAGAAATGTTATGTATGGGAGTGAATATTTTTAATATTTAATAGATTGTGTATAATTTTATATTGAATTGGGGTTTTAATTTTAGTCAATTTATAGATATATAGATTTGGATATGATAGATGAGTAGTCATATTTGTTGATACTTAATATGTCTGGACTAGTTTAAATTTTGAACAAGGTTTTTAATTTTAATTAATTCTAATAGAAGTAAATAGATATGTGTTTTTGTATTGCCTAGTCTTTGGATTATTCATGTTGGGTATTATGAAGAAGTTTAAATTGTACATTTGGTTATATGGTTTGAATATGTAAAAAGATTGTGTAAATTTGTTAGTGGGGTATATTTTATTTTGATTGGTATATTAGATATGTAGAACAAGAATTTGATTTCATTTGTTGATGGAGAAATGGAATCTTAGATAGATGAATATAAATTATGTTCTACTTTCTTACTCATTAGATCCTTGACTTTATTGGTTATAATTCAAGTTTTGGGGGAAGTTGAACTAGAACTATGTGTTGGAAGTACTCTACTTATTAACCTTTGGACTATAGATGTACAAGTTCCTTGAAAGAATTTAAATTGAATATTAGTTAGATGGTTTGAATATATTAACAAGGCTCATTAATTGTGTATGTAAAAATTAAATGTACATGGAAATACTCTAGCATTTTAAATAGCTAAAGGACTGACTATAAATAGTTGAGCCTGTAGCTATTAGTCAAATCATTGTTATATGTTAATTGAATTTTGTGTTGTTAAATAGTATCAAACCAAAAAAATTTATGTGGTAGTAGTTTGAATAAAAATATTAAAATAATAATGTATGTGTATTACACACACACACACACACACACACACACACACACACACACACACACACACACACACACACACACACACACACACACACACACACACACACACACACACACACAAGTATGCAGTTAGGTTGCATTTGTAAATGGAGTGGTTTTTCATTATCAAATGCATTATCTATTATGTTATATATATTATCATGTTTCAAATGAACTTATCTAAAATCTGAAATTGGGGTTTATTTATCTTAATTTAAATATGAGATATAATTGGAATCAAAACACTGTTGACATTTTGGGAATCAATAGATGATTACTTATTAGTAATTTTATTTGGATTTATATAAAGGAATATTATGGGTTTATATGACTATCATGATGATTGAGACTAGTATTTAATATAAATCTAGATTTGAATGAAATTTGGTTGCAAATAAATGATCATTGTTTATTTTGGTATATATATGCTAATAATGAATAATAAGAAATATTATGATGTATTTGAATTCATATATACTATGGCTTCCATTATTTAAATCTTTACATCTTTGAAATCTATATATTTACGATTTATTATGCTTATTTGATATTATTGGATTTAAATAAGTGTAATAGAATTCACATACTTATTTAATGTCATTAATAGTAAGTTTTGAAGTTGTCCAATTGAGTTGTATGTGTGAATTTGACTGATCTTGAGATATGAAAAATTATATTAAAACTTTGGCCAAAGTAATATTTCTGGATTAAAATTATTCATTTCACCTCTTTGATTTAGTTTGCATATATTTCATGATGTCATGTTAGAACATATTTATTTATGATATGTTTCATGTGATAGTTATCTTATAACACATGGGTTTCTAGTTGATTTTCTCATTTTTTGCACTTTCATTATCTACCCATCTGTGAAGGGAGGTCCATTCCCTTATTGGTAAATTGTGTAGGGGATCAATGTCCCATGGTTGGTGTGTAAAAACGCTCAGATGATAATCTTCCTCTCCTTCTAATAGTCTTGTGATAGAGGCTTTACTCAAGATTATTTTTGGATAATAATGAGTTCTTTGAGACTTGTATGTTCTATGGAACATTATATAATTCTAATATGTTATTCAAATATGTACGATTATAAATTTTTACTATTTGATGTATATTACAAATATAAGTAGATATATGTAATATATATTTACCTATTTGACTATTTAATCAACACTAGCTGAATTATTAACTTGGATTATTATTGTATACTATATTGTTAAATCTATGAAAGAAAATTAGCATGTGTTATATTGATCATTAAAAAAATGAATCTAATACCTAAACTTATGGTTAACAATGTAATTTATCTCAATTGATGAATTTATGTAGGGATCATTAATGATGAGTTAATTATGTAGTTACGTTTAAAAAATTACCTAAGTCTAATTAACCTTGAGGGGTTGATACATTTTTCTATCATAACTAAGGATTAAACTCTTAGAATTAATGAGACCACTAATGTAATATTATTATTATATAATCATAAAGAATAATTTCACATCAAAGGCTAACTGGAAAGGTTAAATTGAATCCTAATAATTATAACCCTCCACTTGACCAAAATAAGTTTGCCACTAAATAAGCTACAAAGCTCAAGCAGATTCTCGTATCCATGAATGATACTAGGGACCATATATCTACCCAAAAAAAGGAATTTCATGGCCATGTTGAGGAGAAAAATCATAATTAATCTTAATAACATCCTACTAATCAAGAAGTTCCTCAAGAACCTAGATAAGAAGAGGTACCTCAAGATGAGAGAGAATGTGTAGTTATTGAACTTACATGTGACATGAAGAAGGTTTATCCAACCAAGTTTGATGGAATAATTTTAAGAGATGGATCTAAAGCATGAATAAATGAGATAGAAAATTATTTAAAGATTCAAAATTACTTTGAATTTAAAAGTGTAGTTTGGGGAGCTTACCAGTTGGCTAGTGAAGCAACTATCTCATAGTCCAACAAAAAAATAGAGATGAACCTTGACTCTACTACCACCACATGGGAATAATTTGTGACCTTGTTCAAATCATGATGGTTTCCTCAACTTTACTTTGATCAAAATCTAACATATTTTAAGAAACTAAAGTAGGGAGACCTTTTAGTGAACAAGTACTAAGAGAAATTCACTAAGCTCCTAAAGTATGTTCCTTAGTATCAGGTAGACAAGAGGTTTTGCATCAAAAAAATCATTATGGGATTAAAACCCTAAATTAGGTGTGAAGTGGATGTGCATGGGCCATCTACTATGGATCAAGTCTTCAAAAAAGCAATTAAGGAGTTAAAACTAAAGTCACTTTATCATGCCAAATATAAATTCAAGAAGAAGTTTGGAATTCTGAGAACAAATTTCAAAAATAAGAATTGGAAGTGGAGTGTAAAATCTAAAAACTAGTTCAAGAATTAGAATTCCAAGTTTAGCAATGATTCAAAAATTAGGTAATGGTTTCAAGGGAAGTTTCAAATGAAATCAACAATCAGATAGGAAATAACAACCTGGTGTATGTTTCATCATTGGAGGTGATCATTACACTAGGAAATGAACTCATGAAAAATTAGATGGTAATAATAAGGTTTTTACTCCACAATAAGGATATTTTTAGCAAAGAATTCATGTAGTTTTTTACAACCATCAAGCTATGTTTTTGAATTCTCTTATTGAGCTATCAGGTACTTTATTTGGTTAACCAATATATTGAATTTTTTACTCCTAATATGCTTAACAAATTGTCTAGAAATATGGAGTTATGTAAAATGCATGGTTGGTTTAATATGAGAATAAATATAAGGTCAAGGTTAATAAATGTTTAGTTGAAGCTAAGATTAAACTATCTAATTTCACTATGGTAGTGGATATGTATGCAACTCCATTGGGGTCATATGATGTGATCCTAAGAGTAAACTAGTTATCTCAACATAAATACAAGATAGATTATCTACTTACTATTAGTAACCCAAGTTTCACCCTTTGAAGGAGATTGTTCAATTTTGCTTCAAACCTAGACTAACATGGGATTGGCCTAAAGGATGTGTGTAACCTTATCACTAGAGTATACCTATAGATTATGGGGCTAACTCCCTTGGTGCATCTATTTGTCTTATTTCACTAATACATACTACTATTTAGGGAGTAAAGAGATAAAAAGTGCATGAAGAAACATAATCTAAGGGGTGGTGATGAAATGACATGATCATTCATCCACTCAATTTGGATTCCTAATAACACTAATGAGCCAGAAATGAACTAAAGCATTATATCCAATAAATATTAAGAAACAATATTTCACATGAAGTTCTTGAAAAGTGAATATAACTTGGAGGTGAAGGATGAGAGGCCTATCTTGAGGCACTTCCAACTAGATTACACTCCAAACATGATCACCAAAATTTGACACTTCATACAACCTGCATAAGATAACTAATCAGAATATAGGTGTGAAAAGGACATGATAAGGGAGGATTTATACCACTTATCACATAATAATGAGTATATAAACATTATAAAATAATAATCTATAAGTTTTAATAGTTTATTTATTATTCCAAGAGGTTTATCAAGTACAAAACCAAGAAGAGTTTCCTCATACCTAGGTGGGATATAAATCAAGGCCTTAAGGCCTAAATATATAGTAAAAAGGGAAGAGAAAGAGGGGGATAAATTCATAGAAAAGAGATTAAAAGTTCATAAATGGACATATTCCACTCCTTACTTTAGTTACATCAATTAGAAAATAATCTTACTAACTCTCTCCATGCATTGATGCTCTTCAATAACTCCTTAAGCATTGAGGTGGGCTAGTGGAGGATATGGTTGAATTGTTAAAATTTTATTAAATCATGGATATGAATCTTTTTATTCAAATAAATTCTATTCTTTGTAGTTAAAACATTAATGAGATGTTATTAATCCATCATAAATCATATAATAGCCTATCCTCCTTTTAAACATATGACCAAGTCAAGAAATTGACTTATTTCTCCATTATAACCATGGAATGTGCACCTTAATAATTAAATTAATTAGTTAATAGGAATAATATATCTATATTGACCCTTTCAATAGTCTCTCTATGCCAATTTTGATATCTCCTTGTTGACCAAGTAGGTCTACTAGGCCAGTTAGGCCTAGTTACCTAACTTTTTTTCATTTGATGGCCATGAAACCTATAAAAGAACTCTAAGGTAGATGTAAAATTCAGATTTATGTCTGAAAAAGTATCCCATATCATTACATGATCCAGTTTGAGTATATCACACTTTTAAACTTGCCAAACTAGGTGACTAGGTCACCTTGTTTTTCATATTTACAAACTGGCTATATGGAGGAGAGTTGTTAAGGATTTTATAGGAATATTTTTAGACATTTTATGACTTGGGAAGATGAAACAAGTTTCAAAAATTCACCTTTAATTATTTTTAACTTTAAAAATAGTTATGCACCCTATAAATCTCTCAAAACCTTGAAAAAGTACACTTTCTTTACAATTTTATACAATGTCCATATAGATCAGTATTATGGGAAAGGTATCCTCTGAGTATAATTTATGGTTCAGGTATTTTAAGGTCATTAAATTTTTTTTAATTTAAATTATCTCCATTTTCCGTAGGTCTAGTATATCTTAGGGTTTAAGTAGGGTTTTGGAGGTTTACCATATTAACGATGGTTCATAAAGATGAGACATCCAATTTGAAACTTATGGTCATGGATGTTTAGTCCATAGACCCCCCTAAAACCTTTTATAAGATTAGGTTCCCATGAAAATCATGTGGAGAGATGTGAATGTAAGATGTTAGACCTTGCACTCTTTACAAGCCTTTTGGACCTATCAGTAGTCTTAACATTCATTCATAGAGATGGGACCCTAAAACCAACTCTCTCTTTAATGTATTTCAAGTAAATATGGATGCCCAAAACACATTATTATAAATTTCCTTATTTATTTTTGTGGTGGGAGATACAAGCATCTAAAGCACAACTTGAAGTAACTATGTAGGGTTGTGGTAGCTTGAGAAGGTTCTTGAAGACTCAAATTGACCCTTTTTCTGCATTATCCTACCTAAAACATCTATCATAGGGCATGTGACATATTCATATACTTTTTCCTTTTGTGGAACTTACTTATGAAGTTTTGAGTGTATTTCAAATGTGATGATATGCCTCAAGGCTTAAGACTAGCTTTTTGGCCAAATAAGCCTAAACTAAGTGTTAGGGGTACAGATGGCCTATAAATGGTTTGTGGTTTAATGTCATCATATAATAATAATTATTTATTTCTATCATATGTATATAATCTCATATTCTTAGACTTATAACTATGTTCTCCCTATTCAAGTGGTTGTCTATAGGTGACACTACCAGGACTGTTAAGTCTAAATGTTTGGTAGTAGTAGGGGGGTTTTGAGTAAGTTATCCTTACCATTGCCAATTTGATGATGGATTTTGAACTCACAATCATTCTCAAAATTTTATAAAAACCTTAGATCCATGTCTCTCATCAACTCTTCTCTTTACACACTCTCATATAATAAGCCTAGGGTTTGTTGACAATCAAGCTTACATAGCCCTAGTGGCTTAGCTCAGTCTTCTCTTTACCTCAATTGGGAGTTTAATAATTTAATATTCATTGATATTGTACTCTCCTACTATCCCTTAAAATTTTATACAACTCTTATATCACTCCAACACATGTATAAGATCTCAACTAATGTACACATGCCTATACAGTCCTATTTAGGCCTTAAAATCTCTCCATTTTGAAACAAAGTTCTCATTACTTGAAATAAAATACTCCACATTATTACTTTCTTCCTTTAGGTGTCTTATCCCTTAGATGACCTTAACATCATGACTAATCCCTTAACTAGCATACATATGTCTATATATGATAGATTAGGCTTATTAGGCTTAGTCAAGTCCTTATGGTTCGTTCACCAATTGAGAATTATATCATTTTAAATTATTATGAAAACTTTCCTAATCAAATTATTAGGTAATTTAACCCTTTCAAAAACTCTTAAGTTTTTCATAATCCTTCAACTACCATGTACAAACTTGTGCAAGGTCTGTCTAAGCTTAATAAGTCTATGTAAGATTAAAAACTTTTTTGTACTTATCTCAAATTTATTAAATATTTGATTTAAATTCAATAATATCATGAAAAAACCAAAGGTTTTAATTCATTCTTACATTTTAACTCTTGCATATCCATCACATGTCCATTCTTTTGCCAATAATTCTGTCTATAGAAGACAATCATACACTTTGACTATGTGTATGAGTTCATACTTTACCTGTAGGTGAGGATGACTTATTTCTTGGACCTTGAAGTCATGATAAATCTACCATGTGAAAATAGGCCCATACTCCTTTAGAGCTTTTGATATCTTCACGCTCCTTCAAATGCTTTATGATAAGTTTCTTTTCTTAGTTTATCCTTCCCTCCACAGTCAAGGATGTAGGTCTAAAAAGGACTGTGTTCTTTCATTTATTTAGGATATAATATTTATCCAATGATCCTATTAGATACTAATGAACTTGATTTTGGTTTCATAACACCTTAAAATAATCTCAGTCTCTACCTTTAATGATCTTAAACACATAATGAGTTATAGGTGATTGTTTAGGTCTCTAGTTGATCTTAAATTCTCTTTGAGTAAGTTGAGTGTATAAATATTGATGGAACCTATATTACCATATTCAAATCATCTACCATGTATTTTAATATATCCAAATATCCTTCAAGACTTATCATTTTCTCTAAGGTTCTATTTGATCATTCAACATCCCATCAAATTCTAATTTACATAAGAATTTATAGATAGTATTGTGAAGGTTATACATTTCAAGGCTGCAATTGAGAATTCTTGGTCATAGGGGAATGAGGGGACTTAAGGATAATAAAACTAGGAATTAAGATAACATGAAATATCTGATTTCAACTTTATCTTGACTTGGAACCCTTCATAATCACTACAGTCACACAAGCCTATGCTTATTATGAGGTCATACAATGTAGTTACAACAACCACCTTGGAACATGACTTGAAGTAGTCCCTTGATCTAACCTAGATAATTATATAAGTTATAAAATATTTGAAAATATATCAATGTATCATTATATGCTTGAAGACATCCCTTTCCTCCATATTTATGCCCTGAATGATCTATAATATAGATACACTTTTCTATAGTCTACAAGATAAAGAAATCATGAAGTTTTGATTGCTCCCACCACCCACATGTGTTAAATTAGGTGGTAGGGTGATGGATATGGTCTATTAATACCTCAATAATGTTGTCCCCCAAAAATATCACTCATTTTTTGGATAACATTTGAACTATTTTGGTCTTACAGACCAAAATTGTCTCTTCCCTTTCTGAAATTTGTCCTGGGCATTCAAATTCCTCATTTTTCAAACTTCTCAAGAATCTACAAAATTCTTAGGCTTGAATCTATAGACTCTATAGGCCAAGTTCAATGGGATTTACAAGTTGATTTCTACAGACTCTGCAGGTAGGTTCATTTCTATAGGTTCAAAGGCTTTTGCAAGTGGGTTCAATCAAAAGAATCAATTTCTAACACTTGGTCATTTTTAGGATTGGTTCAGTGCTTTGGATCAATCAAAAATCTTCATCAGCAAGCATCTAAGCAAAGAAGGCTTGAATCGTTGAACCATTGAACCACTTTGGTTCAAAGGTTCAATGAGTTCAAAGTTCAAAAGTTTCAACACTTTCAGTTTAATGGCAGGTTCAATCAAAGGAATGGTTCAATGGCTTGGTTTAACCAAGCAGTTCAACACTTTATTTCACTCAGTTGGTTCATCTGCTTTGTTTCAATGTTTTTGTTCATCCTTTGGTTCAATCAAATGGTTCCTCAATTGGTTCAAGGCTTCATTTGAACCATTGAACCAAAGCTTGGTTGAATGGTTGGTTCAACATTTTTTGGTTCAAAGGAGCAGTTCAATGCTTTAGTTCATCCGCATGGTTTAAAGACTTGGTTCATTCAATTGAACCATTAGCTTGAACCATCAGCTTGAACCATTTTGGTTTAAACCTTGGTTCATCAGCTTGGTTCAACAGAATGGTTCAATGGATTGGTTGAATGCTTGGTTTAATCAAATGGTTCAACAGATTGGTTCAACCAAGTGGTTCACTCAGACGGTTTAAAGGAGTGGTTCAAATGCAAAAGTTTAAAGAGCTTCCTGAAGGACAAGTGCCCTTATAGAGGGAACTTGATCGACAAAAGTACCCTTCGGAAGGGTCATTTTCAAAGAAGGCCGCAAAGGTAATTCTTTCAAATTTTTATTTAAGGAATTCAAAAAAGACTAAGGAAAGAAGCAATTCCTTCATACTTTTTATCCAAAGGAATTCCTTTAGACAAAAAGTCTGAAAGAATTCAGACAAGCCGCAGGCATAAAAAACTTGAAGGATTTTACAAAGGCAAAGTGATCAGAACAATTTTGTGGACTTTTTGTCTACGAGAAATTTTTGCAAACTTTTTGTCCATGGGAATTTGCCCACGGAGAAAGCCCAAGGAAAATACCTGTGGAGAAAGCCCAAGAAATAGTCTGCTAAGGAAAAGGTTGTGAGAGACTTATAAGAAAAGGCTACCAAAGGTCCTTGAAGGGTAGGTGCCCTTACAGGGGGCTCTCGATTGCCAAATAGTAGGACACTTCCCTGAAGCTAAAGGGTCACCTTCCCTTTGGGAAGATGTAAAACGAGAAGCCCAAAGGCCATTCAAAGACTGCCTGAAGGGTAGATACCTTACGGGGGGCTCTTCTCAGCCCAAATTGGATTATTTCTTAAGGCTTGAAAGGGCAAGTTCTTTCTAGGAAAGTGCCAAATAGAAAAGATGAAGAAGGACCAAGGGGTGATGTGCTCAAAAATGTCAAATTCAAGACAGTGAACTAGCCATTGAAAATGTATTAATGGGTGTGTGAACATAAATATTAGAGCTCATAAAATATCCATTGATCCTTGTAATCTATAGACCCAAATGCATTCACAGGTTTTAAGGCCAAGACCAGTAGAAAGTGAGGAAGGAACAGAACAACAACTTGAATTCAAGACTTGATTCAATTAACTAGGAAAGGAGGAATGATGAAAGAAGGATTAGATCACTAGGTGGACATTGGAAGATGCAAAATTTCAATAGAATGACTTGTTTCTCTACATTGAGAAAAACAAAATGCCCCTAATTTCTAGCCTATCTTCCTAATAGTTTTCAATGCAACATGATGTGTTGCTATTCTCGAGTCCTTCTTGAAGAGGTTATATAAGGGACTCTCTTTTATTGTAAATGGATCTCTTTTTTGACAATTAGAATGAAACTCTACCCAAATTGAAAGGCATTACTAAGGCTTTGAGCTCAGTTTGTTGATCATATTTTGTTATTGGAATAATAAAACAAGTGATTTTTTAGACTTTGTTTGTGATATCTTTTTTTTTGAGGAAACTATTCTTATGTCTTTTTCCTTGATATATCTTTTGTTCCTTTAATTCAACAAGCAAAATTAGTGACAATAGTCAAGAAGGTGTCCTGAAGAGTCAACTATGGAGAGACTTTATGCCCCCATAATTACCTTTAGTGTGTTTTCTTTTCATTTTTGTGTAAAAGACTTTGGAATGACTTTGTGCCCTCATTGTCCTTCGTATCTTACTCTTGAGCAATTTAGGTGGAGACTTTGTGTTGCATCTCAATTTGCTAGTTAATACATCCTTTGCTACATTTTGCATTTACTACTAGGAGTATTCTTGTGGTTTTTTGAATAGTACTTCTGAAAGAAGAGGAGTGTTATCTGTCATTTCCCTTGAGTTTTTCCTTTGATTTGTACACATCATCTCTGAAGAAAGAGAGATGGATGGTTTGTCCTACCCTTGAGTATTATTTTCTATTTATATATATCTAGCATATATATAGGTAACCTCCCCTTGATGAGAGGAGAGATTATTCCCCTTTTGATGTAAAAACTGCACATTTGGATGACCAATCTTCCTACTTTGGCTAATCAGACCTATTTTGTTTATCAGTATGTTGATCAACAAAATATTCAACCAATAATTTTTAGTGACTTAGCTATGGATTATAATATCCATTTATAATCTATCCATTCACCTCCACACTAACCAGGAAAGAGTGCACAGTTTAAAGCCTCAAGCTTCAAACTAAAGCAAGGTCAATTCTTTTCCATTTTTGTTTCATAATCTGGCAGATTTAAGGTATACACGAAGCCAAAGGGCTAAAGATATCATTGACCTTGTATTCGAGTTGGTACAATAAAGTGATTTTGATCTATTTCCTTTACCATCTCGTCTCCAATGAACCAAGAGATTTCCTCCTACTAAAGTTAGATCTCCATTGCCAGATGAAGTATCTACTTCTACTATTGATAAAGCTTTGCCAATAATTACCCCTCTGATATTTTTTATCCCTCCTTTTCATAATCCTAAAATGGTAGTTCAAGGCCCTTGGGGTAATGATTTTGGTCCTCTCAATTTTACTCCACCTCTACATGAGCTTCCATGCAGTTCAAGGAAGAATTTCCCCAAATTTTATGGTGATGGGAAAGTTCATCCTGATGAACACATTGCAACCTTCAATATAGCATTTGGAGTAATTGGAGTAAAATTTGAAGATGTAGCATTTAGGCTTATTGTGGAGACACTACAAGGTGATGCTAAAGATTGGTTTTATCATCTATAGGCTTGATCAGTAACCGATTGGAATACTCTTAAAGATAAGTTTGAAGCCAAATCCAAACCTGTAGAAGATGCACATGCACTTCTAGCTCAACTTACACAGATGAAGAAAGAGCCTTATGAGCCTATGAGAGATTTCATATCCAGAATTTGACTAATTAAGAAATAGAATTCTTGTAATAGCTTGACCTATAGCTGAGAATCTCAAATGCTTTTTCATTAATTCTCAATTACCTAAAGTAAGTTTTCTCTTGAGACGTGCTGGTCAAATAGATCTTGCTACAGCTCAACATTTGGCCATGGAGGTAGAAGATGATCTCATCTTAGTAGGGAAGATAAGAAGAGATATAAATAGAAATAAAGCTTCATCATCTTTTGAATATTCATCTACAAGCACCACAAAGCCAATGGTGCAAAAATTGGCAAATGAGTTACTTGCTCTCAAAAAGCAAATGGCTCAAGGAATGTCTTTTGCTCCTTCATATATAAGGACATTCCCAAATTAGTCATATCAGGGTAATGCTACCAAGAATCAAGGACAATAGAATCACCTTCCTCCCCCATAAGGGAAACTTGCCCTGGAAGCTCTTCCAACCAATTTAGCAATGGGATATCTTGAAGTAGAATCAGAGTTCTCTTTTCAGCCTAAATTGAATCAAGAAAATGATGATGATCTCCTTGAAGACAATCAAGAAGAATTAGCTGGTGACTCCCACATTGGTTTCTTGAACTACCAAGATGAACCCAGAAGCAAAGGAGAAGCTTTTGATGGATCATATGCAGTGTTGACCAGGTCTAAGAACCAATCAGTCTAGCAAGCTGATAAAGAGAAGATAGAAGAGCAACCTTAGCTAGAAGTCATGATTTCTAAGCATGGAACCACTCTGCCTTTCTAGTCAAAGGATTTGGTGATCACCTAAAAGGCAAATACATCAATTTCACCTTCCCCTTCTACTTCAAATTTTCAAACCAGCCCACCTCCCATCCCTCCTAAAACTCAGAAGGTTGAAGTACCTTTCTCTGTACCTAGCTCAATTCAGCCATTTGACATAATTGGTCATGTCAAAAAGAAAAAAATACAAATGTCTAAATTTGAATATTTGTAGTCCAATCCTGATCAATTGGATAAACTGATCCAATGTGTTAAGAAACAAATTGTCCCTGTAGAACAAAAAGCTAAAAAGGTAACTCTTGATTCACCAAAGAACACACCTATTCTGAATAATCTAGTCATTACTCCCCCAGCTGGTACTAGAAAAATAAAACTTTTCTATGTTTCCCTATTAATTAATGGCCACAAGCTGAGTAATTGTATTATAGACTGAGGCACATCTAACAATGTCATGCCTACTAAAGTAGCTAAGTCTCTTGGTCTCACAGTAACCAAGACATTTGGGAGATGTTTCTCCATGGAGAACAAGCAAGTACCATTGCTGGGGCAAATCAAAGATGCCCAATTTATATTTGTAGCCTTTCTAGACAAAAGAATCAGGATGACTATCTTAGTGGCTAACATTCCAGCATCTTATAGCATTTTGCTTGGATGAAATTTTTGTAAGGATGTGGGAGGAGAACTAAGCATGGATCTATCTGAGGCAAGGATCCCTATACAGGGTGTAATGAAGAGGTTGTTCCCTGAAAAGAAAGCAAAATATGTGGTCAACTAAACATCAGCCCCTGAAGCTCAAATTCTTTTTGAATCCATAGGTATGAATAACTATTTTCTATCTACAAACGAAGTGCATGAAACATCTAATATAATTCTTGAAAAGGTCAACTCAAAAATTAGTTCAAATAGAACAACAGAAGAACTAGTAGGCTGCAATAAAGATGAAGAAGGATCCTCTATCTCTGATGAAGGAAAGTCTAAAGAAAAATCAATATCAGATGAGATATGGACTTTGGACTTTGATGGTAGCTGTTCATTTACCAGTTCAGGAGCTGGGATTGTGTTGATATATCCTCAAGGAGATATGTTTCCTTCATCTTAAAAATTATAGTTTAGCAACACTAATAATATAGCTAAATATGAATTTTTTCTACTTGGAATGAAGGCTGCTCCAGAAAAAAGTATCAAGTTTATTCATGCCAAAGGGGTTGCTGAATTAGTGGTTTATCAAGTAAGAAATATTTACCAAACCAAGAATGAGAGATTATGCCACTACCACAACTTGGTTTGGGACCAAATTAAAAGCTTTGATGCTTTCAACATTTCTACCATACCCAGAGAGTCTAATGATAGAGCTGATGCACTTGCTATTTCAAGAACTCTCTTAGTTCCTCATTCAGATTTTAAAGAAGATAGGTATACTATTGAGCTAGTCTATAGACCAAGTGTTCCTAAGAATGCTGATCATTGGCAACTATTCAATGATGACCATCAAATCATTGCCTTCCTAGAATGAAAATATAATTTTGAATAACTACGTTTTGAAGGTAGTGAACCTCAGAATATGAATCAACCTCTGAATCCAGTTCAAATATAAATGAAGAATTCTTACAATTCAAAGGAAACAAAATTCCCAAAGGATTGGTTTCTCTTGAAAAGCTATTTGACAAGCATGATAGATTCATCAAACAACAACAAACAGACTCAAGTTTCTCTCAAAGATTTGATCAAGTAAATCTGACCACTAAAGAAAATCCCAAGATGGTCAACATTGGTAAGTGTTGCACCCTTGAAGAAAGATTCAAGTTCACCTCTTTACTCCATCAATACATGGATGAATTAGCATATTCTTATGAAGACTTGAAGTCTCTTAGACTAGATGAAATTTGCCATGACATTCCTCTTAAGGCTAACTCAATGCCTTACAAGCAAAAATCTAGACAATATAATCCAAAAATATCAGGTACTATTTTGTCTAAGATACAAAAAATATTAAATGCTAGAATCATCTTCCCAATCCATCATTCCACATGGATTGTAAACATTGTGCCTGTAAGGAAGAAGAATAGTTAAATTTGCATTTGTGTAAATTTTAGGAATCTGAATCAAGTATTTTTGAAAGATAATTATCCTTTGCCAATTATGGATCAAGTGCTTCAAACAGTGATAGGTTCAAAGATGTTATCAATGCTAGATGGCTTCTCAGGTTATAATGAAGTGAAAGTTGGTGAAGCAAACCCACACAAGACTGCATTCACCACACCTTGGGGTACATTTACATATAGAAGAATGACTTTTGGCTTGATAAATGCTAGTGCTACCTTTCAGAGAGCAATGGATCTGGCTTTCAAAGATGAGATTGGTAAATTCATAGTGGTATACCTTGATGACTTGACTATCTTTTCAAAGCGTTTATCTGATCATGTACACCACTTACAACAAGTGCTGAAGCGCTGCCGCCAGAATGGTATTTCTTTGAATCCTAAAAAGTCTATTTTTGGAGTAACAGAAGGGAAACTCCTTGGACACATTGTGTCAAAAGAAGGCATAAAGATTGACTCAGACAGAGTCAAGTCTATTCAAGAGCTTAATTTGCCTAAAAGAAAAAATGTTGTTCATTCTTTCTTCGAAAAGGTGAATTTCTTATGGAGATTCATCCCCAAATTTGCTGAGAAGACTAGACACATTGTGAACATGATGAAAGGGAAGACCATCTTTAGCTGGACTAAAGAAGCCAAGTCAACATTTCAAGATATCAAGATTGCCATTGCTCACGCCCCTACCTTGGTTTGTCTAGATTACAACAAAGATTTCATCATATATAGCTATGTGTCTGAACACACTCTTTCAGCAATTTTTTATCAATAGGACAAGAAAGGTATGGAATCTCCTATATCTTTCATGAGTTTTCCTCTCAAAACCCATGAGATGAAGCATTCAAATGTAGAGAGACATGCTTATGTGTTGGTGAAAGTAGTCGAACATTTCCGCTTCTATATTCTGAATTCACACACTACTGCCTTAGTTCCTGACACTATAGTCAAGTCTATATTAACTCAGCAAGAGTTTGGCATGAAAAGAGGTAATTGGATTGCAAATATCCAAGAGTTTGATCTAGACATCAAGCCAACAAAGCTGGTCAAGGGAAAAGGTCTATGCCAATTAATTGATGACAATAAGCCAGAAGATACACAACATGAAGAAGCTAAAGTGGAAGATACTCCAACAGTATTTTTTGTCTCCACTACTAATGAGTGGTATTTAGGGATTGCTCATTTCCTTACCTATGGTGAATGTCTCGCTCATTTGTCTTACAAAGAAAGGAGGACTATCAAGTTGAAAGCTACCAATTTTGTCTTTTGGGATAATGGCTTGTACAAGAGAAGCATAGATGGAGTATTCCTTTGATGTGTAGACAAAGATCAACAAAGCTAGCTTTTGAAATCTTTCCACAATCTGGCCTGTGGAGGACATTTTTCTACTCCTGTGACTACTCACAAGATTTTGTGAGTTAGGTATTATTGGCCAACTCTTTTCCAAGATGCACATAAGTGGGTGAGAAAATGTGAACTCTATCAGCAATTTGTTGGAAGACCCAAGTTAACTGTTATGCCTCTCAAGCCAGTGATCATAGAAGAACCTTTCTAGCAATGGGGGATTGATTTTATTGGGACAATAAACCCATCTTCAAGTGTTGGACATGATTATGTCCTTACATCAACTGACTATTTCACCAAGTGGGTAGAAGTAATCCCACCTAAGCATGCTACTTCAGAAGTTGTATACAACTTCCTTAAAGAGAATATCATTTCCAGGTTTTGAGGTCCAATCAAAATTGTTACTAATAATGCAGCTTGTTTCACCTCCTAAGAGATTACACAATTCTATTTCCATTATGAATTATACTCTCTCACTCTTTTGATTATTTTCCATAAGGGAATGGACAAGCTGAATCCAACAATAAGAACTTGGTAACTATCATCAAGAAGCTAGCAGATGACAATCAAAGAAAATGGCATAAAGCATTGGTTGATGATCTATGGGTAAACATAATCACACCAAAGAGGGCAATTGGTATGTCTCCTTTTCAACTTCTTTATGGTATGAATGCTGAGATACCAATCACCTTAGAATTTCCAGCCTTGAAATTGGCAAAGGTAATTGAAGATCAAACATATGAAAGCTTTCTTGATAAAAGAATCATGTGCCTGATTGAGCTGGAGGAATAGAGAACCATGGTGGTGGATATAATTTTTGCTCATCAAATTTTGGTAAAGAAACTCTTTGACTAGAAGGCCAAAAATCATGATTTCTAGATTAGGGATCAAGTCCTGATGTGGGACAAAAGGAGAGAACCAAAGGGGATGCATGGAAAGTTTGACTCCCTTTGGAGAGGCCCATTTATAATTCATCAACACATTGGTGAAAATAGATTTCTATTGGAATATCAAGATGGCACACTCTTTTCTCTGCCCCACAATAGGTAGCATTTGAAACATTTCAACTCTTAAAGTATCAGATCATTGCATCTATATATATGTATATTTGTATAGTTTTTAATTCTATTTCAATTTGTTTATTTCCTTATTTTTGATGCCTTTTATTTATAGGTAAGCATGACACTGTATCCCAATGGTACACATGAAGACACTGGAGATTCTGGATTCTACTCCCTTCAATTCTTTTTTGCAATTGATAGAAGTTCCCCAATTGGAGCCAACTATTGTCCTCCAAATATATCACTCATTTTTGAGACAACATTTGAACTATTTTGGTCTTACAGACCAAAATTGTCTCTTCCCTTTCCAAAATTTGTCTTGGGCATTTAAATTCCTCATTTTTCAAACTTCTCAGGAATCTACAGACTTCTCAGGCTTGAATCTACAGACTCTACAGGCCAAGTTCAATGGGCTTTATAGGTTGATTTCTATGGACTCTACAGGTAGGTTCATTTCTACAGGTTCAAAGGCTTTTGTAGGTGGGTTTAATCAAAAGAATCAGTTTCTAACACTTGGTCATTTTCAAGATTGGTTAAGTGCCTTGGTTTAATCAAAAATATTCATTGGCAAGCATCTAAGCAAAGAAGGCTTGAACCATTGAACCATTGAACCACTTTGGTTCAAAGGTTCAACGAGTTCAAAGTTTAAAAGGCTCAACACTTTTAGTTCAATGGTGGGTTTAATCAAAGGAATGGTTCAATGGCTTAGATCAACCAAGTGGTTCAATGCTTTGTTTCACTCAGTTGGTTCATCTGCTTTGTTTCAATTCCTTTGTTCATCCTTTGGTTCAATCAAATGGTTCCTCAGTTGGTTTAAGGCTTCATTTGAACCATTGAACCAAAGCTTGGTTCAATGGTTGGCTCAACGTCTTTTGGTTCAAAGGAGCGGTTCAATGCTTTGGTTCATCCGAATGGTTTAAAGACTTGGTTCATTCAATTAAACCATTGGCTTGAACCATCAGCTTGAACCATTTTGGTTTAAATCTTGGTTCCTCGGATTGGTTCAACAAAATGGTTCAATGGAATGGTTCAATAGATTGGTTCAACATTTAGTTCAATCAAACAGTTCAATGGCTTGGTTCAACCAAGTGGTTCACTCAGACGGTTCAAAGGAGCGGTTCAAATTCAAAAGTTCATAGAGCCTCCCAAAGGACAAGTGCCCTTATGGAGGGCACTCGATCAACAAAAGTACCCTTCAAAAGGGTCATTTTCAAAGAAGGCAGCAAAGGTAATTCTTTTGGATTTTTATTTAAGGAATTCAAAAAAGACTAAGGAAAGAATCAATTCCTTTAGACTTTTTATCTGAAGGAATTCCTTTAGAGAAAAAGTCTGAAAGAATTCAAACAAGTTGCGAGTAGAAAAAACCCTAAGGATTTTACAAAGGCAAAGTGATCAGAACAATTCTGTGGACTTTTTGTTCACAAGAATTTGTCCCCAGACTTTTTGTCCATGGGAATTTTCCTATGGAGAAAGCTTGGGGAAAATACCCATGAAGAAAGTGTTGATGCAAGAGATTTCACCCAGGGCAAGGAGGTTGAACTCCTGCCTTTCCCTCGTAACATGGAAACTCCCCTCTCACCTGAGAGACCAACGAAGCTAGAGGGGAGAGTCTCTAGATAAGGGCTAGCTCCCTTTGATGCATTGTGTTTGTTCCAGTAAGTGCTAACACATACATATATATAGATATAAAAAGGGGGGGATGAAAAGGGAGAAAGATACAGGAAAAAAAACTACTCTAAAGAGGTGATGCACCAAAATAAAGTTGACCTTCACAGATCCACTCTAGAAATCAGACAAATGTATACGTACACTTCACACTTGGCATAAGGGCCAGGCTTCTAGAAAATGGTAGGGAGGCCTTAATGTAAAATACAAAAAATAGAGATCACCAAAGGTACTATGGGATGCACACTTATGTAGTAATTTCCTCTATTTCACACTTCTCAAATACTGCTCTTCTCTTGTCAGCTGTAGAGATGGCACCTTGTAGATAATATGTATGCTGGTGTTGAACCTGTGAGAGCATCAAAAAACAATGACTAAACACAAAAAAAATACTCAAGACATACTCGGATATATCTATCCAAAATGGAGGTAAAAACTACATTTCTTGATTCAGGTGGAAATTTCAACAGGGTTGCGCCTTGTAAAAATGTGGAAGATCTCTTTTACAAATGACAAGTCTTTCATATATAGGAGAAACAAGGAGGCCATTTGGCGCTCCTTTTTTACAAGTGGCTCATGCATCCCTTCATTGGGAAGAAGAAAGACACTATTGTCGATGTCATCTTTCTAGAAGAGGCCTACTAGAACCATGCTGTATAATCGTCCAAATTGACTTTGGCATTCAAACATTAATGTCAGGACATGGCCATGCCTCTTTTTTGCCAACAGACTATGGTTTGTCTTCTTCCAATGCCAATTTGGAGAAAAATAGGTCACGCCACTCAATAACTCTCCATCTCTTCTCCACTTGGACGCTTTGTCTTTTTCTACCTTTTGTCTTCTTCCTGCTCTTTCAGCCCTCGGGGGCGATCTCTTGGCTGGTCACTACATTCCTTGGGCTTTTCCATGCTTGATGCTCAAAAATTTCAAAAACAAATAGCTAGTTTATTGCATTAAAATTGACAGCCTTTGGGATGTCACCGTCCTTGACAAAAGTCATCAGGTCTTTTCCTTTGAAGTGTGGCCTCCTTGAACCAAGCCATTGAACCAATCCATTGAACCAAGATTGGTTCAATCGGTTCAATGGTTCAACCACTATGCACCGATGCCTTTGAACCAAGCCATTTGAACTTGCCTTTGAACCGTTCAATTGAACCATTTGTTGCACTTTAACCACTGAACCAAGGCTGAAGCATTGAACTTGCCTTTGAATTGATGCAACCAAAAAATGAATTAGCCTTAAACAATAGGGGAGAAGTTGACTAAAATTTTGCCTGTGGGCAAAATTGGTCAACAAAAAGCTTGAGAAACAATTTGCTAAGGAAAAGGCTGTGAGAGACTTCTAAGAAAAGGCCACCGAAGGACCCTGAAGGGTAGGTGCCCTTGCGGGGGACTCTCGACTACCAAATAGTAAGACACTTCCCCAAAGCTAAAGGGTCACCTTCCCTTTAGGAAGATGTAAAACAAGAAGCCTGAAGGCCATTCGAAGATCGCCCGAAGAGAAAATACCTTATGGGGGGCTCTTCTCAGCCCAAAGTGAATTATTTCTTAAGGCTTGAAAGGGCAGGTCCTTTCTGGGAAAGTGCCAAATAGAAAAGCTGAAGAAGGACCAAGGTGTGATGTGCCCAAAAATGTCAAATTCAAGACAAGGAACTAGCCATTGAAAATGTATTGACGGGTGCATGAACGTCAATTTCAAAGCTCATAAAATAGCTGTTGATCCTTGTAATCTATAAACCTGAATGCATTCACAAGATTTAAGGCCAAGACCAATAGAAAGCGAGGAAGGAATAGAATAGCAAATTGAATTTAGGACCCGATTCAATTAACCAGGAAAAGAGGAATGATGAAAGAAGGATCAGATTGCTAGGTGGACATTAGAAGATGCAAACTTTCAATAGCGTGACTTGTTTCTCTGCATTGAGAAAAAAAAAATGCCCCTAATTTCTAGCATGTCTTCCTAACAGTTTTCAATGCAACATGATGTGTTACTATTCTTGAGTCCTTCTTGAAGAGGCTATATAAGGGACTCTCTTTTATTGTAAATGGATCTCTTTTTTTAACAATTAGATTGAAACTCTACCCAAATTGAAAGGCATTACTGAGACTTTGAGCTCAGTTTGTTGATCATATTTTGTTATTGGAATATGAAAGCAAGTGATTTTTTAAACTTTGTTTTATGATATCTTTGTTTTTGAGGAAAATATTCTTATGTCTTTTTACTTGATATATCTTTTGTTCCTTTAATTCAACAAGCAGAATTAGTGACAACAGTCAGGAAGGTGTCTTGAAGAGTCAACTATGGAGAGACTTTGTGCCCCCATAATTGCCTTTAGTGTGTTTTCTTTTCATTTCTATGTAAAGGACTTTGGGATGACTTTGTGCCCTCATTGTCATTCGTATCTTACTCTTGAGCAATTCAGGTGGAGACTTTGTGTTGCATCTTGATTTGCTGGTTGCTACATCCTTTGCTACATTTTGCATTTACTACTAGGAGTATTCTTGTGGTTTACTGAATAGTACTTCTAAAAGAAGAGGAGTGTTGTCTATCATTTCCCTTGAGTTTTTCCTTTGATTTTCACACATCATCTCTAAAGAAAGAGAGATGGATGGTTTTTCCTACCCTTGAGTATTATTTTCTATTTATATATATCTAGCATATCTATAAGGAACCTCCCCTTGATGAGAGGAGAGATTAGTCCCCTTTTGATGTGGTAAAAATTGCACATTTGGACGACCAATCTTCCTACTTTGGCTAATCAGACCTATTTTGTTTATCATTACATTGATCAACAAAATATTTAACCAACAAATAACACACAAAAAAAATTGGTTTATAAAAATTCCTCAAACATGCACCAAAATTGTTGCATCTCTAAACCCTACATAGATGAAGAAGTTCATTGGAGTGACCAGAATGTTAACATTTATTCATGAATATCAGGACATAAACCTAAGAAAAATTTCCATGGATTGGAATTTCAAGAGACCTCCTTCCTCTACCCAAGATATTAGCTCCCCATTTTCTCTCTCAAATTTGTACTATCCATAAACCTAAAATCTTTCCTAGGTTTTAAAGGATCTTGGTTAAAGAGATAAATTAGTTTGGACCTATTTTGAATCCTCATTCCATGAAAATTCATTGATATTTTTGATATAATCCCACCTAAAACCTCTGATCTCCCTATATATGTATTTACCATACAAGTCTGTATAAACTATAGAAAACACTTGCAAATGCCTCTTTTCCTACATTTTATCTAGATTTTTAACTTTTATCAACCATTTAAGGGTGAAAAGAGAGAAAACATGAGTTAAATGACACTATAAAGTAGGATATATTGTATGGGTAAGTTGGAGAGACACATTGTTGGCATGTGTGGGGTTTACTTGGTCGGTGGGGAGTGAAATGAGTTTTAAAATGGACTTTTTAGGATATGACATGCATAGTGAGTGATAATTTGATTAAAGTGGGATATTTTAAATACATTTATAATGAAATTTCCATCAATACACTTACCTTTATCTTAGGTTTTACATGTATATAAGCTTATATGAGGTGATTGATGGATAAATGGGGGTTTAAGACAACTTGAAACTACTTGAATGACCAACCCATGAACAATGACATTAAAACACCATAGACATTGAAGTTATGAATTTGAACAAGGTTTAGACACCCATAATAATTATTAAAAAGACTTTCACAAGGAAAATATTGAAAAATGCCCATATACCATGAGAACCTAAAACCTCAAACTTGTCAAGTTATTGTAACTTTGTAAAAAGATCCTTAAACTTATCAAATAATGTTCAAACCACTCATTAGACTTGATAAGTACCATGACAACTTTCATACTCACTTTATGATCACCATGACCATTTTCACCTCACCATAAAGTCTTCAAGTAGCCATGACATAATGGATTCACAAGTAGGCCTAAACACATACAATGACACTTCTAACAGTACTACCAAAGCTCAAAATAGGATCAATAAGGATGTGACCATGCAAGATATCACCATGAGTAAGCTTGGGTGAGTTCCATGAAATTTTTTTAGCTATAGGGGTTGAAATTTAGCCTTGGGAGGCCAAATCACCAAAATTTTTGATGATTCATGAGTGTTGACCAACTTCATGGTTAAGAGAACCCACTCATCTTCATGACAATGATGACTCATACATGGTACTAAGACTTGACAAGCATTTTTGGACTGCAACAAACTAGCATAACTCAAATATAAATAACCAAATAAACAATACATAAACCTAAATAAACACACATAACCTAAGGAAAATAATAATATAAGACAATAAAACAATAAAGAAGAAGACTATACTTGTGTTGACCACTTATTGAAATAAGACAAAAAAACACTGCAAACAACCAACCTAAGATTAACTCTTTTCTCTAGGATCAAATGGAAAAACATTTTTGGTCACTATGGTACCATGAGGTCTAATTTATATGTCTTGATTTGAGTCCACTTAGACATTGCTTAGTGTATGAGAGTTAACACTTGTAGCTAGGGGAATTAGCATGTCCATGGCATCTTGGGGAAGTAGTTAGAATTTATTATTCTATACATAGGTGCATGGGTTGGATAGATGAGTTAAAAACCCAATCATACTCATTCCATACTTGCATTCCTTGCATTAAAAATGTCAATTATACCTCAGTCATGAGATAATCCTAATTTTTCATGCTCTCATGCAATGATTATCTTGGTAACACAATTGTTAGGCATTGATTAGTGCCTCCATTATGATCCATTTGGGATGGTGTTTTGTCAAGGCCTCTAAATTTTTGATAGGTGTAAAATCATGGATAAAACATGCCATTAGTATCTCCTTGATTTTTCCTATGAGACTCAAGATGACAAGTTGCTATAGTATTCCTTTTGAGACCTTTATCAAGCTTCTCATGGGGTAGAGGTGTACTATCTAATATTGAGTAAAAGTTATCCAAGTCTTCCCAAAGGTCCATCTTTTCATGGTCAATTAAAAATACATGGAGTTCTTTACCATTCTTACCATTTTCTTGGGAAACATCATGTTGATCAATCTCATGTTATAATTCAACTTGGCATCTTCATCTTTTATGGAGAATGTTAGCTCTTCAATTCATTCAAGCTCCAATTAATATTATATTGTTATTTATAAGTTTGAATTGATTTCCCCAAGCTATGAAACATTAGTGGTACATTCATCCAAAACCTCAAACTATTGTCCTACTCCATCACTCCAATATATCATGATGAATTCTTCAATCTCACATAAGAACTCATGGTACAACTACTACCAATGATCATCCAACTGATTTGAAATACTCTTGGATTCAACAATGGACTCATGTAGGTTGTCTCCTAGAGGCTAAATTGCATGAGTTTTGATTTCATTCAATTCATCATCCTTCCATTATGATTTATTCATGCCATATAAATTCATTTAATGCTATAAGTCTTATTTTCTACAATGAATGTGGGTTCCAATCATTATTTCCTCTTCATAGATACTTGAGGTGTCTTTTTCAAATTTTTCTTGTAATTCAATTATAGTTATAACATGATCTAGCTCTTGAAGACTACCACTTCATTCACTAGCCTTGATAGATTATTTCCCACACTTGAATGCTTAAAATATGAATTTAATTTATTTAGTTCCTCTTCATAATAGGAGAGAGTGGGAGGGTAATGTACCTCATTATCTTGTTTGAAATTTTCTAGGGTGCTCCTCCAACTTAGAGATTTAGGAGAATAAAGATTGGAGACCACACTCTTCTTCTTGAATTATTCAATTTGCTTGTCAAAATAAGATATAATTTAATGTTCATGAGTGGATACAACATGGATGACTGATGCAAAACTTAGAGAACTTGAGACATCTGATAATCTAGTTTTCATACTTCTCTCCTCTTCTTGACTCTCTCTTTCAAGGCCAAACATGACATAGTCTAGTGTTATATCCCATGAAGGCCTCCAAGATGAATATGTTATAGGTTTTTAATAAGGTATGGATGGATCTTGAAGGTAATCTTGATACTAAACTGATTGATTAGGGGTAGCATGATGAAGGCAATCTACACTTGAGGTGTTTGGTGTGTAATACTAAATATAGAACTTGGAGAGTGATTTAGACCTAATTTTTAACCCCTAAACCATACCCAATATTTCATACCATATAAGACAAGTCAAAGGATAGTAATCCCCCAATCTTGGCAATTAAGTCACTAGAAATACATAGAGAAAAATGAGGTGACAAGTCTATAACAATTATATCTTATGCAATTGAGAGCTTGGGAGTAAGCATGAAAGGTGAGTTGTAAGTTATTGATAAGGCTAAATATCCTTTTAGTTGATCCATTTAAGTGTAATTAAACATTTTAGGTATGCTCATACACCAATTTCAAACTATTAGCCACTAGTTTATGGATAATTGAATTGCTTTCCTTATCATCAAATAAGCAATTATGGACCGAGAAATCTCCAATGATCATAGAGGTAAGAAAAGGAAACATAGTGGTTACCTTGAATAGTTTATCTTGGTTCATAATGGTGTTTTTATGATGGAGAAGGGATTGGAATTTAATGAATTTATACTTTCTAAGACATTCCTTCAATCTATTTCTTTCCTCCTTTAGGTTATTAATCTCTAAGCTCAAATCAACATTTCTTGGTGCAGGCTGATTATAAAGAATAGTAGGTTGGTACCATGATTATTCAAGAGGATAAGAGAGATATCAAGGAGATGGAGGAGGTTAAAAATGAGGTTATTAATATTTAAAATAAGGAGGTTCATTATAGGGATAATAAGGGTCAGCATAAGATAGATATGATTCATAATGGAGTTGATGTGTGTCATAGGACTACTGATAATGAGGTGAATTACATAATTTTTCCTCATATGAATATATAAATCATGACTAGGCACATGCATAAAAATGTAAACCATGAAAAATAACTAATCTTACCCCTGATATGGTGACTTGTGATACTTTCCAGTATGAAATATGACTGCAAGTTCTTTACCAAGTGTTTGAAGCTACTCAAGATGACTACAAGGCTGCAAGTGAGTGCTCTAATGATTGAATCTCATCCCACCAAACATTATAAAATTATTATAAACCCAAATTTAACCCTTTTAATGATATTTTTCACTTATACTTCAAACCTAGACTAACATGGGAATGGCCTAAAGGTTGTGGGTAACCTTATCACTATAATAAACCTCTAGATTATGGGGTTAGATCCCTTGGTGCATGTGCTTGTCTTAGTTAACTAAGACATGATACTATTGGGGTGTAAAGATATATAAATTTCATTAATAAACCTACTCTAAGGTGTGGTGATGCACCAATATGATCATGCATCCACCCAATTTGGACTCCTAACAATACTAATGAACCAAAAATGAACTAAAGTATTATCTCCAATAACTCTTAAGCAAAAATATTTCACATGAAGGTCCTAATAAGTAAATATAACTTGGATATGAAGGATTAGATGCCTATATTGAGGCACTTAAAACTATATTTCACTCTAAACATGATCACCAAACTTTAACACTTCATACAACCTGCATAAGATAACTAATCAACAGATAGGTGTGACAAAGACATGATAAGGGAGGATTTATATTGAGTATCACATTATAATAAGTATATACATAATATAAACCAATAATAGATAATATTTAATAGTTTATTCATTAATCCAAAAGGTCTATCAAGTACAAAACCATGTAGAATTTCCTCATACCTAGGTTAGGGATACAAATCAAGGCCTTAAGGCTTGAATATATAGTAAAAATGGAATATAAAGAGGTGGAAATTTTCATAAAAGATAAATTAAAAAGTAATAAATTTCCATAGTCCACTCATTACTTTAGTTACATTAATTATAAAATAGTCCCTTTAATGCCTCTATGTGTTGATGATCTTCAATGACTCATTAAGCATTGAGGTGGGGTAGTGGAGGATGTGGTTGACTTGTTAAACTTATATTAAATAATGTATATGCATATTTTTTGTCAAATAAATTCTCTTCCTATTATCTAAAACATCAATGAGATGTTATTAATCCATTATAAAGCATACAATAACCTATCCTACTTTTGAGCATATGACCAAGTCAAGAAATTAAATTATTTCTCCATTATGCCCATGAAATGTACACCTTCCTCATTAAATTAATTATTTAATAGGTGTAATATATATGTGTTGACCCTTTAAATAGCTTCTCTACACCAATTTTTATATCTCCTTGTTGACTAAGTAGGTTTAATAGGTTAATTGGGCCTAATTACCTAATTATTTGGATTCGATGGCCATAAAACTAACACAAGACCTATAGGATAGATAGATAAGTGAAATTTAGGTTTTAGAAAATATCCCATATCATGACATGATCCATTTTGTGTAGATCACACTTGTAAACTTGACAAACTAGGTGACTAGGTTACCTTGTATGGAGGAGAGTTGTAGAGGTATTTCTAGGCATAATTTTAGACACTTTAAGACTTGGGAAGATGAAAAAAGTTTTAAATATTCACCTTAAATTATTTTAAACTTTTAAAATAGTTATTCACCATAAAAATCTCTTAAAACATTAAAAAAATACACTTTTTAGACAATTTCATACATTGTCTGTATGGACTAGTACTATGGGTAGGGTCTCCTCTAAGTGTACTTTTTGGTTCATTAGTGTTATTAGGAGTCCAAATTGATTGGATTAATTATAATTTTAGTGCATCACCACCCCTTATATTAGGTTTCTTTATACACTTTCTATCTCTTTACACCCCAATAATAGTAGGTCTTTGTGAATTAATCTAAATAGTTATACCAAGGGAGCTAAATCCATAATATAGGGGCCTGATCTAGTGATAAGGTCACCCACAACCTTTAGGACATTCTCATGTTAGTCTAGGTTTGAATTAGAAGTGAACAATCTCTTTCAAAATGTGTAAATTAGGTTCTTAACACTTACACAAGGGTTAAGTGTCTGGATGATTTGGGTAATCAAACCCAAATTTAGGGAGATAAGAGAGAGATTAAGCTTAGATAGATTTATACAATCTAGTTGAATAAAGCTCAAAAAAAGGGTTTCAATAATTTATTATAAAAATAAATGAGATGGAGGAATCGAAGGAGCCTTCTACCAAATATTATCCTTTTCTCCAAGATTTTTGACATGTTTTTCCTAAATAATTATTAGGTTTACCCTTGAGAGATAATTCAATTTATCAATTGACTAGGGTTTAAACCATAGTCTAAATCCCCCTATAGAATTATGACAACTAAATTAGTAGAGTTGAAGTCTCAACTTCAAGAGCTATTATCCAAATGGTTGATATGACCAAGTGTGTCATCATGGGGTGAACCATACATGTTTATAAAGAATAAGGATGGAACCATTCACCTATATACTAATTACATGATGTTGAATAAGGTAATGTTAAAAAATAAATATCATTTACCTCAAATTAATGATATTTTAGATCTAATACATGGATCATCAATTTTATCTAAATTTGATCTTCATTCAAGATATTATAAATTAAGGATTATGAGGAATACATTCCAAAAATAGCCTTTAAAACTTGATACAGACATTATGAGTTCACAGTTCTTCCTTTTGGACTGATAATGTGCCAATAATTTTATGAATCTCATGAACAATGTGTTCATGGACTATTTATAATTTTTTATGTTAGTTTTTTATAGGATATCCTCATATATTCTTTATCTAAGGAGGATCATCTAGAGCATTTAATTTTTTTTTCTTCAATGTTTATGGAAGCATAAACTTTTTGGGAAGATATCAAAGTGTGCCTTCTATTAGAAAAAGGTACAGTACCTTGGGTACATTATATTTATAGAAGGAATATCCATATATCCTTCAAATATTAAATCTATTATGGAATAGATATCACCTAAAAACATCCATGAATTGGGATTTTTATGATTTTACCAGGATATTATAGGAAGTTTGTTCCAAAATTTCTAAGATATAAAATATGATTACCTCTCTTCAATAGAAAAATTAGAAGCTTATGTGGCCAGTGAAGTGCGAGGAATCTTTTTAGAAGATGCAAAGAAGATTTACCTCAACACCAATGTTGAGAGTTCATGATCCAAATGGCTAATTATCAATAGTAATTAATGCTACAAGAGATGAACTTAGATGATTTCTCATTCAAAAAGGTTCTATTATAGATTATGAGTCCAAAAAATTAAAACTATATGAGGAAATTTATGCCCTACATGATCTGGAATTGGCTAAAATTATTTATGCCTAACAAGTTTGAAGGAATTAGCTATTGGGAAAACTATTTGAAATCAATACTAATAACTTGGGACTCAATTATATATTCACCCAACCTAACTTGAATGCTTGTTAGAGGTAATGGTTATATTTCTTATTAGATTATGATTTTGACATTAACTACATTAAAGGCAAGGAAAATAAGGTTGCAGATGCCCTTAGTCATCAAAGGTATATAGTAGCTTTGGATACTATCAGGAGTACCTTTCATGATAAAGTGGTAAAATTATCTCTAGTAGATTAATTTTATAAGCAAGTAAAGTTACCATTGACTCAAAATGCTCAAGATTCTAAGTATGAAGGATTCAAGTTTGAATTTGATGGTTTGTTGAAGCAAAAAGGAATCTTTTATGTACTAGATAATGAGAATTTGAGGAGTGTAGTACTCAAGGAATTACATAATGCTCCTTATTCAAGATATCTAGGTGTGACTAAGCTCTTAGTAGAGTTGAGGCCATTATATTTATGGAAAGGAATTAATAAATATGCATTAGATTTTGTTTCTCGATGTTTATAATATCAATGAGTTAAGGTTAAACATGTACATCATGTAGGGTTTTTATACCCACATATTGTACCAGAATGGAAGTAGAAGGTCATTAGTATGGACTTTTTCTAATGGTTATCAACATCTTAGAATGAACATGACATGATTTTGGTGGTTGTTGATAAACTCAACAAGGTATATCACTTCATTCCTAGTAATATTTGAGATGATGTACCTATACTTGAAAAAATATTTGTGAAAGAAGTGTATCGATTGCATGGGCTTATGAAAAATATTATTTCAGATAGGGAACCTAAAATGAATTCTATATTCTAGTTGACTCTTAATTCATATTTGGGTACTTAGTTTAATTTATTATAACATACCATTTGAAAACATATATATAAATAAAGAGGGTGAATCAGGTGTTAGAAGAACTTCTAAGGATGTATTGCATGGATTAGAAGTACATGTTGGAAGAATACATTCCATTGGTTGAGTTTTCCTAAAATAAATCATACCAATCAACACTAAAAATTTATCCATTTGAGGCATTATATGGAATAAGGTGTATAATACCAATCATCTCGGATAGGTTAGAAGACAGGGTAGTCTTTGGTCTAGATATGCTTCTTGAAATGGAAAATGGGTTAAGTTAATAAGGCAACGGTTGGCTAAATTTAATGATAGACAAAAGAGCTACATTCATCTAAAAAGAAAAACAAGGTAGTTTTTAGTGAGAAACAAAGTATTTATATGGGTTAAACCTCAAAAAATCTCTATCAATTTAGAAAATCAGCCAAATTATCTCCTAGATATGTGGGACCCTTTGAAGTCTTGGAAATTGTTAATCATATGGAATATCAGCTTGATTTTCCACCAGATTCAACACTCATACATAATGTTTTCCATGTGTCATATCTTAAAAAATATGTTGATATTTTTCATGTGTTTAATTAGAATGCTTTATGGTTTTAAGATCTTGAGAGGGTCATAGTAGAACCAGTCAGAATAATTAACACTCAAAAAATTAGTTTATGTAACAAATAAGTGTCATAGTGCAATGTTTATTGGGACCAATATTATAAATATAGTGTTACTTTGGAATATTATGAAGAGTTTCATAAGTTGTTTCTTCATTTGTTTGCTTAGTAATCTATTGTATATTATGTTTATTTTCTTCTAAATGTTGTTTTATTTCATAACTTTTATTGAAATAAGTGTCATTAGGGATGATGACCAGAGATAGGTGGGAAGGATGTTACATCCCAATTTTCATCTAGACTTACTAATTTGTTTACTACTGATTATATGGTTAGTGATTGGTTTACTTGATGTGTTAAGTAACTAGATTAGTTAAATGTTGATTATGGATAGTGTTTATTAACTATGATCATGATAGTTAGCTGGGAATTAGTTATTTGTATTATGTTATGATATATTTAAATCATGATTATACATTATATATATTACAATAGTTTATTAATATTTTTACATGATATGGTCTAACCACTATTCATTTATATTGAGGTGGATGCAAGATGGAGTCCACCCTCCTGACTATGATCGAGGGAGGGTATTCTCAGAGAAGATGGTGAAAAAGGAGATAAGTTGGGGAGGATATAATAACATGGGAACCCTAAACATACCACATAGATTAGATATATACTTATTATGTGCTAATTAGTATATAGTTACTGCTTGCATCATGCATTTAGTTATGAATGTATTTTATACATTTTATTGTGTTTGATTATCATGTTTATATATTGCTTAGACTCTTACTTGAATATCCAAAATGTGCTTTCATAATTAAACATTTAGCTTGGTTTCACTTTGTGCATATAATAATTGTAACTTGTGCTTCGATGTCCTTGCATAATTTTGCTTTGATGCAAAGTCTAATTCTGATATCTTGACATGGTTGTACTTATTTATGGAAATGTTTAGTTTGAACATGATAATAGAATTATGCATAGAGTAAATAACATGTTTTTATTAAGAAATTAAGATGTTGTCTATAAATAAAATGACATGTGTATGAGGTTTTCAAACTAACCTTAAGACATGGCTGAATAGGATAAAGTCATTGTTATAATTGGAAGGTCTTAAATTATCTTATTGATTCAATGGTTTAACCTTAGCCATATGAAAGATAGTAAAGGTTTTTAATGTAAAATCAAGTCATATTTCTTGAGGTATAGTCAAAGGCATAATTTAAATTTTTATTGAGGCATTATTATTATGTAAATAGTCAAAAGTCTTCAAACCATTTAATTTTGCATGGAAATTGATAGGCATGTTTAATGGGTCAAAGAGCATCATGTGAATTTCAATTAAATTATTTCATGGGAATATTCAGGAATATAGGGTTCTTTATGATGCTTGTTCTAGACTCTTTGAGTCATTATGGGAAACACATTAACTTAAGTTTGTTGCATGGTATGGTCACTTTGGTTTTTGACTGGTTAATTGTTTTATTAGTATTTTTGAGCAAATAATCATGTTGAAATTTTGGCATGCATGTTGGAAAATTATAGAGATAAATGGGAGCCATGGGTTGGGTAGTAGAAGATGATGGAATATAAAAGTTAGTAGAGAAAGCATGGACAAGGAGAATGGAGGCAAAGAAGATAAATTTGACCTTACTCCATTGAAAAAACATTGGATGTAAGGACCACTATAAAATATTTTCTAGTTTTTAATTGTTAAAAAATTTTGTGAATGCAATTTAAAAAGTTTTAGGTTAATTATTCTAGGTTTTAGGAGTACTATTTATAAATTTAATGTGAGTGTGTGTGGGGGGGATATATGTAGTCAACCCTAGGGATGGGTATGACTCATCTAGAGGTTTGATAATATATATAACCCTCTCTATTGGAAATGGATGTGTTTTTGTATTATGTAATGATTAACAATGTAGAAAATAGAACATAGATTATGAATTAGGGTTTTCAATAGTTAAGGGTTTTGGTGTTTGATAGGTTAATTCTTATCAAAATAAGAATTACAACAAAGGTTTTGAAGTTTTAGTAATAATTAGTTGCTTTTAAATGTCACCAGGTTCAAATAAAATATATTTCATTTAGATTTAGAAGTGGAAATCAATGCTTGATGTTTTTTTTCATCCTTTGTCATTATTCAATTGAAAGATTATTTACGTGAAAATTTAGGTGGTTTAAATTTATAATTACCCTATTAAATTCTTGTACATAAGAACATATACTTATTCTTTTGAAATATTAGGGTTTGATATATAAAAATATATACATATATTTGGGTCATTCGTGCATGACTTGGAGATGGGTTCAACCCATCCACATGATCAAATATGAAAGAACCCATGTTCCAATAGTTAGTGGATAGAAACATTGTGTATGGGAGTGAATATTTTCAATATTTAATTTATTGTGAATAATTTTATATTGAATTAGGGTTTTAATTTCAATCGGTACATAGATATATGCATTTGGATAGGATAAATGAGTAGTAATATTTGTTGATACTTAATATGTCTATACTGGTTTAAATTTTGAACAAAGTTTTTGATTTTAGTTGATTCTTATATAAGTAAATATATGTGTTTTTGTATTACCTAGTATTTAGATTATTGACATATGGGTATTATGAATAAGTTTAAATTGTGAATTTAGTTATATGGTTTGAATATGTAAAAAGACTATGTAAATTTGTTAATGGGGTATATTTTATTTTTATTGGTATATTAGATATGCAGAACAAGAATTTGATTTACATTGTTAATGAAGAAATGTAATCTCAAATAAGTGAATATAAATGGTCTTCTACTTTCTTAATCATTAGAGCCTTGAATTTATTGGTTATTATTCTAGTTTTTGTGGAAGTTAAACTATAACTATGTGTTGAAAGTACTCTAATAATTAACCTTTGGACTATAGATGTATAGGTTACTTGAAATAATTTTAAGTGAACATTAGTTATATGGTTTGAACATATTTATCAATTTTCATTAATTGCATATGGATAAATTAAATGTACCTAAAAATACATTAGTATTTTAAATAACTAGATGACCAAATCTAAATAGTCGAGCCTGTAGCTATTAGTTAGATCATGGCTGTATGTAAATTACATTTTATGTCATTAGATAGTATCAAACTAGTTATTTTTTTATATGTTAGTATCTTGAATAAAAATATTAAAATAATAATGTCTACATATTTTACACACACACACACACAAAAGTATGCATTTGAGTATTATTTGTAAATTAAGTGGTTGTTCATTATCAAATGCATTATTTGGTATGTTATATATATTACCATGTTTTAAATGAACTTATCTAACATCCAAACTTGTGTTTTATTTCTCTTAATTTAAAATTGAGATATACTTGGAATCAAAACACTGTTGACATTTTGGGAATTAATATATGATTACTTATTAATAATTTTGTTTGGATTTATTTAAAGGAATACTATGGGTTTATATGATTGTCATAATGATAAGGGATTATATATGTTCAGACCAATGTTTAATATAAATATGGATCAATACGAAAGTTATTTTCAAATAAACGATCATTAAATTTGGATTGAGAGTTAAATGTTTATATTATTGTTTTTATGTTGAAATGGAATTAGTTGTTTGATCAAAGAGGGTTATTTGAATATCTATTAGATGATTATATTATATAGATGATAATAATGAAAAATATGAAAGATTATGATGTATTTGTATTCATATATACTATAGCTTTAATTATGTAAATGTTTATATGTTTGAAATCTATGGATTTGAGCATTATTATGATTATATGATATTGAATTTAAATAAGTATGTGTAACAAAATTCACATACTTACTTAGTGTCACTAATAGGCAATTTTGAAGTTGTCCAATTGAGTTGTGTGTGTGAATTTGACTGATCTTGAGATCTATAAAACTATATTAAAAATTTGGACAAAGTAATGTTTATGGTTTTAGTATTGTCATTTCACCTGCTTGATTTAGTTTGCATGCACTCCACAATATCATGTTAGAACATATTTCTTTTTGATATGTTGCATATGATAGTTATCTTATAGCACACAAGTTTCTTATGAATTTCTTGATTTTTGCATTATCACTAATTGCCCATCCATGAAGGGAGGGACATTCCCTTGTTGGGATATTATGCGGGTGATCAGTGGTCTATGGTTGGTGTATAAAAGTGATTAGATGATACTCTCCTTCCCCTTCCAATAGTTAACCAATAGAGGATTTACTTAGGATTATATTTGGATAATAATGATTTCTTTGAGAATCATATGTATTTTGGAACATTATATAATTGTAATTTTTTAATTTAGATATGTAATATTATAAATTTGTACTATTTAATGTATATTAAAAATAACACTAGTTGGCTATAATATATTTGTACCTATTTTAATATTTAATCATTAGTGGATGAATTATTAACTTGGATTATTATTGTACATTATATTGTTGAATATATGGAACAAAATCATAATGTCTTATATTGATCATTATCCAAATGAATCTAATACTTAAATTTATGGTTAATAATGTAATTTATCTCAATTTATACATATAATTAGGGATTATTAATGCTGAGTTAAATCTGTAGTTAAGTTTAAAAAAATTACATGACTCTAGTTAACCTTGAAGGGTTGCTACAGATATTATCCTAAAAAATCTGATGTATAATATAAATATTTTTTAATGTTCTTTGTGAAACACATGGAACTATCTATAACACTAAATTAGGATATTATAAAGTGGATAATGGCTATCATGAGTCTTAAAAAAAATTGATGTAATGGGTGTAGAAGCGTTATTATTTATTAAATTCAACTAACTTATTATAAACTATCTATGTATAATTATCTTGAATAGGTTATACAACTGATTATGATGCTAGTGGAGGTGAAAGAGAAAGAATGTCTCTATCCCAATATTATACTCATAGGTAGTAACCATTTTTATAACCATGTTACTACCATGTATACACTTCCCAAATATATATTGTGAACATGTTACTACATGGAGATTATTTATCCAACAACATCCTAAAAACATGTCAAATTCCCTTCTACTCGATATAAATTTAATAAATTATAAATTAAAACATCACCCACCTTAAGAGGTATTAAATTAATACACAAATGTTTCTTTTATTTTGATCAAATCTTTTAACTATCCTTTTTGTATCTTTCAAATTATATTACATGTATCTAAGAGTATTAAGGAGTGTCAAAATGTGCATGTTTTCACTTGAACCATTTTCTACCATAAATATATGTATAAACTATAAATCAAGGTAGGTGAGTAAAAACAATGATTTATAAATAGAATCCTCATCCATGATCTTAATGTACAAAATATATAATTGTATGTCATTATATAATTATGCTTATAATTGTAAAAATAATACCATAAAATGTATGTTCATATGCCAATAGAGGAGGATGTGAATTGTAGGTCATATGCAACTTAGTATTAGTCTTCTTTTCCATTATCATATGGTAAGGAAAAGGATTATAAATTATTTTCAATTTTACAATCCTTTAATATCATAGTACTGAATCATTCATATGTGTACTAATATATTTAATCTTAATAATGATATAATTAATGATATCTTGAATATTATGTCAGCAAAAAAAAATTATTCATAGCATTCCCATCACATTGATGATAATCACAATAGGAATCGTTGTCATATCCATTCGGTTGAGACCTAATTATATCAGCCTATATTTTTTGAGTGATAGACATAAGGTTTCACTAAAGTAACTTTCGAAATACCTTATGAGGAGGTTTAGGTAATTATTAAAATTACCATCTTGTGAATCATATATAACAAACCAATTAAGACATTGTAGCATTGTATTAACTATTACCTTTGCTTCATTCTAAGTATCATTCATTTTGACCATGTAAAATGGTTTTATTTTAAACTTTTCACTTGAATTAGTTAGATAATAACCAAATACCTTATATTATTTGTAGATATGATTTATACTTATTGATCCTTAATCACATGGTGTATGTCATTAAATTATTATAATATCTTGAACATAATGGACTCACGGAGAGGAGGAAAACATTATTTAATATGTCCTATTACTCATTTTCATTCATAAAACTTGTCATCTTAGAAATCATGGTATTGTACAAAAGTGCATAATCACTTATTGGTTCATTAGATCCTTGTATAATATTTTCAATTAGGGAATATGATAATTTATCACTAAAATTGATTGATAAAAGTTATAATATGGTCATCCAAAGGATTAAATGCATCAGTTGAATGGAATTGGTGTTCATAGAACAAATTGAAAGTACAATATTTAAGGATATTTATAAATATCATAGTCAACAATGTTTTAGTGGATGCATAGTTCAAACATATTGCATGAAAGGATCTTAAGTGTTACTTTGGACCACCTTTACCATTTCAAAATGTAATATTAGGATATATAAATCTTAAAGATAAGGGATAATTTCAAATATTTGGGGATAATATATTGTGAATAAATGTAAGAGAATCAATTGAATGAATCATTCTAGAATAATCCTTCTCTAACTATAACATCATACCCTACAGGCCAATAATAGTATGCATGAAGGATTGTACAATAGGCACGAATGATGATTTCAAATGAGTTAACATCATAAGAGGAACATAAGATTTATATGTAGGGATAGGCATTGAAATCTTTGTAAAACATTGTGTTTCACCCACACCATGGGTGGGTATAATACTAGGAAAAGTAGAAATGCTAGTATTAATTTATAAACCTATTGTATATTAGATACTCTAAAAGGTTGATGGATATTATCATATGGCTCATGGTTTTCCTTAGATGTGATAACAATAACAAAATTATTTTATTTTATCTCTAGTTACATTTAGTGATGCACCAAGTGTGGACTGAATTTTAAGATATTGAGTTAATTGTTTTCAATCTATCTCATCAAATATACATTACACATAATATTTTTATTCCATTTTATTAATTGAATAAATGAAAAATCAGAAATTATAAATAAAATTTTAAACTACATAAATCTAAAAATAAAAAACGGAGAAACATGAGATACAACCTAGAGTTTCACATGCTAAATATAAGGATCAAATTAACCAATATGTTTTACCCTATTTTATATTTATGTTTCACATGTAGATGGTGTGATAAGCTACCCAAATATTTATACATAATGGGTATGGCTTCGGTAATCTAGATTATTTTAAGTATGATCATAGGCACCCATAAAATAGGAACTTTAGGGAGAATTTAATTATGTCAAATGTGATCTTGTTTGGTAAGTATTATAAAGTGATCTAAAGAACAAGACATAGAAACACTTATATGTGATATGTGTGAAGAATCATTTCATGTTTCTCATTTTTCATGAAAGGTGGAGGCATTATAGTCTTCAAAAAGGTCATTGATTGGTGTCACAATATCATTAAAGGATAAAATTCATGAGAAACTAATATGATAGAAGCAAAGGGTATTATATTTAGGAAATCATTTATGGATCCATCTAGCTATTGATTCATTTTAGTATCAGATAGTAGGGTACATATACAACTTTATCTATATTTATAATTATGTAATGCTAAAATTTTAATCTATAAAATCCTCCAAATTTTGAATTTTAATGTTCATCAATATGAAAAGGTCAAATTTTATTTTAAACACTTATGAATTTTTTATGTATATTATATCCCATTGGAACTTTTAAGATCTTTGTTGATAAATTTTCTAGGAAAAAAAGTTTTGTAGTCTTTATTAGGAATTTTTATATGATGAAGTCTACCATTTTAACAATTATTTCATCATATGTTAATAAGGCCCTTTCCCCAATTATGTCTATAAAAAATCAAAAATATTGAGTACTGTGAGTCAAGTTTGTTTTTTTGGCAAGTATTTGGGGAAGAAAATTTATTTGATATAACTCTAATTGGGCCCTTATCCTCGATTATGTATTGAAAGAAACAAAAAAAAAGTGCAATGTTAATTGTAATTAGAAATTTGATTAAGTCAAGTATATTTTAAAAATATTGATGCAAAGTTAGTCAGGTTAAAAAACCCAAATAGGTCTTGAGAAGTTTAATAAGTTTCAATGCATTATTAATCATGATTTTTATTCTAATTAAGGAAGTTGACTTTAATGTTTTTACATAGTTTCAGTTGGGCTCAAATACCCAATTAGATTTTTTAGGTTAAAGGGTTAAGAAACCATAGTGTTAATTATATTTGAAAGCCTAAATTGGTCTACATATCTACAAAGTGAAAACATATGGTGTTAATCAGGCTTAAATCTCTAATTAGTTTTATAAACACTCAAAATGATTCAATAAAGTGTTCATCATAAAAAATTTCTCTAACATAGTCAGATAAATTGGAATGAAGTTTCATATAGTATAAATTAGGATCCAAAGGCAAACTATAAATTAAATAAAAACCAAGTAAATCTCAATAGTGTTCATCATAATGGAAGGTATGATAAGGTCTTAGTGGTTGAAGAGTAGTTCCTAAAATAGCTCACTTTGACAATGAAATTAAGGTAAATTCAAGTTATTCAAATTCATCAGTTGCACATATGGATAATTATACTATTGGTTTATTTCCTTCCCAAGTTAGTAATGATATTTGTGTTCTTGATGTTGGAGTCATCAATCCTTACAAATCCTTGTTATGAATCCTATTTAGAATGATATAAATAAAATTGTGTAGTTAGTTGATAATGTATGTCAAAATATAAGATTGAAATTTTATACAATTGGTAGGCCATGAATTTAAAAAAAGTTTCATGTTCTAAATATTCATCCACATATTTTGGAAACCATATTTTCACATATATTGTATATATCAATGGATTATACTATGAGGAAATTGAAAAACTTAACTGATATAGTTGTATAAATTGAAATTTTGGCTCAAACAATTCACATGGTAGATAGAAAAAATGATAATGGTTATTCAAATGAACATAAAAGTAGTGCAATGATGAAACCAATAAAGAATCCATAATTATTGATGAATATGATGAAATGAATGATTCTAATCCATATTTATTGATTAAACTTTTGTCACATATTTTAAAAATGGTCTCATCCTTCCAGCCTAAGTTACTAACAAAACAAACAAGTAAAGTTCCTCCTATCACACTAGTCTTAAACATGGATAAAACCTTTTTACACTCAAAAATAGAGTAATGTGATGATGTAGACTTCAATTTAATAGTTCATTTATATTTTAAAAATAAAAAATAAAGTATATCAGGCATGAATATATGTAAGGATTTAAAATATATATTTTTAAAAATAAATCACAATAAACATCTAGTTTGAAATATCAATAAGGGTAAGAAGTCTAATTTACCCTTAAAATATAGTAACACATTTTAACCTTGGTGAGTTGAAGTCTTGACATAGCTAGATGGTATAATCACTATGTTTTGTTCAAATTATGATCCTTGTTGAACTTAATATTCCTTATGTGATGGAGGAAATTCATTTTATTGGTTTTATAATCAAATAATTGATAAAAATAATGTAGGATCTTAATTTCATACATGTAATATTTTTTTTTAAATTGGTGTATACACTCTATTAGTATCAACTACAAGTTTTTACAAATACTCAAGAAGGAATAAAAATATATCATGACACATTACACAAATGGGAAAATGTAAAGTCACTAAAGTATAAACTCAAGTAGATATGAGTTAAGTTGGGTTCAAGTTAGAAATTAGTTATGAACTGATGTAGGTGTAAAAGGCCTATATAAAGGGTGATTGTAATTATAAATAGTTTCAAATATTTTATTCTTCTCAGATCTCATAGATAAATAATTTTTGTGACTTTGTACAGTTGTTTATTATAAAAAAATATTGTGAATTTAATGTCAACAAATTGTAAGATGAATGGATTTATTTATGTGTTTTATTATTTCTTATTTGTAAAATTTGCATTATGGCTTATTATTAAATAAATCCATTAAAACATAAATTTTATTGATTAAGTGTAAACTCTTGGATTTGAAAAATTTGTCTTGAAAACCCTAGAGAATAGACTTTGTGCTACACATACTTAATCTAGTTCTAAAGAAGACTATGAGATTTCAAGTAATCTTGATTCTCTCTCATTAGATTTTTGTATTTTCATTTACATGATGAAAGGAAGATTCCAAACTAGGAATATTTGATGTCAAACAAAATCCTATTTTCAAGGAGGAAACTAAAACTCTATTTATTTCCAACCATAAAATAGAGACATTTCATATAACTTTGTGTTATGAAACCCCTCTAGTTATGCACTTCATTCACTTATTTGATGTTTTTATTTCTTACATTTATGAAGATATGGGTTTACATTGTTAAAATATCTAATGCATTCCATTAAATCTAGGCCATATAATTAGTTTTTTGTGTTTACTCCGTTGTAGGTTTCCCATTCTCCCATCCATTTATTTCAATTCTCTTTGCATTCCTAGTTTTCTCATTTCTCCCATTTTGGTTTCCTTTTTGTACATTATAGTAAAAAATACCCATACAAGGGAGTTATCCATATAAAACATAGAGTAAAATCATTATCAAATTGGTGATTTATTTGATGTTGAAAGTTTTATGTTTCATTTAGTTGGGTGAGTCACAAAAATAATCAAAAAAGCACAACGAAATAAAATCTTACCAAAAAAAACATAGGTCAACAATGAAATTTTAAAGTTTTTAATACCATATTTATGTGTCTAAAATTGATTTCACATGGATTATTCTTACTCATACTACTTACATTAATATTTATTTTCATAATATATTAGTTTATATGCAGTGATGGTATACATTATTTATGTATATTAGCCTTACTTTTAATGTGCATGATTGATGATTTTTCATGTTACAGGGTTTGATTATTGTTTTTATATTACTTTGTATGAATCCTTATATGTTTTATATGATTATAGGTGACATTATATAACTCATTTTTTTTCTTCACTCTTTATATGCATAAATTGTATTCATTTCGACTATATGTATTCCTTATTATTCTTTATAGTGTATTAAAATATGTGTTATCATGTGTGTTTTCATTATTTATTATGTGAGTCATGGCCATGATATATTTTAAAATACTTTATTTTTGAGGATACATATAGGATTTTTCATTTATCTTGTGATGTTGTGATCTATATTACCTGTATTATTTATTTTTTGTTGTGCCACAATACATATTGTGCATATTTTTTATATTTAATATTGAGTTTATAAATACTCACTCCTATAATGACTATATCAGTATGTATCCCATTTTTATATCTATCATGTCATGACATGTGTATTCCTTATAATACATGTTTCATAAATGCTCAAATGATCTAATCTTACTATGATGACATATTATAATATTTTTAGCACATGATTTACATACTTATATATTTTTTTTATATACTATGATGTGAATAAATATTTTATTTTTAAATGCATAATTGGTAGTCTACATTTCTTAACTCAAAATTGGGAGCATACATAATGTCTTGTCTTTGATACTTAATCCTTCACATATATAAAATTCATAATCTTGGCATAAACTATTTTATATCATGAGGTTTATGTAGATTATTATAAGATTTTAAAGATTACTACAAGTTATATATAGATTATGATAAATTGGACATCTATTTTGGGATTATGTAGGGCATGTTTAAGATATTCTACATTATAGTGAAACCTATGATATATATTTCTATACTTGGAAAATTAAAACCTTGTCTTAGATTTAAGTAATTCATACTTGGATAAGACATAAAAATATGGAATTGATCAATTGAATTGAAAATAATATATCAGTAAATCCTTGTGTCTCATGGATGAATTGAAAATAATTTTTAAGTTTGTATAAATGTGAAAACATGTATAGTAAGCTTGCTTGACAAATTATAAATAGGGAGTATATATATTATGTATCTATATGGGACAATTTGATTAATTTTGCATTCCCCTAACATGAAAAACATAAAATTTGACCCATAAGAGGGATTTAAATTTGAAAAGTTATCAGTGCTCGACATGGGATGAGTTCATAAGTTCCTAATGACTCTACAATTCTAAAAACATTTGAGTCTGATGGATTTGTCTAGAAGGTAATAATATTGACCTGATCATACATAGATAGTTTGATTATGATTTTGAATATGTTAGACTTATATTATGTAATTTATATAAGTGATTGATACAAAATCATTAATTTTAAACCCATGGAAATCATGAGGATGTAAGAATAAGGAAAATAAGATCCACATATATATGCACAAGTCATGTAAGGAGAATATAGGTCAAAATTTATATTTACAAGTATCTAATATAGTATTATAGTGTCTAAAAATTACCCATTTTTAATTTCGCATTAAAATTAAATATGATGTTATAATAAAAGGATAAATAATGTACCTTATTTTTTGCAACACACTTTTTATTTAGGAGGGGACTCCGAATGTGCATATTTATCCATACAACCTATAATGAATATGTATGAATCAATATTAATGTTAAAAATATAAAATTTTAATGGTATTATACTTTTTAAATTAAAGATCAAGGAAGGAATGCACTTATAAGTGGGTGAACCATGTTTCCCTATGTCATGCTATTAGAGATGATTCTTCCATATTGAATCATTGGAGAATTATGCTTCCCTATTGAAGCACGTAGATATTGGGGGTGATTAATCCCTCAATTTATGTACTAGGTATAGATAATAGGTTTGGAAGATAAATTCCCCAAACCTCATTTAATATGGAGGGGTGTTTATGCTATTATATTTCATAAAACCTCAACCACACTACTTGCGTAACTAATCTTAAATGATAATATGAAATGCTTGATACACATATTAGGATCTTAAAATAATTCAAAGATTATTTATTATTTTTTAATATTAACCACATTACACATTTATTTAAATCAATATTTTCATATGGATTTGTAGATTCAAAGTGATCACTTCTAGGTCCCATGGATGCAAAAAAATATAATATTATAATAGTTTGAATATTCAATGAATAATTTTCATGCCCTAATAATATAATCTATTTTTTGTCAACATGGTATAAAATGTCATGCATCTATATCTCATTTTTTCTAAATCTAAAAAATATGAAAGTATGTACCTTGTGTTCCTATAAAATGTGTGTACATGCATTACATATGCCCACAAAATCTATTTGAATTTGTAAATATTTGAAAACATATAACTTATGTTACTATAAATATGTTTTAATATAAAAATATATGTCCTAGATCTAAACCAAACCAACAATCCAAACCACTCTAAAATTTTTATAACATGTAATCTATGCCAAAATTATGAATAAAATTAATAATATAAACTCTTTTAATCCTATAATTTATACTAAATTTTGAATTTAATTTTCATGAAGGCTTTAATATCTATGAAAATACCCCTAATATGGTCATATTTAGGTAAGCAATGTATCAGACAAATTACGCATCTCAAAATAAAATATTTAATCATGCCATGCTATCTAAGAATATGTAAACATGTGTAACCTTATGTCAACATGTGGAAAATATGTCATCATAGTAATGAATAAATCATCAAAGCATAAATGAGATAATTAGTGCAAGGTATAAAAGTGTCATTCCAAGATAAATATAAAAATTAGGCACTTTGTAGTAAATTATTTTTATATAAGCACTCAATAATGAAATACATAGGAAGATGCATGATGTGAATCATGACACCACACACAAATGGGGATGTTTTATATATGTATCATGACACTGAAAACTAAAAAAACTATAAAAGGTAAAAAATATCAACATACAATCCTATATTTACCCACTCATAAGCACATAATTTCATTGCCATGACAACACAAGGCCACATGATGCAGACAAAGGGGATTCATAAAATGAAAATATCAAAGAATAATAGTTTTAAAATAAATCAAGTGCCCAAAAAATGTTTACATCATTAAAAATAAATAAATAAACAATCATGAAAGTGTTGAAACCTAAAAATATAGATAGGGGTTATCTATGATTAAAGGGTTTAGAGATATCCTAAGGTACAAAGGTGATAAACTTTGTCTATAGTAAGCTAATTAGATGTCAAAATTAGATATAAATTATTCTAAATTAATTAAACTGAGATAGGATAAAAATATTAATTACATCTATGCTAAATATGGAAATGACAAAGAATTAATGTACTTAATTATTTATGATGCCGACACATTTATATATTTGGAATAGGTTGGAAGCAAAATGGAAGAATATTCTAGAATAGTTGCCAAATTTTGGATTAAGTACCTCTGGAGCCATAGAAACTACTATCAACCTTGGATGGTTTTGTCAAAACTATTGTTTAAACCTGACATAGGTGTTTTATATATAATACATACTATAAAATATGTGACCACCTAGATGCTTCTATGTTTGTCTTCACCTTCACTTTGATGCTTTTAGATATGTGTCATGGACTATCACTCCTCATGAAATTGCAAAACCATAGTTCTTCATCTTCATAATGACCATGGGAAAAATGGGTTAATAGGCACAAGGTGTTGAGCTAACCTTAAATACCCCTATATCAATGATAATTTCCTACATATTTGATATTCTAAAGAAAACCTTAGACTAGTGCAGTTCTCCCCTATGTGTTGGTTTGTGTGTGAATCATGAAATATGTGAAAAATAAGTACAATAGTGATGTAGCTTTTAACTTGTTAAATATAGATCTTGGGTTGTTACTTTATTAATTTAGACATATTTATGTTTTTTCCCTATGACTGATGTGAAAATAGGATAAAATATGGAATCTTTACTTTATCGAGTGCTTGATTGAATGCTTTGATAAGTTGTCTTAGGTCTTTTCTAGGTATATGCTAGGTGAATAATGAATGAGGGTTGATATTGTATTTATATAAAACCCTTTAGATAAATAAATCACATTAAATCACTCAAGCTGACCATTAAGATAATTTCATTTCCAAATTGGATGAATTTAGGGCACTAAACACCTATGCTAGAACATGACACCTATATCGACATAGGTGTCTATCCAAAATGCTAGTGTTTAAGGAATAGGAAAGTAGGTAAATTATTTGAACTAGTAGAGTCATAAGATAATCATGTTTTAAATATTCTAGGCAAGATAATAGGTTAGGGTCATCAATATAACAATCATCAATCTAAGAGATATGCTAAATGGAACAATATAGAGCATATTGAGACTTCTGAAAGTAGGAAAGGTCCAAAACTAAGAGGAACAACCAAGGTCTAAATTATAAAAGTGTATAGAACTAAGGTTATATATAATCCATAAATATAATCTACATTTTCCCCCTTTAATGTAGTAATCAAATTATTGGTTTAAAGGAGAAGAAATGTGTACCTGGGTGTGTATAACATACCTTGTCTTTGTTTGAGTCCAAATTGAGTGCTTTGTTGGTGAATGACCTACAACTAAGAGCATGTTATAATGTATAATTATTCCATATAAATATAAATTTAAATTATTGAAAATATTAAAATTAAAAAATTAAGGTTTAAGAGTACACCTATGTATCGATGTAATCACCATGCCTATTGGCAAGTTGATTTGAAAAGATATATCATTTTAAGTCTTTAAAAATAAAATTAGGACAAAAATATATAAATATTTAAAGTGTATATATATGTGGATATATATAGATATTGGAAGGCACATACCTTCAACCTTGGAGAAAAGGCGAGTTGCCGCCTAAAAATTGATCTTATCTCAAGTGTGCAACATAATCAGACTTATAACTTAGTTAGCATGAGTGAACAAAGTCAAGTCATACTAAAAAATTGGTGAGGCTAGATGATATAATAAATTCCAAACTAAAAACTTGGCAATATTGAGTGATTTAATCATCTCAACTATACCAAAAGTGAACCAACTAATGCAGTAGATTGGCTCAATATAGTTTATAAAAGCCAATCTTGGTGGGTGATGATAGTCCATAAAAGAGTGTTTTAAAATATGAAATTGATTTGGATTTTTTAATATTATGTGCACATTGAATATCATATAAACCTTAGAAATGTCTCATGTTGAAACTATGTATACAAATGGTACCAATTATAGAATTCTACCACAATTGTGAATCTATATTATATAACTATGTGTTTTGGCCAATTCAGAAACTATGTATGTGTAGAGAACATGCTTCCAAAGCATGCCCCCACTATATGTGGAGAAATATAAAAACTTAAATAAAATCCAATATGGAGTACATGTTTCCAAAACATGCCCCCACTAAATTTGGATGTGTCGAATACTAAATAAGTGTAGAGAACATGATTCTAAAGCATGTTGCCATTTAATCTAAAAATTGTTCTAAAAATTGGATAATTATTGAGAGCATGCCCCCACTCCATCTAAAAAATGTAATAAATGTGGAGAACATGTCTCTATGACATGACCCCCACTGATATTTCCCCACTTTGATCTAAGGGAAGAATATAAATTAGTAGTTAACTCACCTCAAAATGATAAGATAATTGTATAATCTATGAATGGAACCATTTAGCATATAGAATAACATTTATGGGTAAATGTAGTATTTAAGTGAATAGAATAACATGCTCACATGAAGGACTATCATGCATGATAAAGATCATGTAAATGCACATATATTAATATTAAAATATTAACAATCAAGTCAATCACACAAACAAGAGCACTAAAAAAAAAGTCAACATAAAATGGTCCTAGGAGACCACAAATAGGGGGCATGTTCAAATGTTGTATAATTGAAGGGACATGACTTAGTCTAGTTTACACACAATCAACCAAGACATATTCAAATGTCCACACAACAAAAAAAATACACATTTAAATGTCAAATAAATCATACATACATAATGGGTCTATAAACAAAGAAACATATTCAAATGCTCGAACAAGTAAGGCAATATCAAGGTAAGACACTCAAGAAAGTGCATAAAGGAAAGCATAAGTACCCAGCATAAACATATCAAAGTAGCTCAAGGATCAAATGTGTTATCAAAAAATGTCAATTCCATAGCATATCATGTCCCCTATGAAAGATATAATCATGGATAAAGGAATGCATAAGTACATATATGATCTCAAAACATGATAATGTAAGGTAACCATAAAATTATATAACCTATGTATATCAAGATCAAAAAAGTAGATGCACCCATTATAAAAATTACATGAGTAGAGGGAAGGCACAACATTTGAAATAAGAATAGATCATGCACCTGTGTATGCCTATATCACAATCAAGTAAAATTATGATACACGTGTATATAGAAGTAGCTAGAGAAAATATAGTATGTAGGTGAAAAAAATGGTTTTTCATTTTGGAAGTTTTTTATTTTTTTAGTATTTTAATAAAAGTGTTATGGACCAATAAAAGTGTCACTAGAACCCAAGGATCTCATCAATGAGATGCCTGGTTGAAGGCCTTATATCATATGTGTCATATTCATATGTTGCATAATCAATATCATCATGATCATGCCAATATTATATATTATTAGGATCGTAATCATCTATGTAATAATTATTATAGTATAAATTTAACCTCTTAAGTTGCTTTGGAACATGTGATATACCATTTGGAGTATATATATATATATGTATATATGTATATGTATACATATATACACATACACATGTATATATATATATATATATATATATATATATATACATGTATGTATATATGTATATATATATATACATATATACATGTATGTATATATGTATATATATATATATATATATATATGCATATATACATATATACATATACTATACATATATATATATATGCATATATACATACATATATATATATATATATACATACATATACATATACATATATATATATATACATATATATATATATATATATATATACATACATACATACATACATACATATATATATATATATAAGTTCATAAAGGAAAGCATAAGTAACCATCATAAACATATCATAGTAGCTCAAGGATCAAATGTGTTAGAAAAAAATGTCAAGTCCACAGCATATCAAGTCCCCTATGAAAGATATAATCATGGATAAAGGCATGCATAAGTACATATATGATCTCAAAACATGCTAATGTAAGGTGACCATAAAATTATATAACCTATGTATATCAAGATCAAAAAAGTAGATGCACCCATTGTAAACATTACATGAGTAAAGGGAAGGCCCAACATCTGAAATAAGAATAGATTATGCACATGTGTATGCCTATATCACACTTAAGTAAAATCATGACACACATGTGTATATAGAAGTAGCTAGAGAAAATATAGTATGTAGGTGACAAAAATGGTTTTTCATTTTGGAAGTTTTTTATTTTTTTAGTATTTTAAGAAAAGTGTTATGGACCAATAAAAGTGCCACTATAACCCAAGGATCTCATCAATGAGATGCCTATATAGAGGCCCTATATCATATGTGTCATATTCATATGCTGCATAATCACTATCATCATGATCATGCCAATATTATATATTATTAGGATCATAATCATCTATGTAATAATTATTATAGTATAAATTTAACCTCTTAAGTTGTTTTGGAACATGCAATATACCATTTGGAGTGTATATATATATATGTATGTATGTATGTATGTATGTATATACATATATATACATACATATATATACATATATATATATATATATATATGCACACACACATATATATACATATATATATACATATACATATATATATATATATATATATATATACACATATACATACATATACATACATACATACATACATACGTACGTACGTACATACATACATATATATATATATATATATATATATATATATATATATATATATATATATAAGTTCATAAATGAAAGCATAAGTAACCATCATAAACATATCATAGTAGCTCAAGGATCAAATGTGTTTAAAAAAAATGTCAAGTCCATAGCATATCAAGTCCCCTATGAAAGATATAATCATGGATAAAGGCATGCATAAGTACATATACGATCTCAAAACATGATAATGTAAGGTGACCATAAAATTATATAACCTATGTATATCAAGATCAAAAAAGTAGATGTACCCATTGTAAACATTACATGGGTAGAGGGAAGGCCCAACATTTGAAATAAGAATAGATTATGCACCTGTGTATGCCTATATCACACTCAAGTAAAATCATGACACACATGTGTATATAGAAGTAGCTAGAGAAAATATAGTATGTAGGTGACAAAAACGGTTTTTCATTTTGGAAGTTTTTTATTTTTTTAGTATTTTAAGAAAAGTGTTATGGACCAATAAAAGTGCCACTAGAACCCAAGGATCTCATTAATGAGATGCTTGTATAGAGGCCCTATATCATATGTGTCATATTCATATGTTGCATAATCAATATCATCATGATCATGCCAATATTATATATTATTAGGATCATAATCATATATGTAATAATTATTATAGTATAAATTTAACCTCTTAAGTTGTTTTGGAACATGCGATATACCATTTAGAGTATATATATATGTATATATACATACATATATGTGTGTGTGTGTGTGTGTGTGTGTGTGTCTATATATATATATGTATACATACATACATACATACATACATATATACATACACACACACACACACACACACACACACACACACACACACACACACACACACACATGTATACATATATACATACATACATGTATGTATATATGTATACATGTGTGTGTGTGTGTGTGTGTGTGTGTGTGTGTGTGTGTGTGTGGGGAACCATGCCATATTGTAGTTATGCCCTTTTTGGTATGTCATTATTTTTAGTTGTGTGCACCTCATATGTTAATACCTTATGCACATCCTAAGTTATATGGTTTACCTTGCCTTTATTTCTATTTACTTTTTGGAGATGGATTCAATTGCTATGTACTAGGTCTTATAGGTATAAATAGATCATGTGGTAATGTATCAAGTGGATTAAAATGAATTTTTCTCAATTATTCATCTATCATATGAGTATTATAAAAATTATCACCACTATCATAATAATTTTAAATTGTGTCCTTTTGTTATTCTATATTGGCCAAAAAATGGAACTAACATGGCTTATTTAATGGTGGTTTTAAAATCATTGGTTCGTTTGTTAATTGTAAATATTTTGGAAATTTTGAAGCCTTTGTTAATGGTATTTCCTCTATTTATTTGTTTTGTTGACCCTTCTCTTGATTTGAATTATCTTTTGGTAACCAAATTTATTGCTTTGGTACTTTTGTTTTAGGAGAAGTACTCATAATATGAGTGGTTATCTTGGTTGATGTATCAATGATATGATCACCACTACCATTGTGATTTTGTATTTTGTTATTTAATGCAAAATATAAGATATATGATGCCCATTCATTCTATGATATACACAATAAAATTTAGAAATGCATATATGATGTATATAAGGTAATTTGATCACTTTGTTTTGAAACATCCCTTAGGATTTAACATAGACTCTTAGTATCCTTTTGGTCACTTTTTGAATCATGTTTCTAGATATATTCTATTTTATATTTCATTTAGATATGAATTTTTTTTTGTACAACATTGGTATATGAAGATGCAAACACGTGATCAACTCTAACATGTATTTTATTCTATAAGTATGAAAACTTATTTTGTAACTCTTTTATTAAATTGATCATACTAGTTATTTGATCTTTTAGGGATTCACAAACATAAAAGGTACTTTATATTGATTGTTATGTTTTGAATATATAGAATGGGCTGCCTTATCCCTTCTATAAGTGATATTTTGGACCTAGTTAGAGTGATGAGATATATCATCCTCATTAGGTTTAGGAGGAACAATAGGATCCTTTGTATCTATTTTAAATGTTTTTAAAATTGATATGATAATGAGATAAGAATGACATGCAATTGCTAGGGATCAATCAATCATGATATAGTAAAGATATAGAAATTTCAAACTATTGGTTATTTTTTTTTTTTAAATTTAAGATAAGTTTTTTAGGAAAAATATGAAATGATATGAATGCATAAAAATAGGGAAACCAAAGTATAATGTATGCCTTGTAACTCTACATTTACTAAAAATAGTAAAATCCTAAATTTTTAAAATTTACATAATATTTTTCCAAAAAAAATATTTTTTTGTCTATATCAACATAATTATTTAAAATATTTGAGTAATTTTAAATTTTATTTATTATGAATCATAAATATGATAAACAATGTGGAATGCTTCACAAGTAAAAGCCTAGAATATTCCAAATAAAGAATATAAATTGTGATAAAACAAGAATTTAATTCAGAGATATGAGAGAGGTTTTTAACTAAAATATTATTTTTTGAATAAACCTATAAATCAATTAAAAATATTTATACCATTGGCCTTATATGCTTATATTTAATAAAAACTAGTAAATTACATAAATTGAAAAATCCATAATGAATTTTGGTGAAAAAAATAAGGTTTTTCAATATACCTACATGAGTAGAAAATGCCTATAATTAATTTTACAATGGATCTATTTGGAGGCCAAATGCACCAATTAAGGAAGAATCAACTAATAAGCATATGCACATGAAGCCCTTATACAAAGGATGGTAAACCCCTAGGGTGAATTATCATATCTAAAAATCCATCATAACAAGTTAAAACCCTAGATGGCTTGGAATCCTTAGATAAAAAAAATTTGCATTCATAGAGATTAGGTTAACGAAATGTTTAACCTTAAAAGTCTATAATGTGGTTATCTAGGGTTAAAAGGAATAGATAGAGCCTAAGGTATAAGGGTGGTAAATTATCTATATAAAAGGCTAATCAGATGCTAAACTCAAATATAAAATATGTTGAATTCATTAATATTAGATTAGATAAAAATAGTAAGTACAACTATCTATATATGGAAATGACAAAGAATTAATGTACTTACTTAGTTTTGATGTTGACACCATTATGAATCTAGAACATGTAGGAAGTAGACTATAAGAGGATGTTAGAATAGTCTCCAAATTATATAATAAGTACTTCTAGAGCCATGGACACAAGCATCGTCTTTGGATAGTTACATCAATGTTATTATCTAAACCTGACGTAGGTGTATTATATAAAATACCTACTAGAAAAAGGATGTGACCACTTAGAATATTTTGGGTTTATCTTTGCCTTCACTCTAGTGCATTGAGATCTAGGTCATAGAGTATCAATCCTCATGAAATTATTAAACCTTAGTTATTCATATTCATAGTGATCTTAGGAAAAATGGGTTAGTGGGAATAAGGTGTTTATATTGCCCCAAATACCCATCTATTAATTATCACTACGTACATATCCAATCCTCTAAAGAGGGCCTTAGATTGTTTTAGTTCTCCCCTATGTGTCATCTTATGTGTGAATCATGTGATATTTAAAAATCAAGTACAATAGTGACCTACCATGTAACTTGTAAAATATATCATTTGGGATAGTCCTTTAGTACCTCAGACATGTGTATGTGTTGTCTCTATGACTGATAAGAACATAAGATAAAATAGGGAAGATTTTCTTTATTGAGTGATTGATTGAATGATTTCATAAGTTGCATTATGTATTTTATAGGTGTATTCTAGGTGAATAATTAATGAGGGTTGATATTATATTTATATCAATCCCTTTAGATAAATAAATTGCATTAAATCACTTAGGCTAATGATTAGGACAATGATGTAGATGTTTGTTTGGGATGCTATTCTCTAGGGAACATGAAAGTAGGTACATGCATACAACTTGTAGAGGCATAATATAAAAATGTTTTAATAGTTATGAGTAAGATAATAGGTCTTGATTATCAACATCAGACTAGTCAAACTAAGATATAGGCTAAGGCACACAAGATAGATCGTATGTGATACTTCCAAAAGTGGGAAAGGTCCATAACTTAGAAAAATAGCCAAGATATTATTTTTCCAAGTGGATGAGATTGATGTGCTATATAATCCATAAATATCATCTATAGAAACAAGGCCAAAGTAAATTAAATAGGCATACACTAATACACTCAATCCAAACAATATCATGAAATAATAAAAAATTAAACAATCATAATCAATGATTAAGACATACAAAATGAAACAGAATCAATGAATCATAAAATAAATGAAACTATGCTACACTATCAATCTATGTCAATGTCACAATAATAAAGCAACATATTCATGAAATGTAGCACTATTTATAATATATAAAATATCAATACAAGTGTAAAAAATCAATGTATATCAACATGATGAATTCTAATTCCATATAAATATATCACATGTAACCATGTAACCTAAGGAATATGATTCCCCCAGCATTGGCATGGCCCTTAGGTATGATAATGTCTTGAATCTATGCATCCATGTATCATGTGTAACTTAATTATACTACATATCACTCATATATAACATGAAATTCATGTCTATTTGAAAATGATAATTAAATACCAAATATGTGGTAAAAAAACATAAATAAAATAATGTAACTAGAGAACATGTCATGCTTAGTTCCTATTTTATATTTTTGAAATATTTTGATTTTTATGGATTTTTTAAATTATGTGTATAAATGTAAAAATGTTAAATAATTATCCCATAAATGGTATGATCATTTTTAGGTAATATATATAACATAGTAATGGTAATGTGTCAAGAGAAAAGAGTACCATATGTAAATGTATCTAAATCTAAATCATGATTCAAAATCCTATGTATGATCAGTGACTTTAGGTAGCATAGTATGCAAAATTTATTTTATAGAAGGATAAACATGTTGTGTTTTGTATGGAATATAATGAGATATATGTAATATTATATTATGACATGATAATTTAGATTATATCCACTATAAATCTGTAATAACTATCTAATGTAATGGGGATTGAAGAATTGGTCATCTAGGAAGGTCAATTATTATCCTTTAAATTATCTACATAGAAGGAAACTTATTAGGTTATATAATTTACTTTGTAGGACCCTAAATCAGTAGATTGGTTTCCTTTTAATAATGATCCTTAATAGGTGGAACAACTAGTTTTGGTGGTGGTGGTGGTGGGTTGGGGGAGAGTGGGGATGGAGGAATAAATTCCTCTTGTTGAATATTATATTCATATGAAATACCCAACACTATGGACACTCAATTACATTGTATATAGTTGAAACATATATGTATAAAATATTGTAATACACTAATCATATATATCCAATAGAATCCTATAAATATGTCAAATACTCATATTCTAGGAAAGACTGGGAATAATGTAATGATTATTGTGGGGCATATATTAATAAGTAGTAGAATGAATCCTAAGGAGTGTTTTTATTTTCCATAAAATCCTTTGAATGTCCTTGTTTATCCATTAAATACTCATTTTATATCCAAGAGTGTAAATAAGTTTTAATGTATAAATGTTTTCACTTGAACCATTATCTACCATGACACTATGTATAGGTTGTGAATGAATGTGTGCTTGAATAAACAAGGATGTATAAGTACGATCATCATCCACAATCTCAATATCATAAAATTTTATTGTATGCCATTGTATACATATTCTTGTATGTGTACCGATAATATTGTCCAACAGATGATCATATGTTGGGGTATGAAAAATGTGTATTGTATGTCATATACACCCTAGTAGTATCTTTATTTTTAGTTTCCATGTGATTTGGAAGGGGATTGGTAGAAAATAAAAATTTCATGCCAATTTGGTTATGGTCTTAAATATTCATAGGCTTATTAAGATCATTTATGTTTTCATCAGTGAGATCCTAGATCTTGTGCCTTAACTTAAAGCATTTATTTTTAGAATGTGTAGAACATCAATGATAGTCATAATATGTGTTACTATCATATCATATATTCATAGGTCTAATCATAAAAATATATTTTGGGGAAGAAAGGGATATAAGGTTACACTCTAGTAACTTTGGTAGTAGGATATGAAGAGGTTGAGGTAATCATGAAAACTACCTCCGTTTTGGAGTTGATAAGACAAACCGATTAGGAGGTTGTCAAAATACACTAAATAGTGTATTGATTCATTTTTAGTATATTTTGATTTTAAACTTTGTAATTGATTTATTTATAGTGTTAAGAAAAAACTTTAGATTACAAAAATATGTGATCTTAACTTCTCAATCTCAAAGTATATGCCGTATCTATCAAATAAATTGAATTTCTTAAACATAATGGATTCATGGAGAGAAGAAAGCAAATTCTCTTGGATATATATTATAGTTAATTTCCATCCATAGGATTTTTTATCTTATAAATCATGGTTTTATACCAAATCATGTAGTCACTTAATGGCTCATTGGATCCTTGCCCATGTTTTGTAATTTATGAATAAGATAATTTATCATATATATATTGATAAAATAAAAATGTGCTAGAAATTGATCAGCTAAAAGATTGAATGCCTTAAATTATTTTAATTTAATATCATGAAACATTGCAATGTATATTCCTTAATATTTTAGGGAAATAACTTATTCAGTAATTTGTGTTAAAGAGTAGAGTTCACACTAGGTGATGTTATTTTATTATTTACCACATAGTTATTTCATACCCAATTAGTTTATATTCACACTATTAGGCTTCATTCTAGGAAGTTTACCAAGTCAGTTATTAAATAGTTAAGTTTTACATGGCCATTAGTTTATTTACTAAAACTCACCTCTCCAACATATTTATTTAGTATATCCTTGATTGATGGGGTTTTGACTTATTCCTTATTATTGTATTTCCCACTAAATTTTAATTTTAAAATCCTATTTTGTAAATCCTCTTTAATAGGTACACATGTAGGTATAATATAATTAGAGTAGAAGAATAAATATTTATTTGTTGGTATTTTTATCTAAAAAACTTTGAGGTGACTTTTTGAAATTTTATATTTGAATCATTGATTCATTACCTAGATCTTGTAGGATACTCTAATATGGTATTGGAGCATTAAAAGGCAGAACAAGCCCAAATCATTTTTACAGTTATTTTTCTATAGAGTGAAACCGCAAGCTCCACCTAGGTGTAACTCCATTGTACTAAATCATAATATTTTTTACTTTATACAACCATTATTTCATTAAACATTTTGGTGGTTTATGCATGCATTTGAATCAAGCTAGACTTTTTAGCAGTGTTGAATCACTTCCACATCACATTATTAATACTTACCATAGTTTTTCTAGCTAGTCAAACACTATATAATTATTTTTTAATTTCAATCTTGTAATTATCAAATGCATTTCATTTCCTTGAATAAAGTCCAACTTAGTTGATAACATAGTCACTAGGCATCCTTCTCAACTAGCATGTCTTTGTTGTTTTAAATACATTTATATAATTTGAACCACTTTCATCCAAATCAGTCAAAATAATTCTATCTAGATTTTTTATGTTGTAACTCTTAAATTTAGTCAACTAACAATCATGGTTTGGATATTTTATACTCACCAACTACCTACTGCCACAATGTCATTAAAACATTGGAAGGGTGTATTGTTATATGTATTCTATGTCAAGGATTTTTTATATTGCCTCCTATCATCCTAGGTAACAATCTCACATTATCTCATGGCTAGCATTGTTCAACTAGGACATTGACATAATAGAGTGCTCAACAAAGCTAACTCAGTCTATATGCAAAAACCATGTTTTATCAACAATGTTAAAGGTTTTGTTTTTATTTTAAACTAAAACAAATTCCACATTAATTTAAATTCCAATGCCATTATTTTCCATTATATGCTTGAATATGTTCATTAGGTGATTGGTACATGATTTGTTTTGCTAAAATTTACTAAGTCATGAGGGGTTCAAAACATAAAATTAGTATTATTTTGTGGATAAATAATTAAAGTTTTTATTTAGTGACAAGTTCTATAAAGTGGTGAAATTTTGTATATAGAGTATATTATTTATTTAAAGCATATTTTTTTGTAAAAGAGGAAATTTTTAATTTTTAAAATAAGGTGATTGTGTTGGGGGGAATTGTTTGAAAAAATGTCTAGATTATCCCTCTCTTCATTGTATTCTTAATCTACTGCAACAAGTAATAGGTGATATGAACTGCTAAACACAAAAAATTACCATGTATAGAGACCAAATGGAGTATTTACTCTTGTCTAAAATCATGCAGAGAGTATTTGACAACATTTCTCTATAATTCATCTCAAAGAAAGATAAATACTTGTATTTGTGCAACCAAGACAAAGATATTGGTTTGTGATCACCCTAAATGTGTTAGACAATATGGTGCTCCACATCACTAATATCAAAACTCTAAATGAGATATGGGATAATTTTGAAATTTTATTTATTAAAATAAATAGATTTATAATATTTTAGATATATGCCAAATTAATTTCATGCTCTCCTAATTCTCCCTCAATTTTGGAAATTTTGGCAAAGTTTAAATTGACTAGATTTCAGTTAAAAGCTGGCAGAAAAGAAAAATAAGATGATGAATGTATTTTTATAATTTCACCAAAGTTAAAAGGTCCATTCATATTATTTTATTTTGATTTGTAGTCTACTATGGATGACCTAAGAGATCAATTTAAAATGTCATCTTTTGAGCTATTTTGTGAGAGGCAAGCTCATGAACAAAAAAATTCAATGTTATTAGATGCCTTACCTAGCTCAATTCATCCTTTCATGGAAAATTATCTTAAGTAAAAATGGGGGGAAAAAACTATACCTCCTAATAAACTAGAAAAATTGCACAAGTCTCTAGATACCACTACTGAGTCCTCTAAACTTTCCAATCCTAGAAATTTTTAAGAGGTCAATTAGGAAAAATAAATTTTATGAACCTTATGCATGTGATAAAAAATAAAATAATCATGAGTAAAAATTTCATTAAAAAATGGAAGCATTAGAAGAAGCATTGAAACAACACAATATTGGTGTACCTTCACCTTCACCTTATTATAACACAGAGAATGGGAAAGATCTCTCTACTAGGGCTTATTCTCCCATGTTAGATAGGTGGCTATTTTATTTTGATGCTTATCATCATCTAAATCATTCTCATGATTTTTTGAGTTATATTTTTTATTGTAGCACATCCTAGATTATCATGGGTAATTAATCAGTGGTTGAGTTTTAGGGATTATGAACTATTGATTTGTAGGATGGGTACATTAGTGATGTACTAATAATACCTAAAATTTATTCCAATTTTTTTATCAATTTATCAATTTTTTAATTATGGCACTAGGAAAACTATGGAGTTTACTCCACATAATTTTGTAATTAGAGAGTTCAATGACCCATGTGATGTAGTATAAATAAGTGTGGTGGACCATGGTTCATGTTTATATGAATTTGATAAATTTGAAACTTCTACAGGTTCTCTTTTTTCTCATTCTAACATAGTGATCAAATTATGGCATGAACATTTTTTTAATATATATTATATGTTTCTATTGAATCTGAGTTCTAAATATATGGTGACAAGCCTTCCTTCGGTCTTTAGTAATTATGGTGTTAGTCTATGGTATATTCTTAGAAAACAACACTAGGATCCCTTTCCTAAGGGAAAAAAAGGAGAGTTATGGATCCATTAGAGTTAGTACATAGTGATTATATGAGTTTTCCCACTCACTCATTTTTTAGTGAAAATTATGTACAATATTTCATTGATGATTTTACCTAAAGGACTTGGGTGTATTTTTTATAGTATAAAAGTGATTTTTTTGAGAAATTAAAATCCTTTAAGACCTTTGAATAGAAGAAATCAGGACATCACTTGAAAAAATATCAACATAAAAAATGGTGGGGTGGAATATATAAGTAAATACTTTTAGGATTATTTTACTAAGCATGACATTCAACATTATTACATGGTGCCTTACACCATTAGTAAAATAGTGTTGTTGAATGGAAAAACATAAAACTCAATGAAATGTTGAATTATATGATACAATCCAAGGACTTATCACCTCAGTTTTGGGATGAAGTAATTAATTATGTAAATTACATACATTAATCACATTCCCCACAAGGTATTAGTGAATAATACTCTTAAATAATCTTGGTTTGGATTAAAATATAATGTATCTAGATTCCATGTCTTTAGAAGTAATGTTTGGGAATTTTTTCCTAGTGAAAAATGCAAATATATGGAGAAGAAGAGCCAAGAGCTGATATTTGTTGGCCATTTAGAGTATGCCAAGGCATATCACCTCTTTGATCATGTCACACATTATGTCTTATTTCAAAAAAATGTTAGAGTTGATGAAACCATCACTCCATTGGTACCAGATTCAATGTCTTATCCATCTTTGATATTTCCTCCTCTTTCTGATAGGTAGGACATACTTTTTGATATTGGAAAAACCACTAATCATGAGATTTTGCCTCCACATTCTCCTACACCTCACATGCCCAAATTTTCATAATATACCTTATAATAAGTTGGTTTTTTAGTTGATGATCCTTCAAATTCACATCATACTCATGGTCAGATATATGGTATTACTCTTATGATCCATGTAATTTATAATATCCAATTTTGTTTTATGAGGAAACTTGTAAACCTGAGTGGCAAGCTATTATGCAAGAATAATATTATTCAATCATAAAGAATGACACATGGGATTTGGTGCCTCTTCCTAAGGGAATGAAACTTGTTAATTTCAAATGGGTCTATAAGACTAAATATTTATTTTATGGTACTATAGATTAATACAATGAACATGTTGTAGCTAAAGGTTTATAACATGTTGAATGGATAGACTATTTTGAGAGTTTTTTTCTTATTAAAAATATGGATTATGCACACCTTATTCTCTCCCTCACTGCATCACACCAATGCCTAGTATACCAGATTGATATACAGAGTAATTTTTTACATGGTGATATTCAAGAGGATATCTATATGGATCAATTTCAATGATTCATGAAAGATCCTTCACTTATCTACAAACTACATCATTACCTTTATGTCCTCAAACAGGCTCCTCAAACTTGGTATGAGAAGATGGAGTATTTTATTTTGAGTTCTAGCTTATATTTTTGTGATTTTGATCACAATGTTTACATCCTAAGTCAAGGTGAGGATATTTTTATTTTAGTGTCATATGTTGATGAAAACATCTTCATTGGTAGTTCATATTCCTTTATTTAGGACATTAAGAAAAAAATGAAGGCATGGTTTGATATGACATATATAGTATTTTTGCATTACTTTCTTGGCCTAAAAGTTCATCAGTCTTGAGAGGGGATTTATATAAAGAAACATAAATATGCTACTACTTTGCTTCATCATTTTTTCATGGCTTATTTCAAGTCATCACCCACACCATATCAATTAGGTATTGATTTCACTATTGATTGCACATCTAAGTTGGTTGATCTTGTTGATTCCTCTAAGTGTATTAAAGTTTCTCTTAGTGTTTAAAGAACACTTCTCATTTTAGAATTATAATAATTTAGAGCATGAGTTTTTTGGTAATCTAGTTACCTATGGTGAAATAGAGGTATAGAAAAAAAAATTGTTCCATAAATTAATATTGATTGGTGGTCAAGAGCTATCATGGTTCTTAATCTAAGTGAAATTCAAGAGATATTATGCTATTATAATTTAATTGTGATGAAATTTCTACACTAAAGACTAATCTAAATGAATATCTATAGTGGAGCTTAAACTAGAGTGATTTGGTTAAAAAAGAAGCAAAAGGAAGGGTAAGACAAAAAGAAAGTATGTGATTCATAATCTTTGCCTTAAACACCATGACAAGGTTTTAGTTTCAACTAAACATGCATTTGACCAATATATTATGTAAATTAATAAATGCTCAAATCACACCATATAGTAGGCAAATATCTGAGGAAAACATTAAATAATACAAGTATGAACTAACTTTTCCTTAAAGGTTTACTATTGCATTCAAATAGTATTTGCACATCCTAATGCAAAGCAAATAAAATGAAGCAAAGTCTAAGACCATTCAACTAATATATCTTTAGCACAAATTAGCAACCCTATATCAAATATGCACATTCAAAATTCATAGAAACCATTAAAATTCAAGGTTTATAACAAGCAATTGAGAGAGAAGCCATGTAAAAATTGATAAAAAAAAATTTGGACAAACTTTTTAGTATTCCTTGCTTATATTAATTTCTTAGAAGTATACAAGTTTTACCTCAAAACTCTCTCCTTTTAAAAAGTGGTAATACTACCTTTTATAGGAGACTTAATTAGTATACCAGTTAGTCATAAGAATACACATGTACAAAGATAAGGATAGCTATCCTTCTTCACAATTCTAGAATACATTTCTCTTTTCAAAAAAGACTGACCCATAGGCAAATATTCTAACAAACTAGCATATGCATTTACAAAATAATATTCCACATTCAAATATTACAAAGCTTTACATGGAATGGAATATCATTAATTATCTAGTGGGCCCTGGGTTGAATGGCTCCCTTGTTGCTCTTGAAGAATCTCCATGACCCTCTAATGTTATTTACTGCCTAGTTCCAAATCAACAACTAGTTTCAAGAGACAATCATCTTCTCAGTGTAGACATCCATTTCCTAATAACATATGTGTTGAAATTGTCAATCTTACTTGAATAGCACTCAAATTCACATTTTAGGTCAAAATCTATAAAGCATCCTAAATAGTTCAAACTTGTCATTTACAAGTGTCAATTTAGGTCAAAGTATCCCTAAATAGGGCAACACATTTTATGGGCCAGCTAACTTTGATCAAATCATTTTGAGTCAAAATGATCATTTCACCATTTAGTGCTCTAGATCACTCCTTTCTTATAATTTATTAATACATGTCATATATCTTTGTTATTTATTGTTGGAAACATCCTAAATGGGAATACAGCTCCAACACATCTAACATCATCTTCTAATTCCTCTCCAGTCAAATTATGACCCAGTAATATGACTTTTTGACCATTTTGATTGATTGAGGACCAATTTTCAAATAATTACACAAATGTTGATTAACCTTGTTTAAGGTTAATTAATCCAAATCAAGAGCTTAAGTGTATTTTCCATGAGAGTTGTTAAATATTTCTTTTTGAAAATTGATTTTTATTATCTGTATCACCTAGTGACATCATCTATGGGGTGGCATCCATCAAGCCATAAATAAATAAAATATCAAGATTATGGGTCACCCATGCCTATTTAATGCCTTCCATGCCTCTTTAATGATTATTTATCTTGAGGATATTTATGGAATTAATTCCAAATATTAGGATTATCCTCAACCACACATCTCAATCTTGAGATGGATGATCATGGTTGATCCTGACCAATCTCAAAAATATATAAATAGAGAGGCCATGGACATCATTTATAAGATATTTTGGTGTAAGGTTATTATGCTCAAATATCTCCAAAGCTTGAACATTGCAAAGTTATAATGCTAAATTATTTTCACAAAGCTTCATTGATAGGCTATTTTAGTGTTTTACAATCAAGAGCCTAGGTTTTATGGAGTGTTCTTGAGGCATTGGAGGAGCTTACCACCATTGTTGACAAAAAAAAGGATTCTTGATCAAGGAAGAACATGTTTTTGAGCCACATGGGTATGGTGAATCTATTTGGGAAGGTAATATGGTGTTACTTCTTTCATTTGTTTCTTTCTATCCTTTGTAATTCCCATAGGAATAGATAGGCTTGGTTAGTTAGTTATTTATGCATGTTTCATTTTTTATGGACTAATGCTTGACTAACTTGCTTTGTAATCCTCTCTATATCTTGGCATGCCTAATGGGACAAGACACATCCTACACATAAAGAAGATCACTTTGCAGCTCTAAAATATTTATTTGAGCTCTTAAGACTCTTGCAAATTGATTTTATAACTTTATTTTACCATTTTTGGTTGCCATAGTTTCTACATAATAATTGATGTCAACAAAAATACCTACATTGGTTACTAACTTAATCGATGCTAGTTAGTAGAACCAACATCAGTTAGATCTTGGTTTGGTGTAACTGACATCAGTGGTATTGATCAACATTAGTCACTATATTTAAAAAAAAACACAAACCTGAGACCTACTTTCTCAAATTTCATTATTTCACGTTAAAAATAGCTTCAGAGCTAAAGGACATGCTAACAATTTTGCTACAGGATCAAGTTTAAAATTTGCTCAAAACATGTTTAAATCACCTTTGCATACTTAAAAAAAATGAATTAGGAACTTTGTTTTGGGTGTTTAACAAGGAATTTAGATGTTTTGGTGATTTTTTTTCAAACTTTTTCAACTAAGACCAAGGTGTCAAATGAACACCATCAAAATTTTTATTTGGGTTTAAAATTGAACTCACTTGTCAATTCCTGCTTGAAATAGTTGTTTAGTTGTGTTTTGTTTGGCAAAAAGAGGAATGTTGCGTGTATTCTCTTTCATTTGTCCCTATAAGGAACACTTGGAATAAAAAGTGCCATTCTGATTGTAAATAGCCTAGTCCAAGGATGATAAAGAATGTCACCTAAATCACTCCCCAAAAACTCACTAAAGTTTGAGTGATCTTGAAAATGACCCTTAAGTCTTTTTATTTTATGTTTTCTTTATTTTCATGTAAACCTGGCTTATGAGGGGGACTTAATCATCTCCCATAAGTTATTTAGGGATGCTTTGACATGGGGTTTCACCTCCTGGCATTGAATTCATTTGAATCCTTTGGAGTTACACATGAGATGTAGTGGCACTTTGGACATCACACGATACTAAGTGAACAACAAGATATAGTGGTTACAAAAAAGACTAGACCTTTTTGAAAAAATCCAAGTGATACAGACCCAAAATCCATGCTTTTATTTTGCATTATTTGGCATGAAAGTCATTGTGTAATTTGTTCCCCTAGAATGATCAAAACCTTGCTAGTTTAGTAGACCCCACATGCCATACCCTTACTAGGATTTAGACGATTATACTTTGTGTATTTTGGTCATTTTATCATTTGGTATATTTTGAGACTAAAACTTGTATTTTTGTTCATAAGCCCTATCAAAATAATGTATTTGAGTTAACAATGGTAGCATTATGCTTCCCAAATCATGTCAAATATTTTTTGCCTTTGAGTTTTTGAAACATAATAATTGACCACATTATTCGAGCATGCTTACAATAATAGGTTTCTAAATTTATTTCAAGACTTATTTACCATTGTATCAAAACCATTTGTTTAAAACCATTTTGTAAATACCATTTGGACCTTTGTCTTGTGCCATCATGTTGTCTGATCTTGTCTAGCTTATTTGGTCTAATCCTAGTCTTCAACATTACATTTTCAATTAGCCTTATCAAGTTTTGATCCAAACATTGATTGATTTCTATTTAGGCCTCAATTCATGGGGTTGGTACACATATATTTTTCTTTTGGGTTGCAGAGCTTTGGTTAAATGATTACCCAATCTGAACACTATTGATTGTTTGTTTGTTTGAGTGCTTATCCTCATCATTTTTTGTGACTTTGTTTGGGAAAACACAACCTTTCTTTGAAAACCTTTGATGTTAGATATTTGACGTTAGGTTGTTTACCAAATATTTACACAATTTAATTTTGAGATGCAGTTCCACCCCTTCGACCAAGTTGAACCAAGTTTGAACCATTTATCCTTTACATCATTTTTTAGGGTTTGTATAACTTTATGTCTTTTTGTTTTTGAAGCTTTTTTCATTAAATGTAGATATGTCTAGCTACATTTACGGTACATTCGTGGATAACCTAACTTATGATATAATGACTATAAAAAATGACATTAATGACTTTAGTCAAGACCCCTACGATGACAATATGGTTTGTGAGACAAATTTCTATCCACCTCACAAAAATAAGTCATGGGAACCCAGTCAAGATCCAATTTATGATCCAACTCATGATCAAAATAATTGGGTTTATCAAGAATACTTGGATGTTTTGGCTTGTGTAAGTAATAAAACTCCACAATGTACCAAGATTACCATTTTAGGACCTCTTCCTTTGGTTCACATGAGCAACCAAACTAAGAAGCGTCTGGTCATTACCATTTTAAGACCTCCTCCTTTGGTTTGCACAAGAAACAAAACTAAGAAGCATCTACTTGTTACCATTTTTAGACCTCCTCCTTTGGTTCACATGAGCAACCAAACTAAAAAGTGTTTAGTTATTACCATTCTTGGCCCATCACCATTTTTTTATGAACCTATTGTTGAAGAACCTCCATTTGATGAACCAATTATTTTTGATCCCTTCTTCAATAGTCTAATCTTAGGAGAGTACATTATTCAACCAAAAACCATTTTTCCTACTAAATCAAAAGTTCCCACTAAACCAAATTTTCCCCACTTTAGAAATTTTGTGTTGATCTTTGAGCCTAAACAAGAACCATTACCTCTTCCAAAGCCATCTTATGAGGATAAAAATGTGTTCAATGTTGATCCTTTATAACCAATTGTGAACCAAAACCAACATGTTATTTTTGAAACACCCATTTTTGACAAGATAAACTATGATAAGTTACCTATTCATATGTTACCTATTTTTAAAGAGCCTCATCTCATTGAAAAGACAGTCTTGATAGAGTTGTCTCTTGATCTTTTCCCACTCATTGAGGAGTCTCACTTTGATAGACATGATTTTGTTGAGATGTCCCTTGAGCGGTTTCCTATTTTTCAGGGGATTCACTTAGATGAGTCAGTCTATGTTTAACCCTTCCAAAATGAATCAATTTTTATTGAGCCCATTATGCCATTATAGGCAATTACTTGTAAAAAATTTAGAATTCAATAAAACATTATCAAAACAACCATATCAAATGAAGAATCAATATTAGAGGTAGTTTTTATTTTTAAATTGGCATTAGATTTAGCATAAAAAATAGACTCAACATCAATTGTGACATTGGATTCAGAGTCCCTTATTTCAAAATTAGAGTCAAAAATAGATTATAGTATTAGTTGTTACAACATTGGTTATAATTGCCTTGTAGATCAATTTGAATATATTTGTGATCCATCTATAGTTTTTGAGGATGATTACTTCAACATCAACACAAGTTCCCCTAGTATCTTCTATGAGGATTGTGCTGCCTTTCACCATCCCATTATTACCACCCAACATAGCCATTATATTGACATTCCACCTCCCATAAGTATCGATTAGGAATGATAGAATCACACTTTGTTGAACTACATCCATGGTGCCATAGAAGCTAAAGAAGGACAAGGAGGCCAAGACCACATTCACATAGCATAAGAACACTCTCCTAGTGAAACCTTTTTAGAGGTGCTAGGTGACAATCAATGTTAGAAATCAACATCTCCTAGTGGAACCTTTTTAGAGGTGCTAGGGAATAATCAAAGTCAAAAGTCAACATTCCTTAGTGAAACCTTCTCAGAGGTAGTATGGGATGATTAAAACAAATTCATCTATAAAAATCTTATCGAGGCACCAATAGATGAGCACAAAAGTTCTTCATTATTTACTAAATATAATATAAACGATCAAATCAAAATAGCTTCCAATCTATAGCATAATCAGATGGTTTCTACTCTCAAGATCAAGCAATAGAAAAATATGATGGTCCTATCAAGAGCATCTTCAGAGGTCTTTGGCCCCACCATAACTAAAATTATGTTAAATCTAGAATCAAAAACATTACATGTGTTTGAAAGTCTTGATATTAATTTATTTCCCCACCATTCCACATTCCATTATCATCTACCATTCCATTTCACAAATAAACCTACCATCCATTATTTGTACCTATTTACCATCCATGGTTGATCTTTCCTTTATAGAGACTAAAAGGATACTTTGTCTCAATTCTTGAAGGAATTAGAATCAATGACCAAGGAAGATCACAAAAGCATTATTGGCAACCAAATCTATAGGCCATTCTTGATGATGCAATTATTCAGATGAGGTGTGGGATAGTAATTAAACATGATCAAGTATTTTTTTATATAATTTATTGATTAGGACATGAATCTCCCCATCAGTAGGAATAATAGAATCAAAAACCACACCCAAGCCAAAAACATGTACCATGCCATTACCATTATTACATATCCATTTGCCATTATTATAGATTCCTACCATTTACCGCATCACTTGGGGGAAACCCTCCTACCATTTTATTCAATCTATCAAAAACCATCATTGTCCTTATCAATACAATGCCACCCTATAATTCCATTCCTATTTAGACTAAAGCCTATTTTTAGTCATCCTACCCAATCCTTTTTTGATCTTGGTTCTTTTGATTCTTCCTGCACCTTTTGTGGGGGAATTTTGATGAAGTTTAAACAATCAATAAAATCCATGTTTACAATGATAATCTACAAAAGTAATATGATATTTGATCTAGCAAGATATCTTTCATCCTATATCCACATTTGTTTATGTGAGCTTGATTATAACTACCTTTGGGCAAATCCATGTCTCATCAGTCTTACTACTAATTATAACTTCTTATGGGAAAATTAGTATCATTGACCTATGTCATTGTATCTTAGTTATAACGGCCTATGGGCAAACTAGGGGAAACACTTGTTTATCATACATTGCCACATCACCTTGCCATTATTGTTTTCATTTGATTGGCCATTTGTTGGATTTGAGAACTTATTGAGACCTAATTAGTTTTTCCCTACCTTTTGTGTGGATGGAATTACTATAACTTGAGATCATTTTAGGACTATGTAGGTCATGTTCAATTCATTTTGAGGTCACCTCAGTCCCCCTTTCCTTGCTCTCATTGATTTGTGAGCATGGGCCATTGTAGTTAGCTTAGCTATCTTATTGGAACCTCTACTCTCAGGATGTGCATCTCCTTGACTATATGGTCCCACCTTGTGTATATTTTATCCCAAAAAACACCAAAAATGTTGTAAATACTTTGAAAATACTAAAATGATCCATAAAAAAATAAAAACATTATCTCATGATTTTATACATTTGTAAGTTCCCATTCCACTATCCCATGCTCTCATTGTTTTATGAGCAACTATTAAGTTTGAATGCTCTCACCATTTTGTGAAAAACTGTTAAGTTTGAATGATCACCATTTTGTGAATAACTATTAAGATCCCATACTCTCACCATTTTGTGAGAAATTGTTAAGTTTGAATGATATTGTCATTTTATCAACATAGGAACACTAGGTCATCTCTTCTTGTCCCATGCACTTGCCATTTTATAAGCATAAAACACTAGTTCATCTCATCTTGTCCCTTTCACTTGCACCAGATCATTCTTTCTCATCTCATTAGCTTCTTATTTACCAGACCATTCTCATTTTTTTTTCATATCTTCCATTTCTTATATCACATTAATCATGTTGGTATGATCATCATTTTTCTTCTGTCCCATTCCCTGGGAGAATTACATTTGGCCTAAAGTTCATATTGGAACATGCATCCATAGAACTATGTAGGTAGAAACCACTTGTCCTATACATCTAGAGTCAGCTCGGCCAACCCCTTCCTTTTCTTCTCTTCCCCCATTTCTTCTATCATTGTTCCTCTTTAATTAGGGAAAAATTATCATGTCATTATTCTTTGTTATGATGGGGTCAAAAGTAGCACCTCTACCACACATGCATGAACATTTGTTTTTAAACCGCACTAACTTGGTTTTTTGTTTGTGTGTGTTTATTTATGTTTTATTGGTGTTTTGTTGTGCTTTTACACCTCTCCTTCTATTTATTCTCCTCTCCTTTTATTTCTTGTTCTTATGTTTGCTTGATCATTTTTTTGCTTATCTCTTTTGTGTTTCTGAACATCTTGATGATTTACATGGATCTTGATTATTTATATCTTGATCCTATGTTATTACATTGTTCTTGGATAATTTTGTTTATTTGATTATTGTTGGTGTCTTGTTTTTTTATTTGATTTTGATTTTCTCTTTTGTGTTCAAGAATACTTTGATGGTCCACATGGATCTTGATTATTCATATCTTGGTTTCATGTCATTAAAATGTTCTCACCTTTTGTTTTTTTTACATTTTTGTTCCTATTTAAGTCTTGATAGATCATATCTTAATTTCAAGTGAGGTTCATTTATGTTTGTCTTTTTCTTTGTTTTCGGTTTTTTTTTAAATGTAAATCATTGTAACTCTAGTTTTGGTCATTGTTTCACCGTTATCCTTAGTTATATATATTCACATTTGAACTGGCTTAGTGAAATTGGAATCTTATGTCATTATAAGTTATTCATACCTATGATGAATAATTTATTTTGCTATAGTAAGCACTTTGTGCTCAAGTCTTAAGGTCTTAACATCAACATTAGCTCTGATGAATGATTCTCAAGAACACTTTGCAAAACCTAGGCTTATGATATGGAATTAGGCTTCTAGGTAGCATGCATTTAAAGTTTCTTTATCTATGTTTAGATGTGCATCTCTTCATATACATTGTGAGTTTAATCAATTCTTGGTCATTTTTTTATTATTTCTCATTCCATTCTCTCCTAAGCTTGGGTAAACTACATTAGCCTGAAGTTCATGTTAGAACATGAGTCCATGGAGCTATGTAGGTAGTGCTCAGTTTCTATTAAGGTTAGCTCAGATGTCCCCATTATTATTTTCATCTCTCTCATCACTTTGTGCATTCTCATATGATTAGTTTTATATGACTTTCTAAGCCATTACACCATCACATGTATGTTTGCATCTGCTCACTTTAACATATCTTTCTGATTATATCCTTAAGCTATTTTTCTTTCCAATTACCCATGCTGGGGCATAGCATCTAAAAACCATCTGAATCAAATCAAATATATAGGGGCAAATCATTATTTATTCTTTATCAATGATCAATATTTGTCCTACTAGGGAAAAATTATTTTATCATCATCAAATATACTCTACTAGAGTACTTATTATATTCTCTTTAAAGACCCCATTCTTGTGGTGCTTCCATTCTTGAAGCAAAATGTTCTCTCTTTTCCTCTAATTCCAAAATCTCCACATTAAATATCATGATGGCAATTATTATATTATGTAACTTGTCTCAGGATTGATCAATGCCATAAACACATAGCTTGTACTCTCAAATTGGGTACATTTATAGTGTGTCCCTTACATTTATGGATTGTATCTTTCCCATTCCCCCCCATCTCTAGGACCTATTATACCTCTAATTATATTTTGATCATTGATGGTAATCACGTGTGCAAGCATTAGCTCATCTAGATGTGATCTATTCTTTGGGTTAATCTCTCACTTTCTCTCTCTTTTTGAGAGTTCATACTTCTCTTTCATCCTAGTATGCCCTCTCGAGGGGGCATCATGGGTTTGTTCTAATTTCTTCTTGACAACTCTTTTCTTTGAAAATATGTTTCTTCACTTGAATGTCTCATTACACCTTCTTAAATAGGGGTAAAATGTAGACATCTAATTCATAACACCATTTATGTTAAAATTATCAATCTTACCTAAATTGCATTAAATGTACATTTTAGGTCAAAATCTATAAAGCATCCTAAATGGTTCAAACTTGTCATTTACAAGTGCCAATTTAGGTCAAAGTATGCCTAAATATGGTAATGCATTTTATGGGCTAGCTAACTTTGATCAAATCATTTTGAGTCAAAATGACCATTTTGTCATTTAGTGCTCTGGATCACTCCTTTTTTCCTAATTCATTGGTACACGTCACATGCCTTTGTTATTTTTTTTGGAAACATCCTAAATGGGAATATGATTCCAACACATCTAACATCACCTTCTAATTTATCTCCAATCAAATTACAACCTAGTAATATGACTTTTTGACCATTTTGATTGATTACGGACAAATTTTCAAATAATTACACAAATGTTGATTAACCTTGTTTAAGGATAATTAATCCAAATCAAGAGCTTAAATGGATTTTCCATGAGAGTTGTTGAATATTTATTTTTGAAAATTGATTCTTATTATCTACATCACCTAGTGACATCATCTATGGGGTAGCATCCATCAAGCCATAAGTACATAAAATATCATGATTATGGGTCACCCATAGCTAGTTAATGCCTCCCATGCCTCTTTAATGCTTATTTATCTTAAGGATATTTATGGATTTAATTCCAAATAGTAAGATTATCCTCAACCACACATCTCAATCTTGAGATGGATGTTCATGATTGATCCTGACCAATCTCAAAAATTTATAAGTAGAGAGGTCATGGACATTATTTTTAAGCTATTCTGGTGCAAGGTTATTATGATCAAATATCTCCAAAGCTTGAACATTACAAATTTATAATGCTAAATTATTTTCATAAAGCTTTATTGATAGGCTAGTTTAGTGGTTTACAATCAAGAGCCTAGGTTTTATGGAGTGTTCTTGAGGCATTAGAGGAGCTTACCACCATTATTGACAAAGATAAGGATGTTTGGTCAAGGGAGAACATGTTTTTGAGCCACATGGGTATGGTGAATCCATTTGGAAAGGTAATATGGTGTTGCTTTCTTTCATTTGTTTCTTTCTATCCTTTATAATTCCCATAAGAATATATAGGCTTAGTTAGTTAGTTATTTATGCATGTTTCATTGTTTATAGACTAATGCTTGACTGACTTGCTTTGTAATCCTCTCTACACTCAGATAACCAAGTCATATAAGTCTCTATCATTCCTTGTCATGGCCTCCTTGATGCTCCTAGATTCAATAATATTTTCTTTAGCAGTGAATATCATGCTCATGAATTGCTTGTTATCACTTCCAGATTGGCCTTAATTTTTTTTCCTTACTTATTGAATTACCAAAGTGGCTCTATGTTTGTACTCATAATCATCAATGATGCCTAGGGAGCTATATTTCATAGGGTTTGATATCATGGTGCCAAGGAGATATTTAATTCTAGTTATCATTTCCTCATAATATCCCAAGAGTCTTTCTAAGATCTTTCACCAAGTACTCAAACTTTGGATTTTATCAAAAATTATCCCCAATATTGTGTTCAAGTGGGCCATGTTAATTATTTTAAAGCCAAGAATCCTACCATTAATTAGTATATTAATAAGCTCCCTTATTTTATCTAGCTCTACCATTGGGTTAATAAACCCTTGGCTATTTCATTTTATTGGGCCAATGAATCTTGGCTTAGCTTTAGTGACTTCAAGGAGACAAACATGTCATAAAAAGATGCCTCAAACATCTTTATTATTGCCTCTAGGACTGACAAGATAGTCTATGTCTCTAGATTCTCTTTTTCTTTCTCTATGTTTTGTACCTTCTACTTCATGCCTTTGATACCTACTTTGATCTAAGTTAAATGATCATTAACTATTCCTTCTATCTCTTCCTCACGAATAGGATGCTCCCCAAGATTTTTAATTCCAATGAGAGTTAAAGCAATAAATGGTTCAACCTTCTAAAATGTGAACTCACTCTCACTCATTGTATTATTGGTTTTCACCCTCTCTAATCTAATTATTTTTGGATTGAAATGCACACGAACTAATGATTTTTTGACTTTATGAGGCTCAAGAGTCTCCACTTATGTGTTACTTGAGGATCTTAGAGTGTCAATTTGAGTGATACTTGATCTTGATGTGATCACTATTCTTCTCTCTTATTCTTCCTTCATCAAATAAAATATCCATGGCTTGATTTCATCATGGACATCAATGTGGACTATTTGAGTCATGGCCCATGAGTGGGATAAAGTGGGAATCTTATACATCTTACCATAAATGAACCATTTAGGGATAATTACCCCATGAATGGAGTATTAATCATTGAACAAGTTCAACTCACTCATGGGATGGGTGAAGGTCAACTTGGGCTTCTTTTTCCCAATTGGGACTAATGTGAACTCAGCTTTCCTTTTGTGTGGGGGTGATACTGGAACTAGGTCCAAAGTAACTTTCTTCCCTCTATCTTGTATTTATTCCTCTATTTGGGTTTGAATTTATTCAATTTTTTCTTATTCATCTGACCCATATGATTTAGCAATCACCTTAAGGGCATCTTATATTGTCTCACCAAGTTCCAATGTAATCATATCTAGGAACTCTATTAGAGACTCTGGCCTTTCATGTGGGGATAAATATGATCCCCCTTCACTATGTCCTTCTTCTAATTTTTCTTTTCTAGTTACTTATGTAATTTTTTCTTGAGGTTATTATAGAGGGGTCCTAGAGGATGTCCCAAGTAATAGGTGATATTGTAAGGGCCCCATTTACCATTTACCATATCTCACCTAGTGGCTTGTAATCTCCCCTAACTAACCTAGGCTCTAACTTAATGTTATGCCTCTTAAACATAGCTAATTCCTCTAGGAAACTAGAGGCCTTGATGTATATTGGTTCATGGACATTAGGCTGATGTTAATAGGCCTTGATTATGATCTTAGATTTTAGATGTTTGGTGACCCTCTCATTAGGGTCCCATTTCTTCAATTCATCTTTTTGTAGGTTGAATGAGTCCTTGTGTTTGGAAATAACATTCACATGCTCCAAAATTTTCAACACCATTATATTGATTGTCAAAGGAAAATGATGGAGGAGGCACTTCATTTTCTCCTTCAAAAATCCATATATATCATGAAGAATTTGGTATGCAACTTCTTGTTTTGCTAGTTTGGTGGGCACATAGATGGGTAACCTGTAGGGCTATGTCAAAGTCCCTTATATGCTTATCACCATAAAAATTAGGTATAACTAGATATCCCCTATTAACTCCATATATTTATTAGCCAAGGGGATGAACCTACTCATGGGGATTCCTATGATGGCTTCTACTGGAGCTAGATAAACACAATCATAAATGAACTGCATGTTGTGTCTATATTTTAATATGTGAAGCTTTGAATAATGATGGAAAATAGTATGTCTCCCATCAAGTGACTAATTATTAATATCTAGGATCTTGGTGGTGCTAAAGAGGGAATTAATTAGATAGGACATCATGTAAAAGTTGTTGTTGGTCTTCCTTTTGATGGATGTGAACTGTGATTTCAAATGGATATTAATCATTTCACCCAATGGAGGAGTGAGTCCCTTCTCTACCATGAAGTAAACATAGGGAACCTATAATTTATCAATATGTGTGGTGGAGGGGGCCAAAAATAACCTATTAAAAAAAGGTCATAATTATCCTAATTCCCTCACTAAATTGGATAATTGGGATTTTCCCTGTGTGGTCATAAATTACTTGGGTTCCAGTGAGTAGCCATGGAGAAAGGATTATATTTAAGTTATGATTTTTAGTCCACTCTTTAATGGTTGACAAGTTTATCTTGGGCTTACATAGCTTATAGTATCATTAAAAATCAAGGGGAGAAATATATGATGTTTTCCTTAAACTATGCTCATGAACTATCTAATCTTGCTCAATTTTATGATTCTTGAAAATAGGAGTAAGGACATCAATGTAGTGTAATACCTCAGGCTTGGTAGAATCATAATGGAGGCTAGTCAATTGGACATAGACTAGGTCATTGTATCTATGCAGGATGGTTGCATTATTCTATTCTTCTCTCATAATATATTTCATCTCCTCAAATGTCTAAAAGAGTTCAGACCAATTCCTATTCCTAGTGTTCAATGCTACAATATATAGGTTTGTATCCTTGAAAACCCTACCCTCATTGTCTGAAGTTAAATACAATTCAATGTCATCCCTTTATTGTTGTCTTTAGATACCGCTGTGAGACTTGAAAATTATTCTCTAGTGGATTGCAAGTAATCTCTAGGTCAACTTGTTCTTGCTCAAATTACAATTGAACTCTTCTTAGTTTGATTGTGATTAACCTGAGTTTAAATTAGGGATTTTATGGATGTTGGGGATTTTCTGAAGCTTTAATGGTGATGGAAATTTAGACTTATGCTCATTCTTGTCTTAGATTTTATTGAGACCCATGATTCTATACCTTTGACTTTTCAAGCACACAAAATCTTTTATTTTTTTGTTTTGTGATTATGTGGCACCTATGTGTCATCCATTTGGTAACTTTCATGGCATTTTTCATAAATACCTTAAGGGACTAGCTATTATCTTTCAAAATTCCTCTTTTAATTTATGTCATTAGATCCTTTTTTATGGATCAATGTGGACCATTGATCATGATCATGGGACTTGAGAATCATTAGCTACTTTATGTTAGGGTCCATAGTTGTGCCAATTGGTGCCTTCTCGGGCCTTTTGAGCTCTACATTATATATAATGAATGTGTGTTTACCATGTGTTGATCATGTGGGCACTTAGGTTCTTATTGAATAGTTTCTATTAATTATACTTTATCTGATAAATTAATCCCACTAAAGCATGGATTGTTGATCTCTATTTGGGCAGATGCATGCCATTGGTATGATAGATTAAATGCTTTAGATTCATTAGGTATTTTCACTCTATCTAATCATCCTCCATGATGAAGTGAGAGCCATTGATCCTAAAAAGATAAATAGCTTTAATTATCTTCAAGACATAGGAAGGGAATTAGTCTAAATACTTTAGGCTAAGGTTCATTTCATGTTGATAAACATGACATATAATTTAGGCTATAATATTTATGCTATGTTTTTAGAACACATATAAAATGGACCTAGGATAAATACTTTAGGCTAAGGTTTATTTCATGTTGATAAACATGATGTAAAATCTAGGTTAAAATATTTAAGCTATGTCTTAGAATGCACCTAAAGGGGGCCCAAATAACAAGTGGTCCAACTTCTAGGTAAAAACCTAGGGTTTTATCATATTAATAAACATGATGAAACCTTATGTTAAAATAATTTTAAGATAAGTTTTATGTCACAAGGACATCTTAAAATAAGAATTAATATAAGTCTCTAGCCTAAGGTTTATTTCATTTAGATAAACACAATTGGAACCTTAGGAAATTGACATAGATTAAAGATATGCTTACAAGTATTTAGATCATGAGATCATTTTATCATTTGAAGTTAAAAGATACTAAGTGTTTGAACATCTTTCAAAGGGTCCCATTTAATTGAAATATGAGAAGTAGAATTTAACCATGTTTGTAAAGCATATTCATGTGACTAAGAAATATATTTTATGATTTTAAATTTGATGGCCTCATGGATGTCAATTATTGCCTCATAGGTATCAATTGACATCTACGAGAATGTCAAATTTAATTTCATGAATCATTGGGTTTGATGAGATTAAATTTGATGTCCTCGTAGATGTCAATGATAACCTTATGGATGCTAAATGATGATCATGATAATGTAAATTTTAAGTTCATGAAGTCCCTTTAGTCCACAAATCTTAGATTTGATATGCTTCATCTGATCTTTGGTCCCACTTAAGCATGGATGTTGATTAAGATCTAGGTGGATGCATGTTATTGGTTCATGCAATCGTAAAGGAGATCAAGTCAACTTGGGACCATGCCATAAAAATTAGATTAAAATAAAAATACTAAGTTTATAATCATAATAAAATAAGTCCCTTTGAATGTTATATTCATAATCTAAGGTTTTAGCCTAAGGTTCTATTGTATTAAAAAATACTATGAACCTTAGGATAAAAACTTAGGTTAAGTCCAAATTTTAATGCACATGACCCTTTGTTATCAAGCTCAAATGTGGGAGTGCCACATGGAGGCTCCTCAAGGATCCCTAGATCTTGACTTTTTAATTCCACATTTTATCTACTAGATCTACCCTTTACAAGTAACCATAGATCGTTAATATTTATTTGGATGTTACACTTGATTAGCTTAAGCTTGTATAGTAAAAGGTGACCCATTTAAACTTGAGGATGATCTCATTTCATCCAATCATCCATCCCACTTGAGCATGAATCATCGGTCATGATCTTGGTGATCTTATAAGATTAGTCTGATGGATCGAGGCTAAATATTCATCAAGCTTCCTTCACTATGTTGGATCTTTCTTCATGATGAAGTGAGAACTGTTGGATGTACAAAGAAGTGAGGTGCTTAAGTTATGATGTGGGTTAATATAGGATCTTAGGCCAATGTTTTAAGACTAAGGTCTCATTCATGTTGATAAATATAAATGGGGCCTTAGGGTTAAGACTTCAGGCTAAACATATGATAAAGGGGACCATGCCAAAATAAAAGATCCTACAAACATAAACATTAGACCACATCAAAAAACATAGGGAAAGGAAGGGGGGAAATAAAAGGAGACCCAACATGGTTTCTAGGCTAAGGTTTGGTTGTGTTGAAAAACATGGCCAAGACTTAGTATAAAAATTAGGCTTAAGTCCAAAGTTGATCAAAATGTTCCTGCCAAATCTATTCCCACCAAAATTAAATTTGAATCAAAGGTCTAAGCTAGGGTTTTTTGAAGGAGGGTTTCATCATGTGAATCCAATTGTGAGCTGCCATAAATTCAATACTAGTAAAAGTTTGAATATGGTTAATCTATAAATTTTAAGCATGATCCATGAAACCTAAAACTTAAGACATGAGGATCAACTATTATCAACATTAGGCATTGTTAAAATAAGACCCTAAATAAATGGGCCAATTTGATCAGGCATGGATGACCTTTAAATTCTAATAAAGTGTAAAACATCAACTTTCAGTTTTAAGGTTCAAATCAATACACAAGGGTCACTTTTTTTTAGAAATGAGGGTATGTTGACCACAACAAATGACAAATTTTGAGGGAAACATATCAATATGTTATAACTTAGAGACTTTGGTTTAGAGAAATAACTAGGTCATTTATTCCACTTGATCAATGCCATTATCAAGATCATTTCATAGTTGAAACAAACCTCACACATACATAATTAGGATCAGACACCAAGACACAAACATGCTATGTGTGTGCTTTTATTCCACTTAATATTTTCCATGGGTTTTAAGCGACAAATTCCAATTTTTATACATTTAATCATTAACATTGACTTGGAGCATGTTTAGATATTCATTACGAACCATGTTTCTAGTTTAGGGAAGGCCTGGGCATTTCTCTACTGCCAATCATGCATCCATATCCCCCACAAATATGCCTTTGAATCTACTCATGACTTTGATCCACTGCTAGCTAAGAATATATAGCCCCAATGGAGATTAATATAATCACCTTTGCTTGAGAAGCTTTTGATTTTTCAATAAGTTCTTAAGTTTTTTGTATTTTTAAGGTCTTTTAGGCTTTCAACAAAGTTTGAGAACCAAGGTAACCATGTTTAAGGATTTGGCCAAGTGTTTGATCCTCAGATAATCACCTATGGTTGCAAACTTTGTCCTTGGAAAGGATGTGTGTTAAGTGCAAGCATGACTATACCTTAATGGATTGAGCTTTCATTCTACATGTGTATTTTTTATTAAAACCATGTTTAGGTCAAGACAATGTTTAAGGTCTTATGGAAAGGTTAAACTCTTCATGGGTCCTTACTAGTTTCTTTAGATCATAACATCAAGAAATATATGAAATCTATGGTCAACATATGTATGAGTTTTGTACCAACATTTTTGAACTTCTAGAGTTTCAATAAAAATAAGGAGCTTTAGGCTAAGGGATATCTAAAATGACTTACTGGAATCAAGGAACAAAGAAATAAGAAACAAACATATAACACAATGCAAGAAAGTAGGAAGAAAAAGAGAATAAAAAAATATATACATACTTATGTAAAAATAAGGGATAGGAATAAAGAGATGAATGAAACTAGCTATCCAACCTATACTAACTCTAATCATATTATAGATTTACTCCATGAAGACCCCAGGCAAAGCAACAAAGAAATAATGCTTGAGATATTTCCCATTGGTGGGTAGTGTGAACTCTACTCCTTGCAGGTCTTTGATTTTGAAGGTGTTATCTCTAAGTGTATCTACAATCTGATAGGGTCCAATCCAAAAAGGTGTGAACTTTCCATGTTTGTCCTTAGGCTCAGATGCTTTATCCCAAAGAATAACCAAGTCTCCTTATTTGAACACCTTGATGTTTGATATCTTATCAACCACCTCTTTACTATAGTTTTATGTCTACTAAATTTATAAAAAGCCTTTTCTCATGCATCTTCATTTTAATAATTTCCAATAGCCTTGAGTTTACAAATTCTTAATCTTCCTCCATATACTCTTGCATAAACTAGTAGGTTAGAATTTTGAGTGTGATGGGGAATATAAGTTCTTGGCCATATACTAATAAGAAGGGAGATGATTTAAGATCTTGTTTTAATCTTGTTCTATCTTCCCAAAGGGCATACTTGAGAAGCTTATGCTAAGTTCTAGGTTTGTTTGTAGTAGACTTCTTAATGGCTTTCATCAAGTTCTTGTTCATTGATTTAGATAGTCCATTACCTTGAGGACAATGGTTAGATGAAAACTTGAGAATAATGTTGTTGTCATATGCCCATTTTGTCATCTCTATGGATGTGAATTTTGACCCATTATCACATACCAAAGAGACAAGAGTCCCTAATCTATTGCATATGTTTTTTTCTAAAAATTTGATCACTTCTTTTATTCTACATTGCTGGTGGCTACTACCTTGGTCTACCTAGTACAATAATCATCAACTATTAAAACATAATTATGAACTTATGATGATTTGGGGTTAATTACCCCTAAAAATTCCAATCCCCACTAGGCAAAGGGTTTGTCAATCATGACTGGTTGTAAAGGCATTACTGTCTTTGGCTCTTTGGTGTTGAATGTTTGGCATGAGTGACATTCCCTCACATGTTTATGAGCATATTTGAATTTGGTAGGCCAATAATAGCTAGTATTAAGGATTTTATGAATTATTGTTCTCCCAAAAGGATGTCCACTTCCCAACCTCTCATGGAAAGCGCTCATTACCTTAGTAGCTTTTTCCTTAGAAACACATCTTAGGTATACACCTTTAAAGTTATTTTAGTATAGGACTCCTTTTTTGATGAGGTAGTGAGCTATCTTGAGACTTAGAGCTTTCTTTTGCTTCATGATTATCCCTGCCAAACAAGTACCATTGATTAGCAAGTGAATAATAAAGTCTTACCATTCATTATCTTGATATTTGTGCTAATAAACTTGCATAATACCTATCTTAGGGATGGTATTGGAAACATTTGAATCAGACCTTGACACCTTACCAATTTTTTAGTCTTCATCTCTATGTCATATTCTTATATTAAAAACATCCACTTACCTTTTCACTCTCCAATTTCACATTGGCTTAGCATTATCTTAGTGGCTAGATCTGGGAAAATGGCATGTACTTTATTCCTAATAATGTGGTGCCTAAATTTATTGATAGCTTTAACTAATGTAAAGTATTATTTATAAATTAAAGGATAATTTAACTTATTATTTTTAAAAATAGTTCTTATGAAAGCAATTGGATGATCATATCCTTCTATTTTATGAGTTAAAATGAAATCAATAGTGTGGTCAGAGGAAAAAGAGTAGAGGTAATAATCCTTTGAAAATTTAGGACTTATTAAGACTGGAACCTGGCTTATTGTACTTTTTATGTCCTCAAAGGCCTTATTTGACTCTTCATTCCATGAAAATTTAGTATCCTTCTTCAACATATCATTCAATGGTTTAACAATTTCTATAAAGCCAGAAATGAATTTTCTCACAAAGTCTATTTTACCAAAAAAATGATTTCAATTCTTTTTTACTATTAGGAGGCTCTACCTTGAATATGGATTCCACTCTTTTAGGATCTATGGAAATACCATCTTTAGTGATGACATGGCCTAATAGTTTATCTTCAATAACACAAAAATTAATCTTCTTAGGGTTAATGGACATCACATACCTTCTACCCCTTTCAAATACTTGTTGTAGATGAATGAAATCAACCTCCCTATTCTTAGAGAAAATAGTTAGATCATCCTTGTAAATTATGATACACTTACAAATTAGGCCTTGGAAGGCATGGTCCATGGCCCTTTGAAAAGTGACCCCCATGTTTATCAGTCCAAAAGGCATTCTATTTTATGAAAATGTGCCCCACTTAGTTGATAAAGTTGTCTCCATTATATCTTCCTTATCTAAGCACCTGATTATACCTTGAAAATCCATCAAGAAATGACATCATGGTTGAACCTAAAATAATTTGTATTACCTAGTCAAGAGAGGGAAAAAGATAATTATCCTTTTTAGATGCTTTATTAATATTTCTAAAGTCAATACACAATCTAATTTCACCATTATTATTTCTAACTAGCACCAAATTGGCCACCCAAGTAGAGTGCCTAATAGGAAATACAATTCTAACATTTAAAAATCTCTTCACTTCTTAGAAGATCATAGGTTCTAAGATAGGATTTACAGGCCTTTATTTCTACTTGAAGGGTTTGTAATTTTCCTTGAGAGGTATAATATGGGTGATGACTTTTGGGTTGAAGATATTCAAGTCATCATAAGATTAAGAGATAACATCTTTGTATTTTGTTAACAACTCTTTAGCCCTCTTATTTGAAATATGTGTACAAGATTTCTCAATGTTAACCAGTTGAGATTGATTTTGAGGCCCATGATGAACTACATTGTAGTTATTTCCACTTACTTTGGGAACCTTAAAAGATTAAACTAGCTTGTATTAATCAAACAAACTTTCTAAGGCAATCATCCCCTTGGGTATTTTGTTGTCATTTAACTGAATGGAATTACCATCAAATTTATCTTCTCTAAATTGGGTTTCATCAACCTCATCAATGATCTAAGCCTTAAAGGGTCTTGAACTAGTCATGAAGCTCAGGATTTGTTGGTCATCACTAAAGACCTACAAATGGTTCACATTGTCTAGGATAGAAGGGCAAGGTATCAGCTCAATACTAAAGTTTGGTGAATCTTGGTCAAGCATGAGATTAGCTATAGCATAGGCAAGCTCATTAATGGCTTTATTTTCTTCCATAGGGATAAAAAAAATATTGAAAGCATCAAAATATTCCACTAGATACTAGACTCTAAATTTTTACCTCTTGAGGTATGATCATTTACACTAATACTTTCTTTTTACTTAATTTACTACTAGTTCTGAGTCACCATAAACTAGTAGTTCTTTGACTTTGTTTTTTATGGAAAATTGTAGGCCTAAGATGAGAGCCTCATATTATGCAAGGTTATTGGTGAAATGAAATTGGAGCCTATAAGAAGCATGATATTTCTTACCAATGAGGTCAGTTATAATAATGCCTACTCTAGATCCAACTTTACACCTAGCTTGATTAAAATACAACTTCCATAACCCAGGTTTAATGTTAGAAGGTTTAGGATCACATACCTTGGCAGTTTTTAGGGTGAAAACTCCTAAATCATAATCAATTATGTTAACCCTTTCATTGATAGAATTATACTTAGTAATCATATGTTTCATCCTTGGCTCCCTTTCAACTTTGATCTAGTTGTTAACTCCCTTTCAATGCAACCATAGGTTTGAACAGTCTATGGACATATATCCATTTAAATCCTTTGTCCATTATCTACTTAAAAGTAGTCTATATGAATCAAGGATATATACCACTTGTATGTATATAAATCATTAGACCCTTAGCTCCTAATATAGTCACATGTGGACATTTAACAATTCTCCAATCACCTTAACCCTATACTTATCTAAGATAACCCTATCATATTTAATGGGGGTTAAGCCAAGTTGTTTACAAATACCTATAGGTATGATATTTTAAAAATCGCTATAATATAACAAATAATAATACAAGTTCTTACCAAACATTCTGACTATAAGTAAAAAGGGCAAGGGCTCTATTTTGGCCTTATACATAGCTAAATTAGAATTATTAGTCTTGGACATCTTGATAGATTTTTTAGACAAGGATTCCAAAAATAGATCTCTTTGCTTTATGATCTATGTCAATTCATGTAAGGTAATATTAGATTTAATTTTCTTCATGTCTTTTATAATGTTATAACCTATCTTCTTGGAAGAATTGGAAGAATTAACACTAGGTTTATAATTACTTCCCTTTAGAGGCTCTAGATTATTATCTTAAGTGGTATCTAGAGGAGTACCAAAGTTTTTTGAAGGAGTAGAAGTAATCAAAGCCTACCTCTAATCTTAGTTCCTTAGAGGGTACATATTCTTTAAGCACTATTGGAAGGCATGAAATTATTTAGGAACATAATTAAGCTCATTGTCTTCTTTGAAGGGGAAATCAAACATTTCCACCATGAAGGTCTGGTCAGTAGGCTTGGATCTTGAAGTACTTACATCACTGTCTTTATTAGGAATTACCTCAAAAGTTTCCAAATCTTCTTGAAATGCTTCAAAATATTTCCAAAACTCAATGCAATCAATCTCACCATGCTTATCAGTATAATAAACTCTATAATAATTAGGCAAAGTAATATCAATAAGATTAATATCCATAGTTTTCTTTTTAGAAGATGGTTCACTATTCTTATTATTGTGGAAACTATCATTCTTAAACTTATTATTGGGTCTATTAAACCTTTGAAAAGAGAAGTTTCTACTAGAATTTTCCCCAATATTACCAACTTGTTTTTACAGTTGAAGGAAGTCAGTGCTTAGTTTTTAGACCATTTTCATAATGGACTCATTCTCACTTTTGAGGATTTTTGAATTATGGACCTAATTGTTATTGGTACTAATGGTTGGCATTAAGGCCCTTTGATCAGTTTCATTAAATCCATTTTTAGCAAGGTGATTCAATAACCCCAAATTCTAGTTAGGAGAAACATGTCTTAGAGGAAATTGGTTTAGATTTGAGATCTGGTTGAGAGCAGGCACATTATAGTTATTATTAGGAAAGACATTCAAGGTAGTCATATGTGGGTTGACATTTGGGACATAGTAGGCCATTTGACCTTGAATTTACGTTTGTTCATTAATAATTATAGCCTCAACATAAGCTAAAACTAGTGTTTTTATTGGACCTACAACCCTCTTAATGAATATTAAAGTCATGGGATCAAGAGCATCTTTGTAAATTTCCAAGGCTAATGCATGATCAGGGTTATAAGGGTCAATAGTTAAATTGTACATATTTTGGAAACTATCATTAAAATCTCTTATAGGTTTATTGGCATCCCTTTTTAAGATGGTAAATTATTGGTACAAGATACAAGGGATGATTATTTTACTAGTTTGGTCAATGAATATATTATTGAATTCATTCTAGGTAGTGATGTAATCATCAAGTAGGTTTAAGACCCATTCATATGAAGCATATTTAAATGTTAAAGGGAGAAACCTACATGACACATCCTCATGAATTACATTTAACAATCTCAATGCAACCTTGAATGATTTAACATGTTCTTCTACTATTATAATACCACTAGGACTAAAAATTGGCAAATAGTTTTTAGGATTGCAAGGGAGGTCATGAATTTCACCTTGTATATTGATAGGAGAGCTTCCTAACCAATCTTACTAACCAATCCATACCTTGATGAAGGTTGCATGCAGGAGTACCTTAGAGTGGTAAATTTGGCAAAGACATTTAATGCCTACATCTAACTTTGTCTCACCTAGATCTCCTCTAGATGTCTAGTTCCAACAGATGTTCTCTTATTTTTGAATGTGATATTATATATATTCTTAGGAGTTCCATCTTGAGAATTTTGGATCCTATTTGAGATATAATGCATTAAACCAACCTTTATAAAGAACATGACTCAAATTTGCACATTAAGCTAATTTTGTAAATATATATGTATAAAATAACAAAAAGCATCAAATTTTAACTAAGCTAAAATATGGGTCCTATTATTTAAATATGGTTAAAATTTACAATTATAAGCCCAAATGAACCCATATTTGTAAAATATCTACCAATCTTTGATCAAAACAAGCTATTCTAAATTTAAATACTATGGATTCTGAAATCTTAAGTTATCTTTACCGGAATCAAGCATCTAACCTCAAATAAATTTGATCTTTGTCTAAAGGAAGAACAAATATGGGTCAAAGACCACAAAGATCAAGGATATTTATGATTTTAAGCAAATAATTACACAAATGTGCAAATATAACACCAACCTTTGATTAAAACTTACTAAGACTAGTAAAGATTCAACAAATTCACCAAGATCCCTCCTTTTAGTGCCATATAAACTCATCCTATTGATCCATCTAAGTGTATCACAAGTGATCTTATATTTTAAATAACACTTCTCATTTTAGAATTCTAAAAATTTAGAGTATGAGTAGCAGGTTTTGGTAATCTAGTTATCTGTGGTGAAATAGAGGCAGAGTAAACTAAACTATTCCACAAAATAATTTTGATTAGTGGTTAGGAGCCTTTATGGTTCATAATCTAAGTTAAATGCATGAGATCTTATGCTATTATCAGTGAATTATGATCAAATTTATACACTAGAGAATAATCTAAATGAATATCTATAGTGGAGCTTAAACTAGAGTGATTTTGTTAAAAAATAAGCAAAAGGAAGGGTAAGGAAGAAAAAAATTATGTGATTGACAATATTTTCCTTAAACACCATGACAAGGTTTTAGTTTCAAATAAACATGCATTTAACTAATATATTATGTAAAATAATAAATTCTCAAATCACACCATATACTAGGTAAATATGAAAGAATACAAGTATTAACTAATTTTGCCTTAAAGGTTTATTGTTTCATTCAAATAGCATTTGCACATCCTCATGTAAAGAAAATAAAATGAAGCAAAGTCTAAAAACATTCAACTAATCTAACATTAACACAAATTAGCAATGTATCAAAGATTCACATTTAGAATTAATATAAACCATTAAAATTCAAGGTTTAGAACAAGTAATTAAGAGAGAAGCCATGTAACAACTGATACAAATAATTTTTAGATAAAATTTTTATTATTCCTTGCTTATATTAATTACTTATAAGTATAGAATTTTTAGCTCAAAAATTCCTCCTCTTAAAAAATGGTAATACTTCCTTTTATAGGAGACTCAAGTAGTATACCAATTAGTCATAAGATTACATATGTACAAAGATAAGGATAGTTGTCCTTCTTCACATTTATAGAATACATTTATATTTCCAAAATGGACTGACCTATACACAAATATGCTAATAAAATAGCATATGCGTTTACAAAAGAATATTCCATGTTTAAATATTACAAATCTTTACATGGAATGGAATATAATTAATTATTTGGTGGTCATTGGGTTGAAGGACTCCCTTACTACTCTTAAAGAATATCCATGACCCTATTATTTTGTTTATTGAATAGATCTAAATCAACAACTAGTTTCAAGAGATAATCATCTTCTCAGTTAGCTAAGTCATTTAAGTCTTTATCATTCCTTGCCATGATTTTATTGATGTTCCTAGATTCATCAATCTTCTCTTTAGCAGTAAATATCATGCCCATGACTCAATTATTATCACTTTTAGATTGTCCTTGACTTTTGTTCTTCACTTCATGCATTACCAAAGTGGATATGTGCTTATACTCATCATCATCAATGATGCCTAGGGAGATGGATTTCATAGGGTTGGCTAGAATAGTTTCAAGGATTTTTTTTATTTTGGCTATTAGTTCCTCATCATCTCCCAGGAGTCTCTCTAATCTCTTTGACCAAGTACTCAAACTTTTGATTTTATCAATAACTGTCCCTAATAGTGTGTTCAAGTGAGATAGGTTAATGGTTTTAAAGCCAAGAATCCTACCCTTAATTAGTATGTTGTTAAGTTCCCTTATTTTGTCTTTTAAACTTTGCCATTGGGTTAATAAACCCTTGACTATTTCATTTTGTTTAGACAATACATCTTTCCATAGCTTAATTGACTTCAAGGAGTCAAACATGGCATATAAAGATACCTCAAACATATTTATTATTGCCTCTAAGAGTAACAAGATAGTGTATGTCTCTAGATTCTCTTTTTCTTTCTCCAAGTTTTGTATATTTTAATTCAAGCCTTTGATACATGATTTGATCTTAGTTGAATGAGCATCAACTAGTCCTTTTATGTATTCCTCATAAATAAGATGCTCCCCAAGCTTTTGAATTCCAATGGGAGTTAAACCAAAAAAATGGTTCAACCTTCTAAAATGTGAACTCTTCACTCCCAATCATGGTTTTCTTGGTTGTCACCCTATCTAATCTTACTATTTATTGATTTAACTACACACTAACTAATGATTCTATGACTTTAAGAAGCTCAGGAGTCTCCATGTGTATGCTACTTAAGGCTCTTATAGTGTTTATTTGAGTGCCACTTGATCCTGTTATGGCAACTATTATTCTCTCTTCTTCTTGCTTCATCAAAGCCAATATCCATGGCTTGATTTAATCATGGACATAAATGTGGACTATTTAGGTCATGGCCCATGAGTGGGGTAAAGAGGGAATATTTTCCATCTTCCCATAAACAAACCATTTAGGGATAATTAGCCCATGAATGAGGTATTTATCACTAAATAAGTTGAACTCACTCATGGGGTGGGTGAAGGTCAACTTGGGCTTATTTTTCCCAAATGGGACTAGTGCCATCTCAACTTTCCTTTTGTGTATGGGTGCTACTAGAACCAGGTCCAAAACAACTTCCTTCCCTTTATCTTGTCCTACTTCCTCTGCTTGGGTATAAAGTTCCTCATTTTTTTCATATTCATCCAACCCATATGATTAAGTAAGCACCTTAAGGGTATCTTCTAATGTATCAGCAAGTTATAATGCAATCATATCCAGGAGCTCTATTGGGGACTCTATCCTTTTAGGCAGGGTTAAAGATGATCCCCATTCACCTGGTCTTTCTTCTAATTTATCCTTTCTAGTTCCTTATGCAAATTGTGATTGAGGCTATGTCAAAGGGGGCCTATAATATGGCTTATGAAACAAGTTATATTATATGGGCCTCATTTTCCATATCTCACTTGGTGGCTTATCATCTCCCCTAGCCAACCTAGGCTATATCTTAATTTTATGCCTCTTTAACCTAGCTAGTACCTCTAAGAAATTAGAGGCCTTGATGTATAGTGGGTCATGGACATTGGGCTAATGTTCATAGGCCTTCTTTTTGGTCTTGGTTTTTAAATGTTTGGTGACCCTCTCATTACATTCCAATTTCCTTAATTCATCTTTCTCCAAGTTGAACGAGTCTTTGTGTCTAGCAATAACATTCACATATTCCCAATTTTGTAACGTTATTATGTTGATTATAAAATGAAAGGGATGGAGGAGATCCTTCCTTTTCCCCTTTAAAAATCCATCTATACCATGAATAAGTTAGTACACAACTTCTTATTCTTCTATTTTGGTGGTCACATAGATGGGTAACCTATAGGGTTGTGTCAAAGTCCCTTATATCCTTATCACCATGTAATTTGGGTAGAGCCAAATATCCCCTATCAAATCCACATATTTCTTAACTAGGGGGTTAACCCTAATTATGAGTATTCCTATAATGGCTTCCACTAGAGATGGATAAACACAATCACAAATGAACTAAATGTTGTGTCTATATTTGAATATGTAAATCTTAGAATAATGATGTGAGATAGTAAGTTTACCATTAGGTGACCAATTTTTAATATCTAGGATCTTGGTGGTGGCCAAGAGGGCATCAAGTAAATAGGACATCATGCAAAAGTGGTTGGTCTTATTTTTTATGGCTATGAACTATTATTTTAAATGGATATTAATCATCTCACCTAATGGGGGAGTGAGTCCCTTCTCTTTGATAAAGTAAACATAGGGAAACCAAACTTTATCAATATGTGTAGTGGAGGAGGCTCTAGATAACCTATTTATCAAGGTCATAATTAGCTTGATTCCCTCTCTAAATTAGATAATTGGGATTTTCCTAGTGGGGTCTTGGATTACTTGGGTTCCAATGAGTAGCCATAGGGCAAGCATTGTGTTTAACTTATGATTTCTAGACCACTTTTTAATGGTTGGGAAGTCTATCTAGAGCTAACATATCCTATAGTAGCTTTCAAAAGTAAGGGGAGAAATATATGCTATTTTATTTAAAACTATGCTCATGAACTATCTAATCTTGCTCAATTTTACAATCCTTAAAAAGAGGAGTAAGGACATCGATGCAATTTAATACCTTAAGATTGGTGGAAGCATAGTAGAGGCTAGTCATCTAGATAGAGACTAGGTCATTATATCTCTATAGGATTGTTTCATTATTTTTTTCTTCTCTCGTAAGATCTTACATCTCCTCGATGGTTTAAAAGAGTTCAAACTAATTATTATTCGCAGTGTTTAATGTTGCAGTATCTAGTTATGTATCCTTGAAAACCATTCCCTCATTGTCTAAAGTTAAATACAATTTAGTTTCATCCCTTTGTTGTTATTTATGAGCTTTCATGGCTTTGAGACTTGATAATTGTTCACCAGTGGATTGCAAGTAATCTCTAGGTCAACTTTTTCTTTCTTAGATTGGAATTGAAATCTTTTTAGTTTGATTTTGATTAATCCAAATTTGAATTAGGGATTTTATAGATGGTATGGATTTTCTAAAGATTTAATGGCAATGGAAATTTGGACTTAGGCTCATTCATGTCTTGGATTTGATTGAGACCATGATTTTATACCTTTACCTTTTTAAGCACACAAAACCTTTAGTTTTGTTGTTTTGTGTTTGTATGGCATCTATCTAGCAACTTTCATGGAATTTTTCATAAATGACTTAAGGGACTAGTCATTATCTTTTGAAAATCCTATTTTCATTTGCACCATTGGATCCTTGTTTATGGATCAACATAGACCATTGATCATAATCATGGGGCTTGAGAATAATTGGCTACTTTATATGAAGCTCCATGGTTGTGCCACTTGGTTCCTTCTCAAGCCTTCTTGATTCTACATTCTGTGCAGTCAACACATGTTTGACATGTGTCAATCTCATAAACACTCTGGGTCTTGTTGAATAGTCTCCATTGATTTCAATTAATCTGATTAATTGGTCCCACTGAAGTATGGAATGTTGATCTCTATTCAAGTAGATGTATGCCATTGGTCTGATGGATCAAATGCTTTAGATTCATTATGTATTTTCACTCCATCTGATCATCCTCCATGTTGAAGTGAGAGTAATTGATTATGCAAAGAGTGAGAACTTTAATTAACATTGAGACATAGGAAGGGACTTAATATAAATTCTTTAGGATAAAGCTCATTTCATGTTGATAAACATGACATATACTTTAGGCTAAAATATTTATGTTAAGTTTTCATAACACATATAAAAGGGACCTCAGCTAAATAATTTAGGCTAAGGTTTATTTTGTGTTGATAAATGTATTGTAAACTTTAGGTTAAAATATTTAAGCTAACTCTTAGAATGCACCTAAAGGGGGCCCAAATAACAAGTGGTATAACTGCTAGGTTTTAACCTAGGGTTTTATTGTATTAATAAACATGATTGAACCTTAGATTAAAAGCATTTTAATCTAAGTTTTATGTCACAGGGAGCTCTTAAAATAAGACTTAATATAGGTATCCATCCTAAGGTTTATTGCATTTAGATAAATGCAATTGGAAACTTAGGAAATTAACTTAGATTAAATATATATCTGTAAGTACTTAGATCACAAGATCATTTTATCATTTGAAGTTTAAAAATACTAAGTGTTAAACATCTTCTAAGGGGTCCCATTGATTTGAAATATGAGTAGAAGACTTTATCCATGTTTATAAATCATATTCATGTGACTAAGTAATATATTTGATGATCTTAAATTTTACAACCTCATAAACATTAATGATGGCCTTGTGGGTGTCAAAATATGTCTACAAGAGTGTCAAATTTAAGTTCATGAGTCATTGGGTTTGATGAGATTAAAGTTGGTGGCCTCTTGAATGTCAATGATAGACTCATAGACATCAAATTATGATCATGAGAACATCAATTTTAAGCTCATGAAGTCCCTTTAGTTTGTAGATCTTGGATTTAATATGCTTCATCTAATCTTTAGTCCCACTTAAGTGTGGAATGTTGATTTAGATCTAGATGGATGCATGCCGTTAGTTCCTATAATCATAAAAGAGATCAAGTCAACTCAGGACCATGACATAAAAATTAGACTCAGACAAAAAGCCTAAGTTTATAATAATACTAAAATAAGTCCCTTTAAATGTCATATTTGTAACCTAAGGTTTTAAACTAAAGTTCCATTATAGTAAAAAATATAATGAACCTTAAGATAAAAGCTTAGGTTAAGTCCAAATTTTAATATACAAGATGCTTTATTATCAATACTAAATGTGGGAGTGCCACATGGTAGCTCCTCAGGGCTCCTTAGCTCTTGAATTTTCAAGATCACATTCACTCCGTTGGACCTAATCTATATAAATAACTATGGACCATTGATCTTTATCCAGATGCTTGCGCTTGATTGGCATAAGCTTGTATAGTAAAAGGGGGTCCATTTAAATTTGAGGATGATCTTGTGCCATCCAATAAATGGTCCCACTTGAGCATGGATCATGGATCATGATCTTGGTGATCTTACAGGATTGGTCTGATGGATCAAGGCTAAATATTCATTAAGTTTCCTTCACTTCATCAAATGTTTCTTCATGATGAAGTGAAATCCATCAGATCTGTAAATAATTAAAGTGATTAAGTTAGGATGTGGGTTTGTATAGTATCTTAGGCTAATATTTTAAGACTAAGGTCTCATTCATGTTGATAAATACAAATGAGGCCTTAGGGTTATAACTTTATGCAAATCATATGACAAAGGGGACCATGCTAAAATAAATTACCTATAAACATAAACATTAGACCACGTTAAAAAACATATGGAAAGGAAGGGGGAAAATAAAAGGGGATTAAGCATGGTTTCTAGGCTAAGGTTTGGTTGTGTTGAAAAACATGACCAAGCTTTAGCATAAAAATTAGGCTTAATTCCAAAGTTGATCAAAATGTTATTGCCAAATTTATATCCACCAAAATTGAATTTGAATCAAAGGTATAAGCTAGGGTTTACTAAAGTAGGGTTTCATCACATGAATCCAACTATGAACTACCATAAATTCAAGACTAGTAAAAGTTTGAATATGGTTATCTATAAATTCCAAGCATGGTCCATGATAAACTCCATGAAACCTAAAACTTAAGACATGAGGATCAATTATTAGCATGGTTAAAATAAGACCCTAAACAAATGGGCCAATCTCATTAGGCATGGATGATATTCAAATTATAATAAAGTTTAAAATGTCAATTTTCAATGTTAAGTTCAAATAAATGCACAAGGGTCCCTATTTTTTAGAAATGGAGGTATGTTGACCTCAACAGATCCTACATGGTATAGAAAATTAGAAGATAGTGTTTTATATCTAACAAATACTCACCCTGATCTAAATTTTTGTGTAAACCATGTCACTTATTTTTCTCATGAACCTCATGAGAGTCATTATCTACTATCTAAGAGTATTTTGTGTTACATTTGAGGAAAATTAAAATTTAACATTTGTCACATAGTATAGGTGTATTCTAACATTTATTGATTCATAGACTTAGATTGCATTGGTTGTGTTGATACCCACTAATATAATTCTAGATTCATCTTTCACATTGGCTCTAGTCATGTTTCATGGGCATGAAATAAATAAATTTTAGTTATATTTTCATTGACTAAGGAAGAATAGAATGGTATTTTTAAGGCTAGAAAAGAGGCTCTTTGACTTTAACAGGTACTTGGTGATTTTTTATTTCCCACAATATTTTCCCATAGTGATATGGTGTAATAATAAAAGTGACATTAATATTCCACATATCCCATTTGAGAATTAAAATACCAAACACATAGATATTAACATTCACTTCATTTGGTAGTTGGTCTAGGATGGAGTTTTTCACTTTGAATTTATTCCTACAGTTGATAATTTTGTTGACATCTTCACTAAAACCTTGGGTTCTATTCATTTCCTTCAGTTTCAAGCATTTCTCATGGTGAATTAAGTTGTACTTTGGGAGATTCAACTTTTTTTTAAGTAATTTCTTCTTTTTCTATGTTTGGATTTGGGTAGCTTATCACGAGTAGTAGTTGGGACCAATTTATTTTATTTTTCACTCCCTAGTCTTTACTTAAGGGAGGTTACTAGTGATTATTACTCATACTAAGTTTATTTGGTTATTTACCATATAGTTATTTTACATCCATTAATTTATATTCACACTAGTAAGCTTCATTATCAAAGCTTATCGAGTTGATTCCCTAACAATTAAATTTTAGGTGTTCGTTAGTTTATTTACTAAAACTTGCCTCTCTTACATGATTCCTTAGTATATATTTGAGATGGGAATTTGAATTATTCCCTATTATTTGATTTCCCACTAATTGTAATTATAGAATCATCTTTTGTAAATAATATTTGATATGCACTCATGTATGTAAGATGTAATCAAAGTTTCAGAATAAAATATTTATTTGTTGGTGTTTTTTATAAAAAAACATTTGGGTATATTTGTGAAATTTAATATTTGAAATTTTGTGTCCCTACCTAGATATTTTAGGCTACTCCTATAATTGTTAAATGGAGTCATATTCCATACATGTTGTATAAAAGGATATCATGTGTTGCTTTAGATAACCTTTACCTTCATATAATGGAATTTTAGGATCTACAAAACCCATAGGTAAGGTATAATAAGAAATAACTAGGGATAATGCATTATGAAACAGTGCATGATTATATGTTAAATGGATTAATCTAGAAGAACCCTACTCTAAATGTAACACTTTATCCTATAGAGTTGTAAAAATATGCTTTAGGAATCAAGTAAAAAGAGAGGATAATTATTTAACATATATATTCATTGTAATTTATTCATAGGTTGACTGTGTAGGCATAGTAATCTGAGATAAATCTTGTGTTACCACACACCATGGGTTGGCATCACATGTGTATCAAAAAGTGTATACATAGAGATAGTAGTAATAATAGTACTATGAACACCTAAAGTGTAATTATTAACGATAAAATTTTGACATGAATAATTTAAAAGATCATATTTTTCATCTCTTGTTACATATACTAGTGTATCATGCATTTTTGGGTTCATGTTAAAATATTGAGTTAATTTTATTTTGTCTATGTCATCAAATATATAATGAAATTTCACATTTTTAATTCCTTTATTAGAATCCATAGTACTTGTTTTTTGCTCATGAAAATTTTTAGAGTCCATATTCATAATAATAATTCCATCAAGAGGGTGTACTATATCTCTTCTAATAATGATAACATGCACACATAATCTAGTATAAGAATTGGGAAAATAATGGGAGTGGGTAGAAAAAAGGGAGGCATACATTCCCTTTGGCATCTAGTTGAAATGGGTAGAAACTCAGATTTAATATCATAATAACATGGATTAGGAAAGGATAAATATTTTTCATTATTAATTTTGAACTTATTAATGTACAAATTTGATCATTGGAATTACATAGTTACAAATTTAGTGTATTAAAGGAAAATAACATGTAGTGATTAAAATAATAGTTTGAGTTATAAAGTAGAAAATATGTACATTAATTATAGCCCTAGGTAATTTTTGAATGGGGTAAAATAAAAAATCATGTCTAAAAATTTAATTTATATACAAAAATATAAAACCCTAATAATAAGGATGAAATCTTAAGTGAAGGATTAGGGTTTGAGATGCTCATAATATAAATGGGTTCACCAATATTTTTAACCTTAATTTGGATTAGTATGATATAATAATCTATAAATATTTAATTAATTTAGATTATATGGAATATATAAATAAACACAAATCTAAATGAAAATGGTAGAATATGATTTGATAATTATACTTTCCAAAAATAGAAAATACAAAAGGGGATAATATACTTTGTCTTTTATTATTCTATGTAGATTTTAGACTAAATGCAAGCATCAAATATGGTGGGAAAATAGATCAATAACTATGTTTTTAGGTACACATGGATAGATTTTTTAGCTTATAAATGATACCAATTAACGTTAGGGTCTAACACCTAACAAAATTATTTGAGTGTTTTTTAATTTTTTATTTATGTACAAGCCATTACACCTTATTTTAGAATGTCTTTATGTGTAATCCTTAGGGCTATTGTTGTGGGTAATTATTAAAATATATTTCATTCTCTTTAAAACATTATGTCCACATTTGACAATAGGATTAGAAATATAAAATGAGAAAATAGTGGAATGAGTTTACCCTAACCACTCCCTAATAAATGGATTAATTTTTCCTTTATATCTGATACTCATTAAAAATAAATCAATTTGGTTCAACATGCCCCATAGTCATATTTTTTCAATGGGGACCCTCTTGCTTTAGCATAGTTGTTTTCTTTTCATATTTTTGCATACTGGTAAGATTTCATTTATGAATGTCATTAAATTTAAGAGGTTTTTTTCCATTTATGGTCTCCAACTCATGATCCCTATATACACATAATATTTTTAAACTTTACCACTTATTAACACTTTTTATCTTGTAAGAACTCATCAAGTCTCAATCTCTCTGAGTGTATGCCTTAAGGGGTGCACTAGGAAAGAGGTAGGAAGACCATGGTACTTTAAATGATTTTTGTCCCTTATTACCAATTTTTATCAATCCAACCAACTCCTAAAACCATTCCCCTAAGCTTTTCCTCCTATTTTGCACCTTCATCTAGTCATTTACTAGTTTTATTAGCCCTTTCCCTAACATAAACCCCTTTTTAGAGTTTACATAATTATGTTGGACACATCAACATTTTATTTTTATTTAAAAAATATTACTAAGAAATAGGTTAGACATAGCCACATATTTCATAACATAGTTTTTGCCAATTTTAATATTAGGTCATTTGGGTCAACCTTGTCGCCCTAAATTTTTAGGAAAGTTTTAGGGTTAGATTCACCTATATAAATACATTCATTTACATAATTTATCATTAAGAGAATAATAATTAATATATATTTCACATCTAGTTATCCACCATTCTACTTGAGGAAAAATATTAGGGTTTCATAGCTTTTTTGGAGATACAGATCTTGTATTGTGGATAAGTCTTTTGGATGCATTGATATGTTGTGTAGCCTAGAGCTGATGTATCTTTGTAATCCTTATATACCACAACAAACTCTTTTGAATCATATTTTCCAAAGGAGAGTTTGAGGCTTGATGGGTTTGTCTTTGAAGGTAAGTATTATTAATTTTATTTATCTTTTGTAATAGTAGATAGATATGCATTTTCACTTCTCTTCCATGCATTATGGTTTCATATAAATTGATGTGAGTATATGTATTATATGAGTGTTTACATTTATTTTTTATTACCCTTACTTTGTGCCACAAAATTTTGTGATAACTAGATTAGATTTTGCTTTACTTGTTATTAGTTTAGTGAATATGAAAACATAGAGACTAACCATGGTTATTACATAGTTTTGCTTGATGATAGGATTTGAAACCCTCACTAGTAATATTATTATGTTAAGAGATCCCTTAATTAGGTCTAATGGATCCATATTTTTTAGGATCCTAATTATCTAATGTATCCCAAATCAAAAGTGTAAGTGGGATCTATATTCTCTGAGATAGGATTGATTTGTAGATCTACTACATTTCCCATTGCATACAAGCCCAACCTATTTATCAAATTATAGGTTATTCATGCATAATCAAGATATATTATTCATGTAATTTCAAATTTAAATTTAAATTTTTATTCTTTTATGATCATTTTATTGTCTATTGGCTTAGCTTGGAAATATTTACCTTGTGTTTCATAGTTTGAAATGTGATTTTAATTGCTGATTTATTTCACTTAGATAGGTGCTTATTTGGTCATGTTTGTATTGAAATCTAGATTTATTTGCCTTAATATGATTTTTTTTTGGAAAATTTCATTATTTATTCAAGTTTAGTTTTCATTTATTTATTCAAACTTAGACCAATTTTGGTTTTTGACTAACCTGTTAATGTTTCATATGCCTAGTTTTGTTTTGCCTTGATTCACAAGGATATTTCAAAAGTTTTCCAAGCCATAGATCTTTTTCCACATGTTTAAATGTCATCAAATCAGATATATCCATGGTCAAATCTTTTATAAAATTAACTAAGTCCTTGTAAACCCCTGAGTCCCCAAGATTGTGAGATGTGGTACCATCTCAAAACCTCAAAACCCTAGAAGTTCAAGGGCATTAATGAATTAACCTTAGAGTGAATAAAATATGTAAATCTCTATGGACATAAGGCCCTAATATTATTACATGTCTCAAAATCTTAAAACCTCAAAATATTGAAACCTTATAAGTATTAAGGCATTAACCAATAATGTAAATCTTCATGCTCGAAGTTATTGAGATTGTGATGCATGACATCATATTAGAAACCTAGAAGCCCATAGGATTAACATCATTAATTCATAAGTTCAGAGAATTAACAACATTGAATAATAAAATCATGAAGATCCTAATAACCCAAGAATAAAATTGTGGATGTAATGATGATGGAAGCAAAAAATAAGGTAATGCCGACAAACACTGATACACTAAAAAGTAACAAAGGTGGGACCTGGTAAATAAAGTAATGAATTTATTAAAGGAAAATAATTTTAAAGTTTAAAAGGTGATAATTGGTAGTTAAACATACATTTAATCATTAACCTCAATGATAAAAATGTGGATGCTTATATAAGCAAACAAAGAGACAAAATTTGATAGCTAGGACAAATACCAAGTGATGAGAAAGTGATGAATTATTTCCAGTTGAATTCAAAGATAATAGGCAAAGGAGAGTAGGAAACTACATGACATATACCTGATCACATGAGAAAATGAGCATGGATATGGAAATGGTCATAGCATTGATAAAGGTTTGGGTAAAGAAAGATGCCGAAATTGAGAATATTATTTATAAGTTGAAGGTAGAATGGACCTAAAGGATAATGATATCATTAGGTTCATGAATGAAATAAGTGCACACATATATTTATTGTAATGATTTATTATTGTAATGTTTCTTAGTTATCAACAATTCAATAAATAAATCATGAATCTAGAAGCAATTTTATTACTTTGAAATAAGTATAAGAAATTGAGAATAGATAAAGAAGAGCATACACCATCTCTACCATAATTGGGATTGGTTTATAATGAGGTGTCTCTTCTTTTTTATATCCATGATCAATCAATGTAATAAATTAAATATCATATATTTCCTCTTTTTCATTAAGTATTGGAGTGTGTTGGAGATTTAGTCCATTTCCATCCTAGAATCTATATCTCAAATTATGTTGTGACTAGGTCAATCTTATCTTCATCCTTCTTGAGGTGTTATCACAAAAGAGTGGGTTATAATCAGTTACTCCATTTAATTTTTTAATCAATGGCATCAAATTTATGGTTGTGCATCATGGCCATGATGTACTATCATTATCTATATAATAAGCATTACTTATCATTGTAAAGGTTGTTAAATTTGGTCTCAAAATTTTGTCAAGATCACACCAAGATTACACCTATTATTTCCTCATGATTTTTAAGATTTTATTATATAGCAAGGTTGACATATTTGACTACCAATTTTTTTTGGATATTGATCCAAGATTTCACCTTCCCTTCATACTTGTTTGTCTTGATGGTTTGCTAAAGATCTTGATTTGAGAATTAATCTATGCAAAGAAGTTTGTCGATGTTATTGATGTGTAAATGGATACATAATTAGATCATGAAATAACTAGTTTAATTGGATATAAGATATCATTTTTTTTATCTTGAGGATTACGTTAGTCATAGTGTGAAAATAGATACAAACTTATGTTTTATCTTTCTTTTGAATGGAGTTCAAGATTTCATGTTCACATAATTTTTGTTTGACTTTTGAACATTCTGGTATTTTAGTTTTTGCATTAGATAAACACAATGGCTAGTGATTTTATTGAAACCAACACTAATTTAATTTAAAGTATTAGAAGATTAGTCTTAATCAAGAGATTAATATATTTTATACCTTACTCTCTCCATCTCTTATACATTTTTTAATGAGAAAGAATCTCTCATTCCATTCTAAATAATCCATTTGTAGAGGAAACCAACTATGAGATTTTGAATATCCTAAGGTAATTTATTAAACCTTCAATGGAATTAAACACAAATTACCCAGGATATATCATTCATAATTTATTGGCCCTTAGATCACTATCAAGTCCCAAAAATAAGGGGACTTTTGTCTCAGGAGATGTAGACTACTTTTATTCACTTATATTAGTTAGTTCCTAATTATGTTTGAGTGAGTCATAATTTTAGCCTAATAAAAATTGGAACTAGAAAGAGGGCTTAAATATTTGAGTGCCTCTAAAATTTGTAATTTTTTTGAGACTTCTTAGCTAAGAAAGCATTATTATAAAGGTGATAAAATTTGGAAATCCTATTGTGTGCTTCAAACATACTAACATAAATTGTCACCATTTTTATATATTTAAAGTTTTGTGATCTTAAATCTCCAAATACACTGAGTTTATCATTGGTGATAGAATATTTTTTTTAGATAAGGGTAAAGGTTGTTTTTTGGTAGGGGGTCCATGCCTTGTTATAAGAGGGTCAAAACCCAGATAAGCATAGAAAATTAGTTTGAGATAGATTAAACAACAAAACCAATAGAGCTACTATAAAAGAAGCCAAAACATAGTAGAAAAGTAGCAAATAATATTAAAACTTCTCAAATTCAGATTGGTGATAGACTATTAGTTCATTTGTATGATTCTTTTTATTGTGTGCCTAAAGCCCATACTGATAGACATTAGTATTTTATCACTCTAGAGTATTTTTTAAGGATCACATGATCTAGAGTCAGGTTAATATAAAAAAAATTCATTGTTTTCCCTCTCCAAGCTCACAGACATCCTAGATTTTATCAAGGAAGAGCCATAATATTAGTTTATCTGACCATGTACTCCCTTAAATATATCACCAATAGACTAGTCCCAATGGTTATAGCTTGGCTAGTTAGATTATCCATAGATGTTTTAGGTGATGTCCATGATTTAACAAGAATCCCCATGTATTATCTTCTAAAGTTTACTCAAAACACTATAAGTAACTACAAAATAACACATTACATCCTATAAATCATCCCTAAAGTTAATTAATTTTGAACATGAATATGTAACTTGTAGGTTATTTCTCTTGACTTTACTTTATCAAGCTTATGACCAGTTCTTGAATCTCTCAAAAAATTCAATCATAGGATGGAATCATTGGAAACCACATTTTTATCCTAGTTTGGTCATGTAATTGATCTAAGCATCTTATACCAACAATTTTATTTCATAATAAGGGAACATAATGATCCTATACATAATTTTAATACACATTTTAAGAAAATATATAGTAGGGTAATGAGCTTGTATAGGACAAATTCTCTATTATCCTTAGAAATGTTTTAAATGCCTTAAATCCATGTACTACCACTTTTTAAGGAAATATCCAACTATTATTGACTTATCCCTTGCATATGCTAAATTAATAAAATTTGATAGGAAACTCAATCCGTAAGGAAACATGTTGACTCCCATTCTTAATGTTATCCCAAAATGCCTGTATTGAACTAAATCCTACCTAAAAATCAAAATGTGCCATTATTTTAGCCTTTCCCAATCATGAATTAGTTGGCATTAGCTCATCCTACCCTAGTCATATTTTAGGATTTCTCTATTTAGCTTCTAGTGAAACAATGCCTTAGTCTTATAATAGATAATTGGTTATGGTTACAACTAAAAATACAAAAAATTCTCCTCAAGATTCATCTAATCCTGAGTTAGATGCAATTTTAATAATGGTCTAAATATTGAGCAATGATTTTTTGAAATTTAAAAAATAACTAGGTAGCTCGAGTAGTGGAAATACAACCTCAAATTTCACTTATCAACATAATTACAAGACCTTCAATAGAATTGGTAAGCAAGTTGATTCTTCATCTAAAACATTACCTAAGATCAACATCATGGAGATTGCCTTTCCTAATTGGTGTCATGTCCACAACCCAACCCAACATGGAGAACATGATTGTGTTATTTTTTCTAGATTTTGAGATTTTATAAAAAGAAATTGATGAATATGAAGTTGTCCCAAATGATCATAATACTTCAAGTAGTTCAAATGCTTCTAGTTCATCAAAGTCTTTGAATAAAACCATGGTTTTAGAAACTCTAGATTTCCTTAATTTATACAAGATAAAATCAAACATAAATCTCCATGAATTAGAATAAATAACTAAACAAAGGGATTTACTTCTTAAGTATCTTACATACAAGAGTAGTCATCCCAAACAAAAGAACACAACCAATACTAATGTGGTAATACATAATATTAGATATCAAGTTCCACCTTTCCTGCTTATAATTAGAATTTTTTGTAAGAATCTCCATAATTATATTTTAGATTCTAGTGTATTAGCTAATGTTATGTCTTCAAGTATTTATAATAAGTTAAGATTATTTCTTGTGAAATTAGACAAAGTGGTAGTTTAGTTAGACAAATTTGAAGTCAAGGTTGTAGGTTAGTCATTGAATGTCCATATGTAGTTTCAAGTTAATCCAAGAGTGAAATGTTTCATATATATACAAGTATTTCAGATTATTGAATAATATGACATGTTATTAAGTAGATGTTGGTCAAAATCACTCAATGGCTATATGGAAACAAAATTTTACCACATGTGGTTGTCATGGATAGGAGTGGAAAATAAAATCAAAATTGATAGAGAACCATGCATGAAATTAATGATAATATAATACAATTTAAACAATGATCAAATTAACTTCACTCCTATAGAGGTAAGTTTCTATACTTTATCAATAAAACTAGTAAATAAGAATTGGTCTAATCACGATCATAATTTAGGAATGTGGTCATTGTATTTAGTTGGAGCATGTTACAAGTAATAAGTTGGGATTGGTATTATCCTCATTAATCCCAAATATAAAAGACACATTTTAGCATATACATTATAATTTATTTATAATAACAACATGACATAGAATGAAGCCTTAATTTTGGGTTTTTAATTTGTAGGTTTGATGTCCATCAATTAATATTTTTTAGTGATTTTGAATTGGTTGTCAACTAGGTATGTAAAAAAATTCACAATAAGCTTTTCTTTTTGAATAAATATAAATATTATGCTTTGGATTTAATTGAATATTTTGATTTATTTGACATTTGAGTCATAATTAGAGTAGATAATGTAATGGATAATTTATTATCCATCTTAGTTAGTAACCTCATACAATTAGACAAGACTGAATTGAAAAAAAAATTGTGGAATTAGTTCCATGTCCCTTTGTTCCTGATAATGTTAAAAAGTTCCAATTTTTTTATGATGATAAGAAAATTCTTTATTTCCTATCTAACTCTAATGTTTTTTATGCATAGGTCATTGACAAAGAAAAGAGACTTGATTTCAAGGAACAATAATATAATGCTAATGAAAAACTTTAGATAAAATATAATCATATTCTAAAAGGAATGTTTTTATAATAGAGATTATTTGACGTAGACATCATATCCTAAAAATTAGAAAATAAGCCTAGGCTAAGTCAAGAGTCAAGGATTCTCAACATGGGAACTCTAGACAAGCCTAAAAACATGGTGGTTGGAATTTAATGTATAAATGAAGAGATATAATCCTTGAATAAGATGTTATTTTTCTATCAATATATCATAGTATGGAGCTATAATGACCTAAATATATTCTACCCTCATATTATGACATGTAACATTCCCCTGAATCCTAACCAAAAACCCTTTAGGTAATGTTAAATTCTAATCAATCTAGTCTTGGAACCAATCACTCTAAAATAGGTCCAAAATATGTTATCATTTGGCATTATCTTCCTTTTTCACCATTAAAATTAGGTGGTAAACCTAGTTCTTATGAGGAATGAAAATCTAAGAAATTGTCTTTGCATAGATTTAAAAAAGACCAATTGTGCATCTGATAAAGATAACTATCTATTGCCTTCACTCAATTAAGTCATTTGATAAGTCAATGATTCATAGGTGATGTCCTCTATATATTAAATTCAATTTAGAATTAGATCGTAATGGATAGGGTGGATAGAGCCAAAACAACATTCGCCACTATGTGGGGTACATGTTCTTAAAAAAAATGCCAATTGGTTTAATTAATGTTGGTACCACATTTCAATGATATGTGGACACTATTATTAGAGGATTAATCAGTAAGTTCATAATAGTATACATGGACAACCTGACTATATTTTCTAAACATAGATCAAATCACTTGAATCATCTATATAAGGTTTTTGAACACTATAAAAGGTTTGGAATATCACTTAACCCTAAAAAGTGTGTCTTTTGTGAAATTTAAGTTAAGATTTTAGGCCAAATTATCACCAAATAATTTATGTCAATTGATATTGAATGACCTAGTGTTATTTTCAAAATCCAATTACCAAACAGTAGGAAAGAGCTGAAATCATTTTTTATTAATAAATTCTATACAAAAGTTTATTTTTGGTTTCACTTGAATCACTAAACCTTTGAATGTAATGTTAAAACAAAGAGTTAATACATAATGGGGTAATTATTCTAAAAATCTATTCCAAGATATAAAATAGTTAATTGTGCAAGCTTCTATGTTAGTTAGCCCAAATTATGTTATATATTAACATATCTATTATTTTGTTTCTAATCACACAATTATAGTGGTGTTAACACAAAAAATTAAATATGGAGAGCACCCTATAGCCTTTATGATCACATACTTGAAATAATGATAATTTAAGTACCCTATGATATATATAGGCCTACACATTGGTGAAATTAATAGAAAAAAATCATCATTATATATTAAGGAATAGAGTACATGTCATAGTTCTAGAACCCACCAGCAAGAAAATCCCTAGGACATGATGAGTTGGGTGAAATTAGAGGAAATTGGGTTATAAATCTTATGAATAATGGCATTAAATTAAAACCTAAAAAATTAGTGTGGTTAGGGTTTATCCAAGTTACTTTTAGAATTTGATCTAGAATATCCATTATGGAATTTAATGAGTCTGAAGTTCAATTTGGTATGTGGTATGATTCAATCATTCATTATTTACTTGATGTAAATTTACCTACCCATTTTTATAAAATGTAGAGAAGATCACTAAGCCTAAAACTTGCACGCAATATGTTACAAAAAAGAGTATTGTACCAAAAAAATCATGAGGGAATATACTTAAGATGTTTATCTAAGAAATAAGCATAAAAGGTGATGAACTCATTTCATGATAAGCTAGGAAGTGGTCATCCTTCTGGTAATGTCACTTCACACATAATTCTCAAAGTTAGCTACTATTGACCAACATTATTAAAATAAGCTTATGCAAATGTGAAGACTTGTCATTCACATCATATCTTTGATAAAATAGAAATTCATGCTCCCATGCTACTATAACCAATGATAGAGAAACATTTATTCTCCTAGTGAGATATAGAATTCATTGGATTCAAAAAACCCAATTCATTATTTGGTCACCATTTCATTTTTACCACCACAAAGTATTGTATAAGATGGACTAAATCCAAAGGAACAATGAATAGTACACCTAAAGAACTTATTTCCTTCCTCTAATACATTATAACACAATTTAGGACTTGTCTTGTACTTAATTATGACAATAGACTAGCCTTTCAATTAGTTGAATTTATTGAGTGGGCATATTAGAATGGAATCACACTAAAATTCTTAAAAAATTATCCTCAAGGAAATGGTTTGCTATAATCCAATGATAAGAATTTTCTAAATTCAATAAGTAAATTAATTGATCAAAACCCATGAAATTGGCATGTTCTTCTCAAATATGCTTTTTGGGTTGATATAATGATTCATAAATAAAGCTTGAACAATTTCCCTTGCTTTATTTTCTATGCATTAGAACTAATTTTCCCAATGCATCTCAAGAAACCCACTTATCGGTTCATAAAATATTATATGGAAATATATCTAGGAAATCAATCTATATTGTTGGACCTTGTCCAATTAGAATATAAACGAGATGACGATTTTTAAAATTTTATCAAATCTCAAGTAGTTGTAAATATATGGTTTGAAAATAAATCACAAGTGAAATCCTTCTATGTGTTTGACTTGGTTTTGTTCTAGGACAAAGAACATGATAAAAGAGTCAACAATCTAAGTCCAGTCCTTTATGGACTGGCTATAACTAAATCTATGAGCTTTCAGTACATAATGCATTTAGATTGAGAGATATTCATGGAAAGGACTTGCCATTGCTAATTTACTCGAACCATTAATTCATGGCTAATCCATTAAATACAACATCTAAGTGAAGATACCAAGTATGTATGTATGTATGTATATATATATATATATATATATATAGTTCCTTATTTTCATAGTTAGTGTTTATTTTTATTTCTTACTTTAGCTTAGTTTGTTTTTATTTTTTTTTGTTTTGTTTATTTCATGTGTTGTAGTTCCCCCCCCGCCCCCCCCCCCCCCCCCCCCCGCATCTTGTTTAGTGTTAGTTTTTTCATAGTTAGCCTTTAGTGGTGTGTAATATGCCTTTAAATTTTTTATTAGAGTCATTCACATAGTTATTATGAAAAATTAAGTCCTAAAAGGGTAGTTTTGGCATTCTTGAATTTAGACAATTAAACTTTGAAAGAGTTTTTGACAACACTATGTCAAAGTAATGTTGTGTTCATATGCTCCACTACGCGAGGAACTTCAAATGGTGGACAATGAAATATGAGAGTTTTCAAAAAAAATTGTAAATTAGATTGTGAATTATCTTTGAATAGTTACCTAGGCTAATTTGGTTTTGTTTATGCATTTTTTTTGAAATTGGGAACCTATGATTCAAAATATAATGTGTCAATTTTAGAAATGTTTCATTTTCTTGTTGAAACAATTGAACTACACTTAATTTAAGATTTGAAGTAAAATTAAAGCACTAAATATATTTAACTTTGTTTTAATAGTTAAGAATGTTTTGAGTCTATCATTACACCTATGGATTAGTCCCCAACCCTTAATGGACTAAACAATGAAATATTTTCAAAAGAAATAACTCAAAAAGAAATTGAATAAAATGTAAAATCCAATTCTTTCCTTGAAAGGGTGATTCAAAAAATCTCCATCATGGGATTTTTGACCTAGTTGGAAATTAGGCAAGACCATGAGTGGGACTAAAGGTATATATGTTAGGGATATATATTCCTTCCTGGTAGAAGAACAATACCCATGCCATTTCCCTTACCCCCTAAGCCAAGCATCTAAATTATCATTATCATAAATTCTAATTGTTTTAGACAAGTTTAAATTTACTTATGTGAATGAAATAGATATAAAATAATCAATCACTTCAAGACACACTGATGGTCTTAGGTAGATCTAAAGCTTATTATCTCACATATTAAGTCAGACTTGAGTGCTTAAATTTTCCTATGTTTGTCTAAAGCATTTGTTTTTGGTTTGGTTTTTCTTGTTTTTATTTGATGTTTTAGAGTCTTAAGTTTTGATTATTGAGAATTATTATCACTATAAAAGTCACTATTTATTGTGTCCAACATTCCCCATACTCAAATATTTAACATGGGGAACTTATTGCTATAGAATTATTGTTTCCTTTTAATATTATTGCATATTGGTAAGATTTAATTTATGAATGAAATTCAAATTAAAGATATTTTGTTAAATATATTTTGATTTAACTTTTTAGGGTTATGGATTTTAATCTCTAAGTTGTTAAAGGGGATGAGTACAATAAATTAAGGTATAAATATGTAATAAATATAATAACTAATTTTTAGTAGAATTGACCCAGTCTGACCTTTCTAAAATAGTAATAAATGATGTAAATAAGTAATTAACTATAAATTAATTGAGATGGGAGATATAAAGGCTAAAAAATAGTATAAGAGTTGATCTTAGCATCACAAATAAGATCTAAGTGTTAAAACCCTTCTTAGATATTTTCATCGTAACTAGATAGTAGAATCAATTGTTCTAGTTTCCTCCTTTTGGTACTAGTGTCCTCTATGCATAACTGATATGAGCTTCTATGTGCACTTGCATCTGAGTCTACCAAGCTTGTTCTTATGTTCATGATTTTTTATTCCATGTTGATGACTTATTTTGATTGATTTTGTATGTAAACCCTATACCTCTATGTTTATAGGGAATCTTATTTATGCAAGTAGAAAAGTGTTATGATTTTAGAGTAGGATGGACATCCTCAACACCTTATTATTATGATATTTTCCTACATACCAATACTCTAAGGAGGGATAAATCCTAATGTATTTTTCCCAACCTAAGTAATAGTGCAAGTGTAAGAAAAACTAGTATGAATGTTGTATTTAGTGCTTTCATTGTGCTTGAGATTGGAAAGTTGAGTAATCTAAGGATAGGAATGTTATAGATGGATTATATACATAAGTAGGGTATAATAGGGATTGATAACCTTGATTATGCATAACTTGTTCTGAGGTAATTTGTGTTATTGCATTTCATTTCCAACTAGTGGATAAATGGCTAAAAGTCATGTATATATATAATGTTCTAGTGTTTGCGTAGTTATTAAAAGAGGTCTAGGCTAACCATAGGTGGTTTTATTTTGAAAATATATATGTTGGTGGCCAAAGGAAGGAAAAGGACAATATCACCCAAACTAGGACACTAGCACCATTGGTGATACTATCTAAATTATGGTGCTAGTGTCCAAGTGGAATAACCTAAGGAATTATGAGTTAGGATACTAAAATGAAGTTTTGGGACTATTTTAGTGATGTTTAAGGATGAATGTGACCTACATAAAGGTTGAATAAGTGTCTATATATTCCATAAGATAGATCTATGGATAAGCTAGGGATGGAGGTCTCAAGTAACACTTTTAGTACTCCAGTATCATTTTTAAATGATTAAATTCCCCCTCCTTTATTATAGAATTTCAAAAAATGAAAATTACTAGGATAAAGGAAAAATAAGTGTACTTGGGCTTACCTAAGAAGTGAATCTTGTGAATTTGGATCTAAGTATGTGAAAAATTCTCCATTGCGTGTCTTTTAAATGAAACATGCTTAGATTAGTCCTTAAGAGATATCAAAAGCAAATAAAAAATTGAGTAAAGAGATGAGAGATCAAAAGAATGAATACACCTCATGAGGTACATGAACCAATGCATAAACTTGGTGATAAGCTATGTTTGTGTAGATAATAGTGATCAATCAGTGAATAACTTGGACTAAGATGATGGATTACTCAATTCCTATGTGTGGGTGGCTTAAGAACTTAAGTTAGTTTTGACTCCATCATTGCCCACACCTTCTTGGTGGACCATGACCTGTGAATAACTTGGATTAGATGGATGGTGTGTCTAAACCTCTAATGTAGGTGGCTCAAAAACTCAAGTAGACTATGACTCCATCATTGCCTACCCATGTGTTATAAATGAATTTTAAACTAAAATTGTGTGATGTCATTAAACTATATAAGGTGTCTCTAGGCCAGTCAAGAAATCTAAAATTTAAAATGGTTATGGGCCACTCAAGAATATTAGGTAGTTCTAGGACACTCAGGAATTCCACCCACTATATATGGGGTAAAACATAAATATGGAGTATAATTTGGAACATGGTGTCTAGTGTGTATAGAATAGAAAATAACATGGAATTTTTCATTTCATTTGATCAACTAGTTCATAAGTGAGCATATGGAAATAATGTGCCACACACATTTCCCTAAATTTGATATTTGAGTATATGGATTCTAGATTGAGTTGTAATAATATGTATCTGAGTATTTAAAAATGAAATGGTAATGATCATACAATACATGATGCCACCAATCTTAGAAAACTAGTATGAATCTATACTAAATTTATAAAAAGTGGTAATTTATAGATAAACTTATGAAAACTTAGAGTTTACCTACTATGTTTTTCTATCCAATCTATAATTTCCTAAAACTGAGGCTACTAGATAGTAGTGCCATATCTTGGACAGTAGCACTGGTGGTGCCAGTGTCCCATTTTGGGCATAAATGTCCAATTGTATTGATTTTTGTGTAACTAAAGTTGGTCTCTATGTCACTATTTCACACTATGTTTTCTTAAAATGAATTTCTATATTATGTTCTTGTGTGCTAAAAATTATGCTCTAAGTGCATTCAAATAGCCTAATCTATGTTCCAAACCTTTATGAATGTCCCCTATTTTTAGGGGAGTTTTTTAACATGTGTAACTATCATCAAAATAAAAAGCTTTATAAGATGTGTCCGAGCTAGAGCATATATGATTTCTATGTAATGAACCAATATAACATACATTCACAACATCAATATATAATATAATATAATCATAGTTTTTAATGTGTGATCTATGTAAGATATAACATTCATAAGGTTGTCAAAATAGATATAACATTGTTTATGAATAATAAATCTAAGTAATAAAAGTATTAAGTACCTAAGGAATGGGGAATGATGTCCATCACAACACCCAAATAGAAAGGGGAGATGGATGAGGTCACTCATAGTATCTAAAACTAGAGTGTGTAACAAGCAAGAAAAAAGTGTCATGACCATGATACATACATGAAAGCATACATACAACACACATGAAGCACACAAAGTATACCAAGGGGCCATAATATAAGGGAATTAGGAACATACCACTAAATTTGATAAATCAAGACATACAATGACATGTTAAAATGTCCACATACACAAAAAAAAGTAAGTTGGCTTAGAGCCACATTAAATGACATTTTCAAATGTCTATGCACATAATCAAGAAGGCATACATAAAGACATGGGCACATATCCAAAGCATACATATAATGAAAGTAAGTGCTGTAGAGCCAAAAAGCAATGGCATATTCAAATGTCCTAAAATATATGTAAAATCCTAGAGACATAATAAAATATAAAATAGGAAATATAGAAATGAAAGTATGCATGAAGATGTGGTACAAATCTATATAAGTGAAAATTGTACATAATCTGAGTCTAGAGTAGTAATAGTCAGTAATTAATCTGAGTAGTGGAGGATGATCAATATCAAGATACAATAGTGCTAAATCTATTATGTAGATTTTACTAAGATGTAACCTTGTAATCAAAACTATGTATGATATGCCCCCAAATGGGAAAATGTATCCATGCTAAATTAGTGTATCTATGTATATTCCCCCAAAGTGTAGATGGTAACAAATTTATATCTATGTGGTGGACTTGAGTCCTATAACAACATGTAAACACTTGATAATATTAAGTGAAGCATGTATGTATGATAAAAATTGATTATAGTAGGATAGCTAGCATATTTAGTACTTGGCAAATATAAGATATGCAAACATGGCAATGCATACAATCTATTATTTGTATTTTCTAATAATACATTTGAATGTTTTTGCGTTTTTAACATATTATATTATTTTTTATTATTTAGATATAATCTATGTACAAGCAACGTGAAAATGAAACTATATACTATAATCAAGAGTGAATGAGACTATGTACAAGTAGGGAGGAACATACTAACCATTGAGTTTCTTGAAAAACTCACTATAAATGTGGTGTTTATCAAATTAAATAATAGTAATCATGTGTGATGTACCAAATGTAATTGAGGGCCTAAAACTTATTTTACTGAGTGATCTATAGATGGCACTACCTTTGGAGTGGTGCTAGGAACTGGTGAAGTAGATTGAGATGTATTGTGAAATGTAGGGGTCATAAGGACCCATTTGGTAGAATATGTTATAACTAATATGTGTTCCCTTTGCTAAGAACCCTAGTAACTCAATAACATTGATCTCAAAAGGAAATGGGTAGAGGGAGGCCTTATAGAATCTATAACATATCTCTAATGTAATGGTATCTCTAATAAGGTTTTCCATGAGAGAGTATGCCTACATGGTAACTGTATGCAATGGGAAATGCAACATATCTACAAATAAATCCAAGATCAAAGAATATAGATCCTACTTAAAATTTTGATTGGGGATACATTAGATAAATGGGGTCATGACCAATATGGATCCACTAGACCTAATGAAGGGATATCTTACCACAATAATATCACTAGGGAGGGTTCTAAATCCTCCAATAAAAAAAAAAACTATGCAATAACCCTAATTAGTTCCTATGTTTTCATATTCACTAAACTAATAAAAACTAAATCAAAATCTAATCTAGTGCTCACCAAATCTTGTGGCTCAAAGTGGGGGTAATAAACATTAAAATTAAACATGCATAAAAGGCATATACTCATGTCAATGTATATAGAATCCTAAAGCATGGAAGATAAGTATAAATGCATATCTATCTACTCTTATAAAAGAGGAATAAATTTAGGAGTACATACCTTTGAAGATGAACCTACCAAACCTCAATCTCTCCCTTGGCCAAGGTGCTTCAAAAAAAATTGATGTGGTATGTAAGGATGATAAGGATAAATAATCTCTAGGACACACAGCCTATCAATACATCTAAATGAATTATCTACAAAATAAGATCCGTATCTCCAAAGAAAGTATGAAACTCTAAGCTTGCTCCTCAAGTAGAATGGTGGATAAGCAGATGTACAATATACTTTGCTTCTTCTCTTATCTTAGATATGGCATAATGACTATGTTTATATATCTAGATCTAACCCTAAACCCCTCCAAAATTTTAGTCTGATAAGGTCAACCCAGTTGACCTAGTATCATAATTGATTAAAAATATACTAGGTCATGGACTAGGTCAACTAGGGACCAACCTAGTCCCTAATAAGTTTTGTCAATAAGAATACAAGGTCGATGTGGCTAACATAATCATGTAAACTATTAAAAATGGGTTTAGGTTATGGAAAGGGATAATGAAGGTGGTAAATGACTAGATGAATGTGTAAAATGGGAGGTAAATCTTAGGTAAATGGTTTTTAAGAGACAAGCGTGTAGATAGAAATTGGAAAAAGGGAAAAAAATGTTATGAAGTACCAATAATCTACCTACCCCTTTCCTGATGTACCCCTTAGGGCATGTAATCAAGGAGATTAAGACTTGATAAGTTCTTAAAAGATAAAGAGCATCATCAATTGATAAAAGTTTGAAAATATTATGTGTATACATATGCCCCACTTGAAGCTCATCATGTGTCTTGTAAGTGCAACAGAGGATGGTGCTTTAGGAAAAGAGCATGATGACACATAACACTAATGCTAAATAATGTGTAGTAAGGAGAAAATAAGATAAATGAAAGGACAAAATTGAAAAACACATACATTTACTTACCTTAGTTCTGTAGATAAATAAGGAGATGTAGGAAATGTGAAGGTGTCCATTGTGAAGAACATTAGGTGAACCTATAGAGATTAGCATAAAAGAGTGAAAAATCAAAAAAATTGAAACATAAGCATATAATAGTTATAGAAATTTTGTATGACATCAGGATTGTAGAATATTTTATGGTTTTGAAAAAGAGTTAGTAGAGACAAAGATATGATCAAAATAAGAAATATGATGTTAAATATTTGAAGGTTAAGTAATTTTTAATAGTAAATATAAATAGGGTGAAAAATAATTCATTTGCTATTATTTTCTATTCTAATAGAAATAGAGCTCTTAGAGATGTACTGAGATCCTAGAGAGATAGGATGGTGAGGAGTTGATAGCTGAGATGGGGAAGACTCATAGCAACCATAGTGAGTGTATCACACTTAATTAATTGAAAATTTCAAAATTTTGAGCATTTTTATTTAAAATTGAGTGTTTTATATAAATTTGAGAATTAGGCAAAATCTAGATACCAGAATGAACCATAAGAAATTTTTAGGGACACTAGGGGTCAAATGAGGTATTGGGTAGGAAGAATTCTAAGCAATAAATACCCAAGGAATTTATGGTAATTATTTAAAAAGTCATCACAATGAATGAATAAGTTCAACTAGGTTGACTTAGTTTGTAGAAGATAAAAAGTTTTGTGGGCTGAATTAATAGTATATCACTGACTTAGTTTGTTTAGGAAGGGGTGACACATTACTATGTGGACAAATTAGTTTATAAGTGGTTTATATAGTAATTTAGGGTATAAATAATCTTGACTTATTATTTTAAGTTAAAGGGTGGATGACTTAGTATTATATAGCTGACTTAGTTATTTCCTACATGGTCGATATAGTATTACTAGGTAAAAAGGGGCTGATATAGTACTGTTAATCCATATGATGGATGCCTTAGTACTGAAAGGGATGATGTAATTTGGAAATAGGTCAATTTGGTATAAAATTAATAAATTAAAGTAAACCAATTTATTTTTTTCAAATTTGTGAGAATGTATTTTGATTATGAGTGACATGGAGATCTAATGCATCCTTTATAGTTTGATATTTTATAGAGATGACAAAGATTTTGGTGATTGGTTGATATTTCATGGTTACCTAATTTAATTTAGCACTTGATGGATGTGGATAGAGCTATATTGGTTACATTGGGATTGGGAGGAATCATGGAGATGAGGTGTATCCCACTAAGTGATGATCTTATTATCATGTTTTTTGTAGCATGGCAATAGTTGACCAACACTTTTTGATGGGTGGTGGATGGGGATACCATAGAGGTAGTTATCACATTGGAGGATATCGATGCATTTTTTGGACTACCAATAAGGGGAAACTAATGATCATAGAGACATAATATGATCTAGAGGAGAGGAGAGAATTAGCTCTATGGGTGATATGCTTAAACAGTATCTACTCGAGACTAAGGATGAGCTTGTTTGATGTGTATATTGTATAGATTTTGTATATCTAAAAGGTTATGATAGGACTTATTATATCATGAATGATGTATCATAAGTCAAATAGTAATTTACCATTGTATGTGATAGCCTTGTGTTAATCCATATTAGATTAAGGGGAATTCTATGACTTAGGGTCTATCATCTAGGTTTAGTTCATGCATGATATGTATGGGATGCTATTCAATGGGTATAATACCATGGGACTAATGGTATTATTGAGTGCTTAGATATATGAGAGGTTCTTAATGTATTGTCCAGTTAGGTTTCCCCATGTGGTCAATGATTAGTTACCTCAAATTATGAGATAAAAATAGGATCAAGTAGCATAGGTTATTCCCCACATGCTAATTCTATAGATAGTCACACAAAGAGAGATCACGTGGTATCCTTATGGACATATTATGACTGTTTGGTCAATTTAATCAACTATGGTGCCAAGGCCAGCTCAAGTGTGGATCATGGGATATTATACCTAGTGGGTAGAGTTACATTCAATGGTATGCTTGTTAAGATAGTTTAGACTCCCATACTTGATGGCTCCTATATTATTTCCCACATTTTTGGCACATCATGCAAGAGAGTCAAGTGGGAAAAGAGGAGGAGGAGTGTCAATCAAGAGACTATAGATTAAAACTTAGCATGTGAAATCATGGACTAATCGAGAATGATAATTGGTAGCTAGAGGAGGAGAGGGAATAGATGTGGATGTAGGGGTGCAATAGGTATTATAGCTAGAACCACATCAAGAGGATCCATGACTACCTTAGCCACACCATCGATGGAGATGACAATGATGAGATCAAGCATAGAGGGTGGTTATTTTAGATGACCCATCAGTTAACCTAGGGTAGAGATAGTCTATAGAGGTACCGTTAAAGATAGGTCCAAGATGTGTGCAAGTGGTGACTCCAAGTTTTAAATTTATCGGTAGGTGTCCCATAGATGATGTGATTAGGAGATGGGTTGATGGAGAGACCATGTTTGTTGGATGAGTTGATGGGGAGATGGTGGTAAGTGACACCATGATAGGTAATAAATGTTTTAATTTATTAGTTTTTGAGATAGAATACTAGTTGTATATGATTTTAGATAGATATATTTTGAGATGTGTGTGTGTGTGTGTGTGTGTGTGTGTGTGTGTGATTTGAAATCTATCTAGGTTTTTGTTTAGAAAATCCTATAGTTGAGAAGGGAAATCCCTAGTTATGGTAATACATCATGATATTTTGGATGGGATATTGACAATACAAACCCACCATGTTGGATGATCTTATGATACCATCTACCCCAACTCAGGTAGGATGGTTTAGACTAGTGGGGGAGGCTACAAGATAGCTACATGTATGAGGAGATAGATTGCATCCACTAGAGGGGGTAGGAGTAGGAGAGGCAAAGGCTTGGTAGGCCCTAATTCAAGAGAGATGTGCATATGTCTACCACTATCTAATTGGGATACATTCATTCCCAAGTAGCCAACCTATAGGGATAGGTAGTAGGGTTGATATCTTAGACAACCTCATTACAATGCACTATGTAGAGGGGATAGTCTAAAGCATCTATGGGTAGCATGTCTAGGCCATAAGATAGATATGATGGTGCCCAACCATAGAGTTGGAGTGATGTATTTTTGTATTTTATAATATTTGTATTAAAACACATGATATATATAGATACATTCTATTTTGACAGTTGGATGTTGATCTAATGGGTTATATTTTGGTTGTGGTTGTGGATACATGAATATATTTATTTCTAGCACATGTATTTTTCTTTTTTTTAAATATGATATAAGAAATATATGTGTGGTGTTTTATTTTCTAACATTATTTAGTAAACATGCATGGTTAAAGAGAAATAGACAAAAAAATCTTTGGAAAAAGTATAATTAATAAAAAATAAATGTACTACACACTATATCATGATGGAAAATGTGTAATAAAAAAATATGACTAAGTATAATAAACCAAAAAGTGGTAAACAATATGGAAAAAATGTTTTTTAACCATGAAAAATATTGGAACCAAATTAAAACAAGTAAAATCACACTAAATCATGTTAGGAAGTATGAAAATAATGTAATAAAATGGAAAGAACGTGAAAGGTTAATAATATAAAAATAAATCAATTAAGTCAATCAATCATACTAAATCATGTTGGGAAGTAAAAAATAAAAACAAAATTGGTAAACATGGTCTTAATTTAATCACACTAATTCAAGTTGGAAAGTATGAAAAACTTAAAAGAGTGGTTAGATTCTTACATGCAATTGGATTACAAGAATATAAAAGTAAACTATTAATGAAGTAAGAATAAAACATTCTAAATCAATATGGGTAGCATGTCAATGGCGTGTAACTCATAAGAAATCATATCTTATTCCATATTTAACACATGTAATTTCATTGTGACTTGGGTATTGGAAATTTTTGTGAGGAAGAACATGTCCTATTCATGGTCTTACATTGAAACTCAAAAAGGGAACACCAATGAGGTTGAAATAATTTTATAATATGGTAAAAGAGGACGTTTGGAATGGTTATGTGAAAAAAAATTGGTAATTTGTGAGGAAGGCTTTATCCTTTGTAAGGTCTTACACTATAACTCACAAATGGAATCTCTAGGGAGAGTGATTAGTGAATAAAAAAATATCTCTCAAGGGTAAATATTAATGTTATAGGGAGTGAAGAATGGAATTTAAGAATCATATCATAGGCATATTATGAGAATACCTTAGGAGATATGAGGCACAATAAGGACATGAGAAGATACGAAGTGACTGGTGACCATCAATATACAAAGGATACCTATTCACTATAAGCACAAAGTTGTGTAGGAAAATAATTGTGGTACTAATATCAAATAATGTTTGTAGTTTTAAAAAAAAAAATTAAAGTGTACCTACCTTCCCACAATGTGTTCCCCATTCCTTAGGACCCCTTACAGAGTTGTTGGTCTACTTTAAAGATTGGGTACTTGTGTGAGAAAGTAATTATCACTAAGAGATTTTTTATTATCCTTTTCTAATATAATGGGATACCACACCCCAATGTACCAAGGATCTATCATGAGGACAATTGTGGAGTTTTAAGTTCAATTAGAGAAAGGATATGTGCTTAGAATCATGTCTTTTAGTGTGATTTGACTTTTAAAAATTTTAAATGTTGCCTTTTAGATCATTACTTTTTGTTAAATGATTTGGGTTTTAAATGTGTATGGATTTTAAGATTCCTCCTCCATATAGACTTGGAATGACCAATTGTGAGATATAAAGTGATATACATGAATGATCTTTAGGCTTAGGCTAAAGGAAGCTAAGTATCCAAATATATGACTAACTAGAACACTTAGGCTTAAATATGAGCCAACATGTTATCTCAAGTCTCAACCATGTGTATGTTTAGTTTGTGAAAGTAAATGAAGGGGAATAAAGGGAGATCCAAATTGGACCAATAAAATAAGAGTATAATGAGATGAATTATTTTCTAATTGATCACATGGTAAATGAGGAATGACTAAAGAGAGCAAGGTTTGTATAACCAAGTCACAATAATAATTATCCATGTTTATAGAGATAACATAGAAAACAATAATGAAAAATAATAAGGTAATACTATAAAATTGTCTCAAGAACAACAATTACGTAATTATGAAAAATATTCCATAAGAGAAAATGACATCATAAGCTACATATAGTTCAAAATAAAAGTCTCCATATAAGATAGTTGAAAATTTGACACAATGTCAAATTCTATAAAATAGATAAAAGTAAAGTTCGAAAACATGTCCAATACAAATGAAGAAAATAAATGTAAGAACACCATGTTTGTGATCATAGGTACTAATATATTTGTTTACACACATTATCCATTACATCTGATAAGTCTTTATGAAGCTAAACTTGGACTGTAACCAAAGTCTCATTGATCTTCAAGAAAAGTTGAGAAAATACTTTATGTCATATTTCTTTGATGGAGAATGTAAGAATGCCTAAAGGATCATGATAAGGAGGCTTATCATGTAGGGTATTCTCAAGATAAGGAATGGTAATGTATTCTATGAGAGATGAAGGGGTTATCTATGGATAAGGTGCCATTAGGTAAGAAAGATCCACTGGTGAGGGTCTCATGGGTGGAGAAATAGTAGGTGGAGAATGGAACATATATGGTGGATCTATGGGGGAATAAAGGGGAGCCTTATTTCAAGGGTAACCTATAAAAATAAGGGTAGTAAGTGTGGGAATGGTTATGAGGTGATCTTTAAGATGCTACTAAAGGATGCGAGAATGATTAGTATGATGAGTATGGCATTGGTGCCAAAGATAATAGACCTCTCCATATTTTTGAAAATATTTAGGTAATGCTTTTGGGGGAGGAATAACGTTGTCTATAGGTTGAGGAGTGGTGGGATGCAAGATGTTGATATATTACCATAACTTATGATAATATGTAAATGAATGATTTTTGTGCCATGGAAGCAATATAGATGCTTATGAGTAGAATTGGTAGGTGTACTCACATGAGTGGAAATAAAAGTTAGGGAAGGTTGGTACAATGAAAAGTATCTAGTCTAGTGACCAAAAACTTTATGAATGTCACAATATGGTTGATCGACCCATTTAGTGAATAAAGGATCAAGCTACAGTAAGGGGAGAAAACCATCCCCAAGAGAAGGTGGGGGTGGTAGAGAGATTGGGAAAGGCTTGGTTGAAGGACAGATAAGATAAAGTAGGGAAAGACTAAACTATAAATGAAGTGGGAATAGGATCCAAACTAAGATTAGCTAAGGGAGGGGTAAGATGGATAGAAGGATGAAAGATAGTTGAAACCATCTCAAGAATAAGTTGGCTAAAGGGGTCTTGGTATTTATAAAAGTGATAGGGACAAATCATAACATGATCCATAATAATACTCCTATGAGGTTCTTAAAAAACTAGAGGTGTGCACACCATCTCTACCCTACAATCAGGAGGAAAAATGCTAAAATTAGGAATGATGGAGGATGGAATGATAGAAGAAATACTAAAATATTGAATCAAAGAGGAATGATAATGAATAATTTTATCATCTAAATCTTGAATAAGACCTCCTAATAATGGATCATCTAAGATATAACCATCATGATAATCAGGTGTATGAAGATTAATGGCATAGGTAGGGATGACCTGGTCATCTTATGTGATGTGATGAATGGAATACTAAGTCTTAGTTAAGATAATAGGTATATCATCATATGTTGGTTGACAAAAACTAGGTTTTAAAGAAGGGGGAAGATAAAAAATGAGATGAAGTGAGAGATCTGAAGTTTTGATCTTGAGATTGATCTCATCAGGCTCATCATCATCATTAGAATCTAGGAGGTTAGGGGGTATATTCTTGATGAGTTTGAGGTAACCATTCTAACCTCAGATAGAATTGATAGGAAAGTTAAGCCATTGAGATTCATGAAACAGAATTCTTGGCAATGTTTCAAGGGTAAGAATCTTGAATACACCATGGTCTTGAATTTTTTTGAAATTACAAGAGTTAGTGTCACCTTGAATCTTATATATGGCTCCATTGTGAGGAAATTTGACACATTGGTAAGTGAAAGGGGAAACTACCCTCATGTGATGTGTTCATCACCAACCAAGTAAAATGTTATAAGATACAATAAATTTGAATATCATCACCTTCATGTGAATGGTAATAGGTAGGATGGTAATAGGGAGCCACACACAATCTGAAGGAGGAATTTTATTATGGTCATAGCCTTGACATGCGTTGCATGTATATTTAAGATTACATTTAGAATATCTAAGAGTTTTGATAAAATCAAGAGAGGCAATAAAGTGAAGGAACCCTTGTCAATCAAAGCATGCTTGACTTGGATATCACTAAGTTGGACATTGATAAATATAAGAGGATCATATAAATGAATTAGAATCTCATCAATGATCATAGAATTAATGGGAAATTTGGGGGAAAGAGAAGTGTCCATTATTTCATCAATGTGTATTGACATCTCTTCACATTATTTTAAAATGCCATCTTGTGATCTAGATAAATTGGCTTCACATCTTGATAGGGGAGGATGAGGTATGTTTATTTGAAATAAAAGCTTCATAAGATGATGATGATGATGATGCATAGAGGTCTGCATATGTTCAAGAAATGGGATTTGAGATGGGAGATTAGTAAGCTTCGTGATAGGATCCCATTCATCATAACCTTTAAGAGTATAATTTGAAAGAGGTACATAGTGTTAAAGGAGGCCCTCAGAAGGAGTAGTCAAAGTGTATGTGAATTTATGTTGATAATATATGGAAGGTTTAATTGGAGGACAAGTTTTTTTATTGTCTTGAGAAGATGGGTTAATTGATATAGGTTGGGTTTGATAAGAATTTTTGATAGAAGTTTAAGTATCATTAGTGATGGGTAAAGAGGTTAGAGTAATAGTAGAAAGGGTATGATAAGTGTTATCTAAGGGAGGTGTTATAATTGGTTCATCAAAATATATAAGGTCTTCTTTCCCCAACTCTATTAAGTAAGTTGGAGAAGAGTCTTGGATAACATGAAATGTGTGAGGTAATTAAGGGGTGTGGATGAGATGAACATCAATGAAAGAAATCGACCCTCATATATTTGTCAAATTGACCACATTATCTTCATAAGTTAGGTCAAAAATATTTTTAAAATTATTTGTAGAATGGTTAGGGTTGTTTTGGTTATCTTGGTGATTTGGAAGAGGATCTTTTTAGATGGCCAAATGAGCATTAGCCTGGTTCAAAGCTTGAGATTTATTTTGTGTTTCATGGGCTTTGAATATAATGTCATAGGCTTGTTTATGTTTATGAATGATAGAATCATGATTAAAATTAGAACCAAGAAGGAAATCCATAGCCAAATTATGAATTTAATTACAAGTTTCATGAGAATGATCTCAACTAGCATAAAACCAACAAAATTTATTAGGATCATACCAAGATTTCATGGGACGAGTGGGATAAATTTCTTGTAGAAGAGGCTTTGGCAGACACTTTTTTAATTACATTAAAAATAAATGTTTATGAACATTGATGTTATTTGTTGAAGGTAAATTAGGATTATTGATGTGGTTGGGAGGGGGAGCTTATTCTAGAGTTTTTTTGGGAATAATATCTTGAATAGTATGAATGATATCATAAGAGTTGGTTATGCCATCATTCATAGCATGATAATTATTATTTTTAATTAACATGCAATTACCCATAGAAGGTTGGGATAGCTTGAATTTATGCATAAGGAAATCTTGACATTTGGCTTGGTTAATGGCTTCCTCCAAAATAAATGTAGAGAGAGTCTAGACCCCATATTTTAATTTGGGAAAAAGAACATTAGTAAATAGATGAAAGAGGTTATCATATGTCATATCATGTTGACATTTTTTAGACAAGGCTTTCCATTGTTTGATGAAAGCTTTTGTGGTTTTGATATCAATTATCTTACAATTTATAAATGCTCCAAGGTATTCTCAAGGACATCACTAATTTAGAATTCTTGGACTCGAGCATTAACTAAATCTTCAAAAATAGTGATGGAATGAGATTTGAGTTGATTTTACCAATTAAAAGCATCAACTATGATGGTATTTTCTAATAGCTTGGTAGTGACAAAGGTATTTAACTTGACCCAATCTTTATATAGATTTCCAAATATTTTTAAGTGGAAGGTAGAATCGGTTAACCCATTGTAAGTAATGATAGGGGCGATACCTCCTATGTTGATATTAGTAGTCTTATATGTAAGAGGATCATTTTAAAGGTGCTTAATTTTCTTGTTAATGAGACAAATTTTAGGGATAATATTACCATGAGAATCATGAAGAGGAAGTGGGGGATCATTTTGGTTATGCGTGCCTTATGGAATCTATTGAGGGTGGGTTTTAAGATAGATAAGATGATTTTGTAATTACATCATTCAATTTGTATTTTTATTTTGAAAAGTTTTCATTTGATTAAGAATTTGTAATAGAAGTTGATGGGTTTGATTGGAATTATTGGCATTATGTGAAGCATTAGAATTGGTAGTAACGACTTGGGTACCACTATGAGTGTTAGTAGTAGCTTGAGAAGAATTTTTGGTAAGTGAGACACTAGTAGAATGATTTGATTATGTGTCAAAAGATATACTAGTAGTGGGATGAGAGGAAGTGGCACTAGAGGCATGGTTACCATACATAAAAAATGATGAATTAGTGGAAAATTTGAGAAGAGCAGGTCCTAGAAAAGGCCCATTAGATGTAAAAATTTCCATGTTAGTAGAGATACTAGTAATGGAGGTGGATTAAATCAAAGAGGAAGATGCCATGGTATGAGAAGAGGTTAAAATAGAGGGAAGAAGTTGAGAATCAAAGAAGCTAGTGTCCCCAAATCTATGTGAGAATATGGGAGAAGATGAATGGGGATCCTTGACTTGACCACTTATCATGAGATGGTAAATAGTACAATGATCATTTCCTCAGTGGTGAGGAAACTCATTGATGAAGAAGAGAATTTATAGAATACACTCTAATTCAAGTTAATCTTCAAATGAGAAGAGAGGATTATGAAGTGAAGAGGAATGAGGATGAGTCCCATAGTTTATAGTGTGAGTGGTTACATGCACATTACTTTCATCTAGGGTAGGAGCTACAAATTTCTTATGGGAGAACCTATTAGGGTTGACAAAAATCATCATATCTATTAAATTCAACTCAGTGTTGTCTTCAAATAGGAAATTCATGATCAATGAGAATGATTAAGGAAGTTAAATATAATGAAACAAAAGGTATAAAAGAGATAGATAAGAGTACAGAGTCAACCTGATCAACTGAGTACTATAAATAGGAGGTAGAAGAGTATAGAGTCAACTAAGTTGGATTAGTAATACTAGATAGAAGGCATAAGAGTAAAGGGTCAATAGGGTCAACTTAGTATTATAAATAGGGAAAAATAAAATATTATAATAATATAGAGTCAACCACATCGACTGAGTACTATATCTTGATTGGTAGAAAAGAGTACTGGGTCGACCAAGTTGACTTAGTACTGTAGATAGGGAAAAGGATCATTTGTAAAAGATTGTATCAAATAGAATGACAGTGTACTAAAAAAATAGGGGAAGATTTTGTAATGTAATTTGAATCAAGAAATGGAATCAAACACATAAATAATTAGATTAATGAGAATGATCTAATTTGCACACAACACAAAACCTTACACCAATGTTGGCCAATGTAATTTTTTTCAATACAACATACAATAAGTAGAGAAAAAGTAGTCAAATAAAAATTAAATTCTAACTAAGTGGTCATCTTGAGTTTTTTATATTATTATGAAATGTTATTTTAAGTGTGATAGGGAAGTTGGCTAAAATAGGGAACTAAAATCAATCTATGGATGGTTTCAAGAAATTTAGGCTAAAAGGGATCTATGTTGGCAATGGTGATAGATTGGTATTAGGGATTACCCCCTCACTTCACAATCATATAGTGATAAGAGTGTTAGGTGCTTTGACAATATATAACATTAACTGCATGTTTATACTTAGCTAGAAAACTAAGACAATTTCCCTTTTGGTGATGAAATCCAAGTAGTTAGGCCTTGGGAAGACAAATGTTAAATGCATTTTAAAATTTGTGTGATTTTTTAGGGTGTTAAAAAATATAAAAATAGTGAAACTAAATGGTATTTTGTAAAACCACCTAATTAGACTATGTGAACTACTCTAAGCATGAAAACAACTAAAAATGAAAGTGTGAATTAATTACTAGCATATAGTTGTTAATTCCCAAATTAAGAATGGTACAAAGTTAGATCAAATGACACTATATATGAAATTTATAGAATAGAGTCAACTAGGTCTATATTATTTTATATAAGTGAGAGTCCTTAAGAACTAAGTTAACCAAGTTGACTTAGTCTTTTAGATAGAAGACAGGCTACAAAACTAAGTTGACCAGGTCAATTTAGTTTATTGTAGGATTATAGTTTTAAAGACTACAAACATAAACAAAATAAAAATATAATGAATTAATGAATTGAAAGAGAGATAAAGAAATGAACCTTGGTGGGTTGGAAGAAGCTGAGAATTGCAAATTTTCTATTGAAGTACGTTGAATGATGCTTCTAAGTTCTACCAACTGAGTTGGATAGGTTGACCTAGCTATATGAAACCCTATTTTCTAAAGTCTTTTAAGATAACTAAGTTGACCTAGTAAACTTAGTTTTTTATCTAGATACTAATTGTAAGACTAAGTCGACCTATTCGATATAGTCTATTGTTCTAGATGTTGACTGGAGGACTAAGTTGACATATTTAACAAGTTTTTTATGTGGGACTAAAATAAGAGTATTGTGTCAAACTAATAAATCTAGTAACTTGTATTTGATGAACACTTACATAAAATGAATAGAATTATTTTGATGTGAATGTGTGTTAAACCTGCACATAGATGTTATAACTATACTACCCTAGTCAACCTAGTATCATAAATATAATAAAATAATAAAATTATAGAAATGAAAATAATGAAATAAAACCTTCAAGTTTTATATTCATGTCAATTACACCAAAATTTATGTAAAGGGAAATGCAAAATATCTATAAATCAATCCTAGACGAGAGAAGATAGATCCTACTTACACTTCTAATTGGGGATACATTAGATAATTGGGTCATGACCAATATGGATCTACTAGATGTAATTAATGAATCTCTTACCACAATAGTATTAGTAGGGAGGGTTCAAAAGCCTCCAATCAAATAAAACTACACAATAACCCTAACTAGGTCTTATGATTTCATATTCACTAAATGAATAACAAGTAAAGAAAAATATAATCTAGTGATCATCAAATCTTGTGGAACAAACTGGGGGTAATAAATAGTAAAATTAAACATGCATAGAAGACAAATACTCACTTCAATGTATACAAAATCTTAATGTATGGAATATCATTTCAAATGTATATTTATCTACTCTTACAAAGGAGGAACAAAATTAGTAATACTTACCTTTGAATATGAACTCACCAAGCCTCAATCTCTCCCTTAGCCATGGTGTTTCATAAGAGGTTGTTGTGATATGTAAGTATGAAAAGGATAAATCAAATCTAGGATACATAACCTATCAATGCATCCAAAAGAATTTTCCACAAGACAAGATCCATATCTCCAAATAAAGTATGAAACCCTAAGCTCACTTCTCAAGTATGATGGTGGATAAGTAGATGCACAATATATCTTACTTAATCTCTTTTATTATAAATGGAAAAATGATTTTGTTTATATATGTGGATCTAACCCTAAACCATTCTAAAAGTTTAGGCTAATAAGGTCAACTCAATCAACCTAATATCATAATTGACAAAAAACATACTAGGTCAGCCAGGGGCTGACCTAGTACCTAATAAGTTTTATCAATAATAATACAAGGTCAATATGGCTGACATAGTCATGTAAAATTTCAAAAAGGGATTTATGTTAGGGAAATGGCTAATGAAAGTGGTAAATGACTAGAGGAGTGTGTAAAATTGGAGGCAGAGATTAGGGGAATGGTTTTTAAGAGATAAGTGTGTAGATAACAAGTGGAAAAAGGGACAACAATCCTACAAAGCACCAATGGTCCACCCACCCCTTTCTTGATACACCCCTTAGGGTGTGCACTCAGATAGATTGAGACTCGATGGGTTCCTACAAGATAAAGAGTGTTAGTAATTGATAAAATTTTGAAAATATTATGTGTATATAGTAATACTATAGGATTAGACCTCACTTGCATTGGTGGTTTGATTAAACATTATGATGAACTAATGGTAATTATGCTTATAATTTTTATTTCCTATGGGATAGGTAAAGGATACTCATATGAAATACCCCCAATTATAACCACCTAAATATCATGTATATACTTGATGCATCTATGCATAATGTATAGAATGGCATGTAGTTTTTTAATCCATGGCCTACCCAATAACATGTCAAATGTGCATATACTAGGTACTATAATAAGTCTAGTGGCCACATGTGTTGGTTTAACCTATAATTTAAGTACAATCTCCCCAATGGAGTTTTGAACATGGCCACTAACACTATGAATAACTATGTTGATTGAAAAAGTGTCCTATTATGAATAACCCAAATTCCATAGAAGTGTGATAGTAAACATGTTAATACTTGATCCATTTTCAACCATAACACTCTAAATAGGATGACGATCAATGTAGGCTCATAAAAGATTGCATATAAATATGAGTCATCATCAACAATCTCCTATTCTGAGAAAATGATGAGTGGTGTAGATGGATATATAGTATGATACACACCAATGATATTATGTAAGGGGTTTGCATCTAATGTAGTAGTGTGATATGATGTTTGTGGTGGATTTGCCTTATACATATAATAAACACTTGAAGTACTTGTTGCCTTATTATTTGTATGTTTTAGAAATAGATCCTAAAATATTTTTAATTTCTTAGCTTCCATTTTTAAAATTTAAGTGCCTCTATAGGTGTGACCATATAAATGATGTTGGCCTCTTTCAAATCATGTATCTTATATTTCAACCTAATGTATATGTTTATAATATGGCTTGGTTCCCTATGATAGTCATGGCATACATTAGAATCATAGTTATTCATAAGATTTCATGTTGTATCAACCTCTTTGATGGAAGGGAGATATATGAAATTGCATTCTAGGAGCTATTTTAAAACATGTCACATATTCTAGAATGTTGGTGAAAACTCTTCATGGAGGAGCTAGTAAAACTAGGTGAGGAGGTGGATCTAAAGCTATGTTAACTATGGTATTTTGATCACTCTTATTTTAATTTTCCCTTAATTTGGATGGATACTTATTATAACTCTTATTAGTTGATTCTAATTTACTTATATATTTTAATTTTCCCATATAGAGAAGCTTGACTTCCCTTTCTTTCACTATGTGTCATGAACTGTGAACATTGGAATTTTTTTGAATAAGATAGCTTCATGAAATATTGTTACTAAAATATATTTTAATATGTCTTGGATCTCTCTATCTATCATGGGGATAGTCATCTTTTCCAATATAGTTTTATATTGCAAGGCATATTCTGCAATAGGATCATTGGATTTTTTCTTAAGTGGTGCCACTTGAGTATATGAGATCTTGTCACTAATGTTGTTTTAAAAGTGTGTTAAAAACATATATTCCAATGGAATGAATTTAGTTATGGTTTGATTTTAAAGATCATAAAACCACTGTAATGTGTAGTCCTTTAGGTTATGAGGGAAAAACTTAGTAAGGGTCCAGTAATTGGACATGTATTCCAAACATGATATGTCGAAATATCATAAATGGTGCTTTATGTCACCCTTAACATCATAAAACATAAGTTTAGGTGCCAAAAAATTGGATGTAAAATGAGTTTCCACTATGTTGTACCAAAGGTGTATGTAAAAGAGTATGATAATCCAAGGCATGTGATGGCCTAGTAGCACCCTACTCAAGATGTAACACCTTAGCCTATAGAGAATTGATCTCATGATAAGTGATTGTAAATATAGAGAGAAATAACTAACCATAGGAGGTGATTTCATTTTTGAAGGTTGTCTAGTTAAAACATGTCATTGTGTAAGTTGCATTGCCCTCAAAGTAGGTGTAATAATATATTTATCTATGTGAATAGAAGATTGACCATTATTTATTTTTTCTTTATTTCCATTATGGATTGTAAAATATGTGTAGGATCATGGGGTTTTTCCTAAATTCTATCTCTTAAACTCTATAAAATCTCATCCTTATTGACTATAAGATTTTCATTGTTAAGTGATGGGGGAGTGTCTTGATTCTCATACTATGTATCATATTGATCTTGATAGTATTTATCATCTTTGGATGCATTATAATTTAAGTCCACATAATCAAGGTGTTAGGGATCAATGATGTAAGTTTTAGTTAGTCCTTTATCCATGGTATAAGATCGAATAGAAAGAATCTAGGTGTGCTAAATAGGATTGCCACTAATACTAACACTTCTTTTTAAGGGAAGAGATAACTTGTTTATATTACTTATAGCAATAAAAGTGACTTAGGGTTACTCAAATATAATGTATGAAATCTGAAAAATCTTAACACAACCAATGAAAATAGGAAAAATAAGGATACAAAACCTAGTAGCATCTAAGGCTAGGGTTTGAGTAGTATTAAAATTAAGACAAGTTAAGCAAAGGATTTAACTTTTTAGGGTTATGGAATTTAATCCTTAGGTTGTTAAAGTGGATAAGTATTGTAAGTTAGGGTAGAAATATGAAATAAATATTTTCATTGATTTGTAATAGAATTTACCTAGTTTGAATTTTATAAAATATCAATAAATGATGTAAATAAATATTTAGTTGGAATTTGACTGAGATGGGAGATCTAGAGGCTAAAAACTTGGATAGGAACTAATCTGAGTGTCACATAAAATATATAGGTGTTAAAACCCTTCTTATAAAGTAGCACCATAACTATAAAATAACACCAATGGTGATAGTGTCCTCATTTTGGCACTAGTGTCCTCTATGTATAACTATTTCAAGCTTATAAGCACACTTATGTCTGAGTCTACCAAACATGTTCTTGTGTGCACAAGTTATGATTCCTTGTTGGTGACCTATTTTGACTAATTTTATATGTAAACCCTAGATTTCCATGTTGTTAGGGTATATTATTGTAATACGTAGAGAAGTGTGATGTTAGTAGGTTATACATCCTCAACACTTTCTTGTGATGATAATTTCCTACGTACTAATACTCTAAAGAGGGATCAAGATTGATGTAGTTATTTCCACCTAAGTGCTTGTGAAAGTGCAAGTGAAGCTAGTATGAATGCCATCTTGAATTGTTTGAATGTTCTTGAGACTGTAAATCTAAGTAATCTGAGCTTGAGACTGTAAATCTGAGTAATCTAAGCTTGAGAATGTTTTATATGGCTTATATGTATAATTAGGGTAGAATAGGGATTGACAACCTTGATTGTGTATAACTTGTTTTGAGTTATTTTTTGTTATTGTATCTCATTTTTAACTAATGCCTAAATAGCTAAAAGTCATGTGTGTGCGTGTGCGTGCGTGCGTGTGTGCGTGCGTGCGTGTGTGTGTGTGTGTGTGTGTGTGTGTGTGTGTGTGTGTGTGTGTGTGTGTGTGTGTGTGTGTGTGTGTGTGTGTGTGTGTGTGTGTGTGTGTGTGTGTGTGTGTGTGTGTGTGTGTGTGTGTGTGTGTGTGTTTGTATTATATAGTGTTTTTGTGGGTCTTAAAAGGGGTCTATGCTAACAATAGGTGGATTTTGTTTTGAAAATATATTTGTTGGTGTCCAAAGGTGGGAAAAGGACAATATTACCCAAAATAGGAAACTAACACCATTGGTTCTACTATTAAATTATGGTGCTAATGTCCAGGTGGTAAAACTTAAGGCATTATGGGAAAAGATGCTGAAATGAGGGTTTGGGACTAGTTTATGGATGTTTAGGGATACATGTGGCCCACACAAATTCTATATAAATGTTTGGATAGGCCTTAAGGTAGGTATATGTATAAGCTAGGGATGGGTGGTATCAAGTAACACTCTTAGTACTCAAGTGTCATTTGTGGATGATTACAATTTCTAACTCATTAGCCTGACTTATTTATCACTTTCTAGTTTATTCATGCATCATCAAGATATATTATTCATGTAATTTAAAATGTTAAGTGAAATTTATATTCTTTCATGATCATTTTATCATATATTAGCTTAGCCTAGAATCATTTTTCTTGTGTTTCATAGTTTTAAATGTTATTTTAGTTCTTAAACTAATTTATTTCACTTAATTAGGTTCTTATTTAGCCATGTTTATATTTCAATTTGGTTTTATTTACTTTGGTAGGATTTACTTTTGGTAAATTTCATGATTGAGTCAAGTTTAGTTTGCATTTATTTATTCATGCTTAGACCGATTTTGGTTTTTGACTAACATATTAATGTTTCCCAAGTATATTTTTGTTGTGTCTTTATTATATGGATCTTTCAAAAAAAATTGAACTATCAATCTTCATCCACATGTTGAAATATCTTCAACTCAAAGATTTCCATGATCAAAGATTTTTGAAAAGTGAATAACTCCTTGTAAACCCACAAGACCCTAAGATTATTATGCATGGCACCTTCTCAGATCCTCAGAAACTTGAAAGCTATAGGGAATTAAGGAATTAAAACTAGAGTAAATAAACTATTTATAACTCTATGGGCCTAAGGCCTAAATATTATGATGCATGACAAAATATCATAAGCTCAGAACCATAGAAGCATTAAGTCACTAACCAGTAATGTAAATCTATGTTCCCCAAGTTTCCAAGATTATAACATGTGGCATTATATCAAAATATTCAAATCCTATAGGATTAAAAAAATTAACCCTGAAGCTCAGATCACTATCATCATTAAAAAATCAAAGTATGAATATTCCAAGAACCCAAAAATAAGCCACGTGATTATTGGCCAATTTTGGCATACATACAGAGCTTGACATTGAAGTAAAGATTCTAGAGGTCTTGATGTAGAGCAAGAAGCTAAGTAGAGTTCATGTTGAATAAAGGATACAAAGCTATAGATGGAATGAGTAGCCCAAGGATCTCAAAATTTCTCATATAGATTTTCAAACACTTTAAGATTGCTTAAAATGCAATCTGTTTATCTACAAAGTAAGGAACTAGTTTCAAAGTGGGTTTCATGGTATTAAATAAATTAAAAGTAACAAAAAATAATGCATAAGCCTCATAAAATCATTCAAAGCTTCAAAGGTTTAATAAAAGGTTCCTCACATAAGCCTAAGTGAGCTAGACCATCATCAAGACATCATGCAAGAACAAATGGACCAGTTTACTTACACATTTTATAAATGTGATAAAAAAATCCTTGTACAACCAAAAGATATTATAAAATAAAATTTATTCATGACAAGAATATGATATACAAGTTTCATGTCTGCACAAACTTTCTAGCTCAAGTTATGGAGTTTCAAATTTGGACTTTCAGGGTAGGACATTCATGCAAGTGTCAAGTTTGAGCTTCATAAAATGACCATTTAGGTTTAAAAGGTCATTGAAAGGTTTAAATTTGATAAATATATAATAGTATACATGAGATAATATACTAACACATAATATTTAATGGTTTATGTTGGGGTTAAATTATTCAAAAGGCCCATGGGTTAAAATACCTTAAACGACTACATGTTGGGCAAGATCTAATGGTTTAAATGCACCGAGCAGAGATCCAAAAGTGCAAGGAAAAATAAAAATAAGATGGGATAAATCTAGATTAGTGATTAGTGCTCAATTATAATAATAATCAAATAGTGCAAGTTTGATTGATAGGAAAGTGGGCCTAGATAGATTGAAGGCTTACATTGCTTCATATATTATGATCTAACAGTGTGAGTTAAATTCAAAAAATTAGAGGATCTATATCAAGGGACCACTTTCATTCATATATAATGATCTAATGGTGATATCAAATTCAATATGGTTATCATATCTCAAGGATAACTAAGACATTACTAATAGGTATTAGCTTGTTAGGCTCCTAAGAAAATCAGTGGTCCACATGCATCTCGTACAAAGAAAATCAATGAGAGAGGATCCAAGTCAAAAGATTAAGGGACCTTAGATGGGAAGTTGAACATGTAACCAGGGTCAATATAGGGAAAGAAAAGTCTTACATGGTCATCATCCACCATTAAATCTTGATACAAGGCCATGAAAAGGACACAATAATGTAGTCAGGTATAAAGAACATAAAGGGGCACCATTTAAGCTAAATATAGACCACTAGTTTGAAGATCCATGGCACACAAGGTTCATTATATGGATATGTTTTCCATTATTTAAAAAAGGATCCCTATATGTAATGAGCTCTTACTTTCTATGGATGCTAAGAGGTAAAAATAGGTCTTATAGACCTAATAAAGATCAAGATCAAAGTTATGCATTCTATAGATTTGCATTGATATATGTGGCTATAGGAAAACTAATAAAGGATATTGGTTTTCCATCTATATAAAATATCTAGTCCATATTTTATTGAGTGTAGATATATATTATTATGTAAAGGGTCCTCATCCTTCAACATGGCCATATTTTTGACAAACAACCATCTAAACTACATAAAGTCATGTTTCTTTTAGATCCATGAGAATGAAGGTTTTATATTTAGTGGGATATGGTGTGAAATATAAAAAAACATATGGTGGTTGAAATTTATAGATAATAGAATTCAATGCATCCTTAGAGCCTATGGGGACTTTCCCATTTGGTAAGCCATGATCAATGTTTTGATTGATAAAAAAGTGGCAAGACATTCATTGGAGTAAAAAGGTGTCAAATTGATCTCAATTAATGATCTAATATGGTGTGTTACTTTTTGGATAGCATGTTCCCACATTATTTCTCTCTCTCTCTCTCTCTCTCTCCCTTTTCCTATATATCCTAGTCTCATTCCCATTATGGGGGTTCTCAGCTCTTAAAAATTTGGATTATTTTTTGGGACAAGGATACTCATTGAGACTCTTGAAAAAGTTTTCTCATTTGATATTTTTAAACCATATAAAAATATTTTAAGAACTTCCATTTGAAGTAATAGGATCAAATCTTTTCCTGTCTCTTGTCTTTAATAAGTACTTAGTATGCTTGTGTATGGTAAATTTGTGAAGGAGAATCTTCCTAGTTTACTATCCTTGTACTTGCCTCTTTGAAGATGTTTTCAAGATAAATTACATGTCTATATTATTGTTCTAATTGGTACCTCTTATATGAAATATTTATGCAACTAATGAGATTATGAGGTTATGTAAGCTATAATTGTCTTATGCTTATTTAGGGTGTGTTTAATCTTATATGAGTGTCAATTTTAACTTTGGTTCGTCACATTTAAACATTATTAGGACACATTAAACCATTTCTAACACTTTTTTAATGATTTTCATTAGTTTAGGTGAGCATCAAGAGGAAGATGACCTTCTCTAGAATTTTAACCCCATCATAGGTGATCCACAGTCTAGGGTTATTCCTATTATGTAACTCAATTGGGGGGAGCCTGAATAAATCTCTCTAAGGTTGTAGATTGATCCTACAATAGTTTTTGGCACACCTAATGGGACCATAGTTAAAGGAAGATTCATCAAATTTGATTCTAGTTTGATCAAATTTGTAGCAGTTAAGCTCTCAAGCAATAATATCTGGTGACTCCCAAAGGAAGATTCAACATTATAGTAGCAAAGTAGTGAGTTTGTCTCATGCCAAAGGTGAAAACAAGGTCAGATTAAAGAGGTATTACCTTTGAATTTTTTGAAATACCTTTAAATTTAATAAAATGATTAATTTTTTCCAATACACATCCATGTCAGGGAACCTTTGCTCCTAAGTCATTTTCAAGGCCTACCCCCGTAAGAAGATCCTTGTTAAATACTTTTATAGACATGGTATAGCCTAGACATTTTCTTCTTGTGTATTTTAATGGAAAAATCCCTATAGACCTTGTTCAATATGATCCTATCCTAGTTACATCCCTTAAAAGTGTTCTTTATTATAATGGAGACCAAGCTACAACACCTTGTAAGCACCTCATAGACATAGCCAATTTTTTCAATATCCATTATGTCACTTAGGATAATATAGATATTAGGTTATTAAATATCTCTTCCAAATTAAAAGTCCTATATTGGTATAGAGGCCTTGCTACTAATGTCATTCAAACATGGGACCAATTAGGAGAGTATTGACCATTTTTTAGTTGTATAGAAACTAACTACCATTAAGAGAGCTCCTCATGAAGTCATACAAGACTTAAACACAAAGTTCTAAAAAACTTGGGATAGAATCCCAGTATTAGTTAGACCAACCCATAACTTTGCCTTTCAATATTATTTAAAGGCTTTAAATAGTGACATAAAAGTGATGATCCAATCTATGAGAGAGAAAATACTTCCAAATGCTTATGAGGTATTCATCAAAGAAGAAAATTACCCAGTTCAAGATAATAAGCTTACACCTAGACCACCAATGCCCTTATTTATTGAAATCAAACCACCTCCTATTTTTATCCTTCCACTTGATTTCATCTCTCTTACACCAATAATTACTACAATACCTCCACTAAACCTAGATAAATCTTCTATTAGTGGACCTAGTGATTGTCAAGAGCAAAATAACTTTCAAGATCTCAAGATCATGTTTTAGTCCTTAGGAAATGAAATAATGAATGTAAAGAGGAAAAAGGCCTTTAATAGGCCTTATCAAGGTTCATATCAACCTAAACAACAAGCTTTTTAGGAAAGTATGCCACCATACAAAGGGAATTACTAAGGCCAAGGCCAAAGTTAAAACCAATGACAAGGGAAACATGGATACAATAGGTAAAATAGCTACAATTATAATGTTGAAAGAACTTCCAATGCCTTGGTCCCATTTTAAAATAATGTGGCTTAAGAAGTTGAGGGAACTATGCCTTGGAATTAGTCTTTTGGGTAATCCATTGTCCTAGCCATTGACTTCACTCAAGCATTTAATGATCAATGGTAGTATGCTAGTAACTTTGGGTACAACCAAGATTTCATGACCTAAAATGCATAGGTACCTATGATGACCAAGCTAGAAGAGCCTCAACAAGGTCTAAAACCTAATTAGGGATTGGGCTAGTTGGGTGTGACTATGATGAACTATGAGCAAGAAGAGTGTTATACACTCAATTACTAGGTTATCTCCAGCTAGAGATACATTCTAGTGGCTAAAAATACTAGATTCAAAATAAGAAATATGGATGGTAACCAAAAACCAAGCAAGGGGCCTTTTACCATTACTCCTTCAATATCTAAGCCAGTTGGACTTTTTTATATTTCAAAGGTCCCAATAATCCTAAGGGATTAGAATTAGGGAAATATCTTGGTCCCTCAAAAATCATAAGCTCAAGGTGGAATTTTGGTTCCTAAAGCACAACCAAAGGTTGGTGATGTACCCATCAACATTATGGAACAAATGAAGAGGCCTAACATGAGTATGCTAATGTGATACATGCTCTCCCTACCTATTTAGGTAAACATCCTTAAATAAGGACTATCAAATATCAATGTTGTAGACAAGACATCAAGCAAGGAGAACATAGTACTTATCAATGCAACCAAATGACCAAATTAAGGGAAATTAGGTAAATTTGTCAAGTCTCTTCCATTTTATATTTCAATGATCATTTATAATAATTTGGTGCATAATTTCTTAGTGGATAGTGGGGATAGTACCTCAGTAATTCCAAATTCCATAGCTAATTAGATTGGTATGAAATATGAACACTGGTCTAAAGGAGTGATATAATTGGATGGTTCTTCTACCAAGCCATCTAGCATAATTAGGGACCTTAACTTGATGTTACATGCTTACCTTAGTTTTGTAATGGCTTAAGATGTTTTGATCCTAGATATGCCTCCTTGATTTACACTAGGCCTATCCAGGGAGTTCACTACAAAGATTAGAGGCCACCTTGCAGTAGATTGGTCATATATGGCATTTAAAACAAGATATGGGGCCAAAGTGTTAGTCAAAGCTAATCCCATTGTACCATTCCACACAGAGCCCTATGGAATAGATAATACAAACATCAATTTCACCATTATTGATGAGGATGAATATATAGTGGGGTAGGAGCTAAACACTCATCCAAAAGAGGTATCAGACATGTTTTTGGATGAACTAAAAAATGAAATCCAATTTTTAGATCCCTTAGAGCATGTTGAATAAAGGGACTTGGGTGTATATTGTCTGCATGAATAAAAATAGCCCATGTCATCCCTCATGTGGTCTTAAGAAGATCCTAGTGGTCTATGGAAGTTGTTCTTTGATATTTAAAGTAGAAAGCATGGAGTGCATGTAGGTTTTATGTTAGTATCTCCTTCAAATGATAAGTAATCTTAATATAGGTTCTAAATTAGTTGTTCCTATAATGCAATAGAATATAAGGGCCTTATTTATGACCTTCAATGGGCTAGTAAGATAGGTATCAAGTAGTTGTAAGTCTATGGGGATAGTGAATTGGTTGTATAAAAAGTTAGAGGCTATAATGTCACTAAGAACCCCTTAATTAATTCCTAAGAGCATAGATTTTGGGACCTAATTGAAGACTTTTAGGTCTTTAACATCTAATCAATCCTTAAGGGATAGAATGAACATGCTGATAGGATAGTAACCATGGGGGATTATTTTTATATCCCCAATGAATTGAAAAGGGCCAAGGTAAAACCACATGTCAAAGTGGTAATAAGAAAATTAGTGCTAGATAATGAAGCTCATTTGTAGGTATTTAAAAATGACAAATAGATTACATGTTTCTTGTAGCAAGAAGCAGAGTTTTCCTCTATTAACCAAGGAAAATTGAAATAATAGTATGTGGATTAGATTTTTCAATTAAGGTCCAATAAGCTTCCTAAAGGTCTAGTCACTATAAGGTATCTTTCATAAAGAAGACCATATGAATAAGGATAAATTAGTGATGTCAACTAATGAAGATAACTATGAGAGAGTTCTTATCTTTGAAGACAAGCTCCTCAAGCTTGGAAAGGTAAGAACTAAAGATGAAAGGCATGACTTCATATATATTTGTAAAGAATATAAAAAACATATTTTCTTGGAAATATAGTGACCTAAGGGGATTTGATCCTAAATTATCCCAACACACTATAGAACTAAAGGTTAATGCCAAGCCTATCAGGCATAAATAGATTCCCATAAACTCCAGAATTAAAGAACTCATGAGGGAATAATTGACCAAGTTAATTGATTTAAAGATCATATTTCTAATTAAGCGCTCCTCATTAGTAGCTAACATAACACCTATCAGGAAGAAGAATGGAGAGGTCAAAATGTGTGTAGACTTTAGGGATCTAAATAGAGTTTCTTTGAAGGATCACTACCCCTTGCCATCCATGGAGCAACTCTTATAAATAGTTACTAGTTTAAAATGCTTCTCTCTCAAATGGATATTTAGGATACAACCAAGTGATAGTGAGAGAGGAAGACCAATATAAGACTACCTTCATGACCAAGTAAGGCACATTTGCATACTAGAAAATGCCTTTTGGATTTTCCAATACTATGGAAACCTTTCAAAGAGAAATGGGCATGGAATTCCAAGGGCTACTAAATCAAATGGTATTGGTCTACTTGGATGATATCATAGTCTTCTCCAAGAAAGTTAGTAATAACATGGACCATCTAAGGGTGATATTATAGAGATACAAAGAGTATGGGATATCTTTAAATCCCAAGAAATATGTGTTCTTTGTGCATGAATTTAAGATATTAGTTCAAACTATTTAAAAATAAGGATTATACATTGACCATAATAGAGTAAGTGTTATATTAGCCTTATCCTTGAAAAATAATATGAAAGGGATTTATAGATTCCTTATGAAGATGTAATTCATGAGAAGGTTCATACCTAGTTTTGTAAACTTGGTCAAACCTATCACCACCATGCTAAGGAAGAACCAACTGTTTGTTTGGTATGATTAAGGCAAGGTAGTTTTTGAGGCCATAAAGTAGGCCATTAACCAACTAACCTCACTCTTGAATCCTAACTTCTCCAAGGACTTAATCTTGTACACCTTTCCTAGTGTTGGCAACATATCAGCTATGTTGATGCAAAAGAATGGAAAAACAATGGAGAATCCAATTGCATTTTTTAGTTAAGGGATAGAAGGATATGAGTTGAGGTATACTTTCATTTAAAAAAAAGTTATTTTAGCCTTGATAACACTCAAAAATTTCATACACATGGTCTCCAATAGCAGGATTCATCTCATGGTGTCTCATCTTGGAGTTAGGGACTTCTTAATTAACAAGGATATGAATGAGAGGAGAGTAGGTTGGATCACTAAGGTCATGGAATATGATGTAGAGATCAAGGTCACTAAGATATTAAAATGCAAGGGATTATGTGAGCACATGGTGAATGATCTCCAAGAGGACAAGAAAGTTATTTTGGTGACCCAAGATAGGTCATAGGTAGGTGCACATCCACTTCAAAGGAGTTGGATCCAAGACATGACTCACTTCTTGACAATAGGTGAATTCTCCCAAGTTTGGATAAAGCCAAAAAAAAAGGTACTTCAAGAATCAATCCATACCTTATGATTTACTTGATGGTGTTATTTTTATAAGGAATCTCAATGGGGTAATCCTTAGGTGCATAGATGATCATCAAGTGACCAAGCTCTTGGAGCAATTATATGATGGACCTATAGGAGGGAATTTTGAACCTAGAATCATAGTTCTAAAATTAATGAGTGATGGTTATTACTAGACCAATATTTTCAAGGATGCTCATGTATGGGTCAAAAAATGATAGAAGTGTGCTCTCTTTGTCAGAAAATATAAATTAATAGCTCTTCCACTCAATCTGATTTAGGTGGAGCAACCCTTCATGTAATGGGGGTTAGATTTCATAGGGATGATCAATTTGCCATCAATTATAGGGCATAAATGGGTACTCACTATAATTGACTACTTCACCAGGTGGGGGGGGATCCATTATTTTAGAGGAGGCTAATGAGGGTGAAATTTTGGACTTCTATGATAGCATTATGACTAGGTTTGGTGTCTCAACCACCATAATTTTAGATAATGCATTAGCATTCCTTCATATGAAGATAAGTGAGTGGGATATCAAATTGGGAATCTACCTCACCACCTCTTCTAACTACTATCCTCAAGTAAATGGACTGGTAGAGTCAACAAACAAGAATTTACTAAGGATCTTTAGGAAGACCATGGAAGAGAATCAGATAACATGACACACCAAGCTAAGGACTGCCTTTTGGTTTAATAGAGTGACTCCCAAAGCTACCATTAGTAATTATACATATGTTATTATGTATGGAAGGTAAGCCAAATTTCCTATCTCTCTTGAATACCTGCATTAGATTTATCCCATCAGCTTGAGTTGATAGAGGATGAACCCATGTATGTGAGGATAACAGAGCTAATGGAGCTATCAGAAACTAGGGACCTTCTTATGGAAACACTAGAGTCACATCAAGATTAGGTTAAAAGGGTCTTTAATAAAAGAGATACATTAAGGAGCTTAAATTAAGGGGACCTAATCCTCAAGTTGAACTCAAACAAGTCCAAACTAGGTAACCATACCAAGTTTGATAGCTTGTGAAGTGGTCCTTATTTGATCCATGGATGCAAAGAACATAATTATTTTTAGCTTGCCCAACTAGATGGAGAGGTATTACCCATACTAGTTAATGGAATCCATTTGAATCCTTGTTATTAGAATCATTTCATCCATTGTAACATATTTCACATACTAGAGTATTTTTCTATACTTTCCTCTAATTGCCTTGTGCACATTTTATTTTTGTTGTGTATTTCCTTTTTAGAAGTGCCTTGGGTACTTTGTTTTTCTATTTTATTTTGTTATTTTTTATTAAAGAGAGGTTTTAGATAGGTATATCCTTGTGTTATCTTCATGATCAATTTAAAGAAGGATTGGGACTCCATATACCCAATGGACTAGTTTAAGGCCACTAGTCTTGCATAATAGGTATGCAACCCTAGGATGTCACCATAAATGTTGGCCAAATTTGTCTTAAATATATATCTTAACATTATAATAAATATTCCATATTTCTTGGTGTGGATCAAGAAGCTAAGTAGAGTCCATGTTGAATAAAAGATATAAAATTCTAGATGGAATGAGTGGCCCAAAGATCTCAAAATTACTCACAAAGATTTTGAAACAATTTAATCTTGTTTAAAGTGTAATTTTATTTATCTATAAATAAATGAACTAGTTCCCAATTGGGTTTCATGGTATGGAATAAATTTAGAGTCATGTACAAGCCTGCATAGACCTCAAAAAATCATTTTAAGCTTTAAAGGTCCAAGAAAAGGTCCCTAGCATAAGCCTAAGTGAGCCAGACCATCATCAAGACATCATACAGGAATAAACATACCAGTTTACTTGAAAATTTTATAAATTTTCTCAAAAATCCTCATTCAATTAGTGGATCTCACATAATCAAATTTATTCATGCTAGGAACATGCTCTATAAGATTCATGTCCACATAAAATTTATAGCTAGAGTTATAGAGTTTCAAAGTTGGACCTTTAGGGTAGGATGTTCATGAAAGTGTTATGTTTGAGCTTTGAAAAATGACCGTTTGGGTTCAAAATGTCCTTAAAATTTTTAAAGTTTATCACGATCTAATTATCCACATGAGCTTAGATACTGATACATAATATCTAATGGTTCACGTTGGGGTCAAATGAGTTGAAAGGTCCCTAGGTTAAAAGACATTAAAAGTATGAAAATTGGGAATGATATAATGGTTTAGATTCACCAATCATAGATCCAATGGTGAGAGAAAAATTGACAAGAAGGTGGGTCGAAGATATATCAATGATCAGTGCTCAATCATAACAATGATCTAATGGTACAAGCTCAATTGGTAGGAAAGTGTGCCCAAATAGATCAAAGGCTTGTGTTGCTTCATACATTATGATCCAATAGTATGAGTTAAAGTTATAAAGTTAGAGGATCTATATCAAGGGCTCACATTCATATATATATATAATGATCCAATAGTAAAATCAAATTCAATAGGGTCAACGTATCTTGGGATAGGTGATAGATTTCCAAGTGGAATTAACCCATTAGGATCCTAGAAAAGTCAATGGTCCACAGGCATCTCATATAAATAAAATCAATGAGTGAGGATAAAATTTGAAAGACTAAGGGACCTTAGATGGGAAGTAGAACATGTGACCAAGGATGAGCTAGGGAAATAAAATTCTTACAGGGTCATCTTTCCACCATTAAAGCTCAATCCAATGCCTTGAAAAGGACATAATGATTCATTCAAGTATAAATAATATAAAGGGTCACCATTGAAGATAAATATAGACCTCTGGTTCAAATATCCATGGCACATGGGGTTCATTTTGCCACTATGTTCACCATTATTTCAAAAAGGATTCCTATATGTAATGATCTCTCAGTTTCTATGGATGCTAAAAGGAAAAAATAGTTTTCATAGATCTAATAAAGATTAAGATAAAGTTATGTAGTCTATAGGTCTAGATTGATATATGTGGCTATAGGAAAACCAATAAAAGAGATTGATTTTCCATCTATACAAATTATTTGGTCATGATTTGATCGGGGGTAGATATATGTGATCATGTAAAGGGTCCTCATCCTTTAACATGGCAATATTTTTGAAAAAAAACTATCTAAAATGCACAAAACCATGTTTCTATCATATCCATGAGCATCAATTTTTTATCTTCAATGGGAGATGGTGTGAAAGATCAAAAAAGGATCTAGTGGTTGAAATTTGCATATAGGAGCATTCAATGCATCCTTAGAACCTATGGGGACTTTCCCATTTGGTAAGCCATGAACAATGTATTGATTTATCAAAAAAGTGGTAAGACATTCATTAGATCAAAAAGGTGTCATATTGAGATCAATTAATGATTTGAGATGGTGTGCTTCCTTTTGAATAGTGTGTTCCCATATTATTTCTCTCTCCCTTATCCTATATATCCTAGTCTCATTCCCATTATGGGGTTCTTAGCTCTTAGAATTTTAGATTATTTTTTAGGACAAGGATACTCATTTAGAATATTGAAAAAGTGTGCTAATTTGATATAGTTAAACCCTATCAAAATATTGTAATAACTTCTTTTTGAAGTAATAGGATCAACTTTTTTCCTATTTCTTGTCTTCAATCAGTGATTAGTATGACTGTGTATGGTAAATTTATGAAAGAGAATATTCTTATTTTATTATCCTTTGGATTGCCTCTTTCAATTAATTTTAAAGATAACTTATTGGTCTAGATTATTGTTCTACTTGGGACCTCTTCTATGAAATATTTATGCAACTAGTGAGATTGTGAGGTTGTGTGAGCTATAGTTGTCTTATGTTGATTCATTATGGGTTCAAGCTTGTATGAGTTTACATTTTAAATTTTATGTATCACTTTTTAACCTTATTAGGATCCTTTAAAACATTTATAAACCTTTTATTAGTGATTTTAATTAGTTTACATGAGAATCAAGAGGAAGTTGGCCTTCTCTAGAGTTTCAACCACATCATATGTGACCCACAGTCTGGGCTTGTTCCCAATGTGTATCTAAATTGGAGGGAGCCTAAATAAATATCTCTAAGGGTGTAGATTGAGCCTATAGTAGTGTCCATGGTGATGATGGAGGTAGATAAATAGGTAATACTTTGGAATGGTGACAAATTGACAAGTGGTAAAGGTGGGACCCATTAATCAAAGCAATTAAGTATAATAAAGGATAAGTTGTGTAAAATCAAAAAGGTGAAAATTAGTAGTTCATTAGACACACAATCTTTCCAATTAGTGATAAAAATGTGGATGTATAGATAATTAAATAGAGAGATAAAATTTGATGTTCAGTCCAAAGACCAAGTGATAGGAAAGTGACTACTTGTTTCCAATTGAAATCAAAGATAGTAGGTAGAAAAGAGTGGGAAACTACATGACACAAACCTGCATATTTTGGATCATCCTAGACATAGAGGTAGTTAAAATAACCTACATAAAATATCTAGTGAGCTAATCATAAGATAAAATGATCATGGAGATGTAAATGGTTGTAGCATTGACAAATGTATCAGTAATGGAAGAGGCTAAAATTGAGAAGATTGTTTACAACTCTAAGGTAGAATTGTCCCAAGAGATCTAGATATCATTAGGTTCATCAAATGAACCAAGTGTACCTATATATATTATAATAATTTATTATTAAAATGCTATTTATTTATCAATAATTTAATAAAAAAATCATGTATGTAGAAGCCATTATGTTACTTTGAGATAAGTATAAGAGATTAGGAATAGACAAACAAAAACATGCTCTAGCTCTACCATCATTGGGATTGGTTTGTAATGAGGTGTCTCTTATTTTTTAGATTGATGATCATTTAGTGGAAATAATTAAATATCATAGAGTTAATATTATTTATTGAGGATTGGATTATATTGGATATTGAATACACTTCCATCTTAGAAGTTGTATCTAAAATTGTGTCATGACTAGATCAATCTTCTTCCTTCTTAAGGTGTTATCACAAAATTATGAGTTCTAATAACTTACTCCATTTAATGTTTGCATTAATGGCATTTAATTTATGGTTATAAATCATATCCATGATGTACTAGTATTTCCTATATAATAAGCATCGATTATCATTGCAAAGGTTGACAAATTTGGCCCCAAAACATTATCAGTATCACATCGGGGTTACACCTATTTTTTCCTCATGTTTTTTTAATCTTTGATTGTCTACCAAGGTTGAAATATTTGATTACACAAACTATGTGTAGATATATATATATTATTTCACCTAACCTTCCTACTAGTTTTGTCTTGATGGTTTACCAAAGATATTGATTTGAGTAGTTTATGCAAAGACATTTTTTGATGTTATTGGTGTGCAAGTGGATAAGTAATTAGATTTTGCAGCAGCTAGTTTAATTGGATCTGATATCTCATTTTGGTTATCTTGAAGCTTACATTAGTCATAGTGTGAAAATAGTTGTAGGCTTATGTATTTTCTTTATTTTGAATAGATTTCTAGATTTCATGTCCACACAATTTGCCTTTGACACTTTCTCATTATGGTATTTTAGTTTGTGTATTAACTAGACTTAATTCCTTACAATTTTATTATCACCAACACTAATTTAATTTATAATTATTGGAAGAATGGTCATAATCAAGAGATTATTCTATTTTCTTCCCTACTCTCTCCCTCTCTTTTACATTTTTTTTAATGATACAAGATCCACCCATTCAATTGTAAGTAATCTATTTTTAGAGGAAACCAATAGTGATATTCTAAATATCCTAATGAAATCAATTAAACATTTGATGGAAACAAACACATCCTACCAATGCTATATCATTAAAAAATTCTTGGTCCTTGGATCACCATTAGGTCCTAAAAATAAGGTGACTATTTATCCCATGAGATATATACTATTTTTTTCACTTAGATCAATTAATTCTTAACTACATTTGAGTGAGTCACAATTTCACCCTAACAAAATCAAACAACTTGTAGTTCTCCCTATTAGGTGTATATGTGCAATGGTGCTCCTTCAATTAGTGTAACATGTAATCTAACTTTTTATACTTATAAAATGATAATTGCAACTTGGATTTGAGGTGATTCTTACTTGGATAAAACATCCTCTTTATGACTGATGACTTAATTGGAAAGAATATGGAAGTTCATTTGAATGTGAAGATGTGTATAATAGGCTTACTTTATAAATGTAGGATTATACCTATTATGTATTTATATGAGACTATTTGAGTAATTTATCATTCCATTGACATGATAAATGTAAAATCCAACCCATAAGATGAATTTTAATTTTAAAATTAACCTTTTCTTGGTACAAGATGAGTTTATCATGTTTGGACAACTCCCAAATTATGGAATGATATAAGTATGATATATTATATAGAAGGTATAAATACATATTTTAATATTAGATATATTCTTTATATGATTCTTAAGAGGATATATAGAGATAATGAAATTCATGTCAGTGGATAATAGTTAATTTGTAAGGTCATACCCATGGAAAGCATGTAGATGTGAGAGAAGGGTGAATAAGATGCATATGTGTACACACAAGTCATGTAAGATGAATATATGTCAAAATTTGAATTTAAAAGTATCTAATAGGATCTATGAAATAAATTAGTGGCCAAAAATATAGTGGTAAGAACTTAGTATGACAAAAATGTAGTTTGGCAAAACATCACAAGGACAAAATGTAGCATGGAAAAAATGTAGCAGTATTGATAATGTTGTGAAAATATAGTGAGGAGAATAATTGGGACATTTTAGTGATTATATAATTTTTTATTTGTTATCTAACTCATTTTAGTGATAGTAGTTAACATTTCATGGTGGAAAAATAATGTGCCAAATTTACTAGTAAAATAATAGAGCAAAATGTGATTTCATGAGTTTTGACCTTTAGTTGAAAGTTGTGTCATATTTTATGTGAGAACATAATTTTCTATGTTTTATTCCTACTATGTTTTTTCCTTGCTACATTTTATCCTCTCTATGTTTTTTATGCTACATTTTTAACTACTAGATTTTGTCCACTACATTTTTGATGGATACCATATAATACCATATTTCAGTGTCTGAAATCATTATATGGATTAAAGGAATAAAATTGAATAGATCATCATATTTATGTCATATATGCCAAATATTTTAATAGTATTTAGATATTATGACATTTTCTCACATGTTATATTACTTAGTTTACATAGATTATTAGGTTTTTGGCATAAGATTATTAAAACTAGGGAATATGCAAGTAATATATGGCACATTATAAAGATAAGTTTACGCATTATTATTTAATTTTATTGAGAAAATTAGATTGAATATAATAATCCCTCTATACTAGATGATGTATAAAACTTACTCTAAGTTAGAATATTAGATTCACATATTCTAAAATTTTATTGGAACCCATGATGGGTCCCATTCTAAAAAGTATAATGATTGGTGTGGTTTATGTTCTGTGTGACTTAACTTATAAGTAATTCTCCATCTCTAATGAGGATTGTGGAATTTTTATCTCAATCTATGGTTTTAACAATATCATCTCCAAGGGGCTTGATCACCCCATTCTCCACCATTTCTATAAGGAAACTTGGTTTTCATGAACATAAGTGTATTCATTTTTTTAATTTCAATATCACATATGTTTAATGTTTTTACTTTATATTTAATTTGACATGTGAAAATTTATTTCTACATATTTAATTATAGGTTCTACATGGAAAAAGTGCAACACTCAACACTTACTTGAAGACACCCATCATGACCACACATATGTATTACCTTATATCATTTTATTCCATTAGTATAATCAAAAGGGGAGAATGTACACACTGATATTTGATTTTAGAAACTTTAAAATGTTAGTTTTGACCAAGCCTTGGTATTCTTAACTATCAAATACATAATTTACTCTCACACACATTCACTCCTAATAATTTTTTAATATATAAGCTTGACCTTCCCAAAAATTGGTTAATATTACATATGATTTCCTTATACTATACCTAGATAGATTATTATCATATTTAAATTGTCTCCTGATCTCATCATATTTTCCTAAAATTAATGTTTATTACTAAGATAATGCACTTTTAACCAATACTTATACATATTTAGATCATGCCCAATCACATAGATATGAGTAACTATTCCTATATATCTATGATGATGAACCTTACAAAAAAATAAATTTTCATTTTGAATATTCCTATTCACCATTCGAAATATCTTAAACTAACTATCAAACTAATCTACACTTCCAACTTAGTTGTCTCTAATCCTTAGACAAGGTCACTCCTTGAGGGATATCTTGTTCACCAATATTGTTAAAATATATCATCCATGTCCTTATACCAAATAAAAATTATTTTATTGAATTAAATTTCACTTAATGGGTCATCCCACACATTTTGTAAGTTCCATTTGATGATTTTCCAAAAATATCATTATAAAGCCACATTTTCTAACCATTACTCACTAAAGTATCTAATGATGAAAAAACACAAGTAAATATAAATTAACATTGATATGAAATCAATACTCCTCCCAATTTTTAGTCCATATATCCCTAGTAGTTGTGAGCTAAGTCTGCGTACACCTCAAAGGTCACAAGTCATTTTTGAAGTGCATGATTACATTAGGATTGTAATAACATATAACATTACACTTATTTTTCACACACACCATTGTATCATGGGATAACTACATGGATTTTCATCCCTCTTAAAATTATTGGTAAGTAGTTTGTGCTAAACATAGGGGGTGCTTAGGTCAAGCAAAATTTCATCCACTAACTCAATTTTCTATTTATTGTATATTTCTCACGACCTATTGAGCTAGGGTTCCAAGAGAATAATATGGAATACATTAGATTCCATATATAATAACATAGATATTATCATGCAAATAACACTCAAATTTTAAGGCATAAATACCCATTTTTAAATAAATGGAAAAAACCCTACTATATGTTAGTGTACCCTATAGACACCCACATAGTGTGGACTTGTTCGAGGTAGATGTGGATCCTTGTTCTTGATTCATATTCATATCACACAATCACATAATCAATTTTTTATTCATAGACACAGTATTGCATTTAATTATATAATTTATAGTTAAGTAATTTATATTTGTTCTTTCCCTGTTTAACATACTTATATATTTATTAAGTTCTAGGTCAAAAATAATTAATTATGTTTATTTTATACATTTTAATTTTAAGTAGTTTTTTGTCATTATTAGTAATTAATACCTAATTATCTTAATTTTTATAAAAAAAATTTATGAACCCATATTTTTTTGAATATTTCAAACCCTAAACATATATATATATATATATATATATATATATATATATATATAGGGTTTTTTTCCTTCTTTTTGTTGTTTCCAATTATTATATTATGATTTTCAAATTTGATATATTATTTCTTAACAATAATCTTCCAAGTTTATATTTAATATTTTATACAATCTAAGAAATTTGTTTAGACCTCTCTTATAATAAGTGTTATACTAAGTGGTATTGAAATTGAACATACACATACTTATTTTGATAAGGCACATATGATAGATAAGAACAAGGGTATATCTGAACCTTGGGATGTTAATGCATAAACTAAATATATATATAAGTGCATTATAATTCTTCAAAGAATGAAAAAGTATAATCAAGATAACATTGACTCTAAATATGGGCATCAATATGTACTTTTACCTATAGGCAATGAACAACCACAACCCAATCAATTAAAAATCATTAATAAATTTATATAAATAATCAATGAACAACCTCATAATTATCATATAATTTTTCAAAATATTTTTGACATAAAAAGTAAAAATGTGTCTAATACATTAGATAATTCAAATATTATGGGTTACTTACCTTTCTCCACATCATTCTATATATCTTTTGATCTATCATTTACTATGGGGGAACCTAAAAGATTCATAAAATTAATGTGCCAATTCTTACTCAATCATTTAAGACACCATCATTGCTATTGGGTAGCACACATTATATTCTTGATACACAATCCCTTGTGCAAACTATTATAACTTTACAAACTAAGGTGTTAAAATGGAACAGATTAATTTGAAACCTAATCAAGCACTGGATTCATAGACTCTAATGAATACTCATTGTCTCAACATAACTCAACATATCCTTTGAAAACAAGTTTTTTGGGACCTAAGATTAAATTTTACTATGGAAAAAGTGACCCCAAACAAGATTTGATTTCATTTCAAACATCGTGTGTTGACTATGCATCTAATGATAATTTGTTGACCAAGATGTTTCCAAGAAGCTTAAAACATTATTCTCTAATATGGTTTGATGATTTACCACAATAGTTAGTTCAGGCATTTAATCCATTCACATATTTGTTCCTTGCACATTTATTAATCAACATCAGTGAAAATACATCATATGCTCAGATTTATCAACTTAAACAAGAATCCAACAAGCCTATTGCAAAAGATGTATTATGGTATAATACCATCTTATCTAAGATGAAAAATACTATCTAAGATAGGTAATTACAAGACATATTTGAATAATACTTACTTCCACCACTACATGAATCCATTATATATAAGAAGTTTCTCTCATTAAATATTTATGTCACATAGAAAAATAAAGAGAGGTCAAATTATTATCAATTAATAAGTTAAAGTATGTAACCAATAGAGTTTCTACTTATCATACCAAGAATACAAGTAAGCCACCATATAAGGTGATATCAACTGATATTAATAATGATCCAAAGGCAATAGTGAATGAAATTTTAGAAACTAATAAGATCATTGTATTTAAGCTTCTACAAGGAGATAATTTACCAATTTTTTGTAAGCTCTATATAAGGTATTACAAAATTTATTGGAATGAAATATCATATAACTCCCTCCCATTAAAGAGGATGTGAGAAATCCTCTTTTTCAATGATTTGATCAAAATTCTTTTTTTGATTTTGATAGATCACCATGGAACAATACAAGTAGGTGCATCAATTTAAGGTACAAGATTTAAGATTTGATAAATGATAACATAATTCATGTGGTTACATCTTATGATAGTTCAAAATTAAAACCAAGTATTAGTATATACATGAATATATTTAGTTATCCATTTCATAATAACATAAATCTAAAAACATTAGATACATCAAGAGTGTATTACACATAAAATGCACACCCTCCACTAGATTATTGTCGTTCTCATATAAAGGGAAAATATCCTTTGATTGTCATCAATGGTACATATCATAATTTAATTCCATCTAGACCACTCATCACAATTTTAGAGCATAAGATATATGATGGTGATACTGAATTGTACTCTTTTTTCAATTGAGATCACATTAATCACCATCCTATACATAGTGTTATGGTTAGATATGGTTCAAGTGTGAATATTTTTACTATCTTATTTCTATATCATATTGGATATATAGATAAGGGTATACTTCATTTGATAATAGTTATTAATGGATTCAATGGCCATAGTCAGAATTCTATTGGTGAGATCACATTACCACTCCAAGTTGGTTCAACACATGTGGCCACCAATTTACAATATTACCCCATGTAGGTGTCTTTGATATGTTATGAGGGAACCCTTAGATTTAGAAAATTCACGTGAATACTACTATGGTACACAAATTTTTCAATTATATTTATGGTAATGAAGTAATCATAGTTCATGATATTCCATATGAATACTACCTCTAACCAAATATAATTGTTTCTACACAAGTAATTTTAGTTGAACAACCTCAAAAGGTTCAACCTACTCAAAAATTTCATAAACAAGCAACCAACTTTCTAAGGAGACATATCATTGAAAAACCACACAATAATTGTTGTCTCATAGATTATATTTAACCACTTTCAACATCGGCATGTCCTGGTCTAATATTAGAATTCATTAAGGGTGTCCCACAAATAGAACCAATTCAGAGTTAATACCCTCCATCATGGTTTTGGAATAGTCCTAGAGTTCACATTGATATATAACATGCTAAAAATCATCATCATTATAGTGGCACTTATGGTATAGAATCAAATCAATTTTTAGATTATAAGTTTAGATTAGCTCATTAATAGTGGCATGACATACTCCATTTGTGAGAGGTCATCCTTTTTATGCTAGATATAAGACCTATTTATTTTGATTCTATTGTGGATTCATTGGTTAGTATGTTCTTTATTATTTTTCATATATTTAAAAAATACAAAAAGTTAAATATTTTTATAAAATTCAAAATCAAGACCTATACATGATATGTGCAATTCATTTCCACTAGTTAGTTGTGCTCAATATATCAATTATTTTTATATAACTAGTTTTATATCAAATATGATTCAAAAGTGTACTTTATTGAGTTTTAGACATACATGTTGTCACTTATAGATGTATTTTTATTTGATGATATTTTCTCAAACCCATAAAACTTACACAAAAAATTATTTTTTCTAGACAGTAACGCACGACATTTTTATCTAATTTTAGAGAACTTGTCCCAGTGAGTAAAAGCTATCAATTCACAAATTAAAACTAGTCACAAACTTTCTACATCTTGTGTAAATATCATAAATTTCTCTAGGGAAACCTTTTACATAGGTTTTATTGTTTTATGAATATCCCTATTGATCATACTTCAGTTTAATACATTATAAAAAATTTATCTTATTGATCACTTATTTTCACATTGTTATATTATTAAATATTGAGTTACTAAATATAATGATAAGATAATTGCTTATGTAGATAAATATAGCCTATCCATGCATGATTATCATGTTTTTATTGTTTTATTCATGTTTTGTGTGTATTATTTGTTTGTATTATGGACATTTGAACATGTTTTTATTTGCAGATCTAAACATCGATGTATGTTTATATGTGTTTGAGTGTTAACATGTCCTTTATATGTGTCCATATGGCCTTATATTAATTATCTTTAGTACTATTATGTGTACTATTTGAGTGTGTGTGTCATGGCCATGACTATTTTTTGTTCAGTTTGCTAAGTTTCTGATGCTATGATCAATATCATGCATCTTCCTAGTTTTTTATTCCATGATGGCTATCATGAATCCTCTTGAGTTATTATATATAATTCTAAACAAATCAGTATATGATCATTATTCACTATGTTCTCATTTATAACATCTATATTGACTTGACACTATGTATGGTTAGTTATACATGCATATTGTAGTACTATATTACTCAGTTTATCTATGATGATGCCATGATCTCCAATTTTATCCTTATTACTTAGATTTCTATGTTTTATATAACATCATTTTCATAACTTTTTCTTTTGAGCTAAGTCATTATGAAGTATTCAAAACTCACCTCAAAAGAGGGGGAATACACAATGATCTTATCTTAGAGACTAAGTTGCAAAAATTTGGCAAATAGATAATAAAGAACATTATTTTCTTATTTCATCATAATGCATACTCATTTTATACCTAAAAATCAATTTTAGACAACAACCCTCCATTAAAACAGGGGTGCAGGATGACCATGTCCCAAATAGTGTGTTATCATCCAAGTATTTAAAAATAATATTTTTCAAGTTTCTCATAATTACACTCATTCTAAATATCAATTTTATTATTACTTATAAATAGTTTTATAGGTTCATACTTAGTTTGACTCTGATTTTACTCAAAATTTCTTATAAATAGTGTTCTAGAATATCACATAGTTTTTTATCAAAAAATTACTTGATATTTCTTAGAGTGGGTCACAATCAAGGATAATCATGGATAGGATTGAAAACATGTATAAATTACTTATGCATAGTAGTGAAATAAAACATGATTTAGAATAAGAAATTGCATCATAATAGTAAAATGATAATTAATTCATTAGATATAAAATGTTTAGGAAGGTACATTATATAGGTGTAATATAAAAAAGTCCTCACATACTCATGAATGTGGGATTATATTTCATATGACCTAAAATACAACTAAGTGACACCTAAATAAACTAAAAAACATGTGTAGGGGAAAACCATTATATCCAATAAAAAGCTACACTAACACCCCTTTAAACATAGCTTAGGTGGGTAGTAGAATTGGGTCCTAGAACAAATGTATGATGAGGTACCCAAGTACATATAAAATATATAATTAATCATTAATCATTAAATATACTAAAGATGCATGTTATAGATCTCATAAAATGACTAAGGTAGATGATGATATCCTCTACTTGAGGACTAAACAAGCTTCATCTACATCCAAAAATGTTTCTTCCATTTATAATAGTAATAACATGATGAGTGAATTTAAATTCTACCCATTCCAAAATGGAAGATAAACGTGGAAATATGTAGATATTTGAATATGGTCTAAAACTAAAGTGTGGCATAGGTTTGGTAAGATCATGCATAAAAACTTAATGTAATACCATTGAAGTGAACATGCCATAAGAATGACATGGGATATTTTATGAAATAATTTCCATTTTAAGTGTGTATCATGGATAAATAAATATTAAAACTAAATAAGATACTACAAATGAAGCACTTGAATCTATAGAATGAATATCTACACTAAGAGATGAGTTATCAATGCTCTCAATAAGTGCACTGTCACGTAAAATAATAGAGTCATCTAAAGTGAAAATTTGTGATGGATTTATAAGAGAAACATATTGTATAAGATTGAATGTGGATTCTATAATAGGATATATAAGTTTTGTAATAATCTCATAAACTAGTGGTGTCTTGACAAAAAAAATCACTATCCATATAAAATGTGTCATCATAAGAAATATAAGTAACGGAAGAGACTAAAATAGTCTATGAAGAGACAATATGAGGAGGAAGAATAGTAAGAGTGATATAAATATTAGTAGGATCTCTAAAAAGAGTTTGAAGAGTATTCTAGATAGTGGAGGGATACTATGTGCTATACATTGGTGTATATCCCATGAAACATGCATCAATTAGTGACTATGAACACCATCAGAAGAGTTATCTCAATCATTGTATAATGGGAATAAGAATATATCCTTATATAAATGGAATAATTTCATGTTCCATGAACAAAAAATCCAAGTACATCCTCCATGAAGCATAGTTGGTCTTTCCAAAAAGAACCACCATAATATAATCAACTATCCTCATTTGATATCTCACAAGTTGATATAGGTGAGTCAACATGACCACAAGTAACCATGAATGATCAAGGTGATGGACATCAGACTTAGAAAAAATTACATATAAATGAAAATTATGTGTAATAGTCACCAAATTACCCTTGATGTTGCATATGTTGGAACTTTATAATTGAGTGTGTATATAATTATCACATTTAAATGCATATAAAATCTATACATATACAAGAGTAACACATGTATGAAAAAAATTAAACCCCCAAAAAACTATAGAAGATAAGTTTTATAAGGCTATCAAAAAACATAAATGTGTATGTCTCAAAAAAAAAATTCAATTTCAAAAAACATGAAACAAAAAAAATGAAATATCTATTGAAAGATATGGAAGTTTGATGATTTATTTCTCTAAAAAGTTAATTATCCAATTTCCATAAATTTTTGGTCTAAAAATAATTTGGCACAACTTTGTAAGGAAAATTTAAGTCCCCTTGAGGGCTAATCTCTAATGTGACCAACTAGCTAAGGGATAGGATGAAGGTGTCCCTTGGTTGTGTCACTTTACATTGTGATGTGATTTGGAGAGTGATGTCATTCCATATTTGACTCTAATTTGTCAATAAATAGTGCCACAACATATGAGCTTAGATTTGGCATCCCTCTAGCCATCATCATAGTTTTATAGAAACCTTTTAGTCATCATACTTTTCTATAATAGTTTTCGTCAATGATTTTAGTCTTCAAAAATTATAATCATCATTGTAGTCAAGATTGAATACTGCACACATAGCTAGAAGTCCTGAACCAGGGTTGGAAACCCTTCATGTAGTTACAAAAATGTGTCAAACTTATATTAAGGGTTTGTATCCATAAAGTTTTTTAATACTTTATCATTAAATATTATATATTCTAAGGTTTTTTACTATTCTAGTAGTTAATTTTCTCAATGTTAAGATTTTAAACTTCTTTGGTAGTCAATGTTCTTGATGTCAAGATTTTAGATTGCTCTAGTAGTTGATAGTTTTAATGCCAGAAATTTCCATCAAAGATGTATCCTGACCTTGTATTAATCATGGTTTTGGGATTTATCTTAAATATAAAGTATAAATATGCCATAATTGGAGGTGTCATAAGTAGCATGCCCTTCTGTAACCATCAGAGATGGGGAATATGAGAGTAGTCAAGAGTTTTGGTAGGTGTAAGTAGGCATGAAATTTATATAAATTATGAAAAGTTTAGATCTATTATGGATCTCTGAAATTTATCAAATACCTACTAAAGATATCCATGACCCAAAAAATACCTAGAAATTATTTTTATGGAAGACCCTAGATAGTAAATATTTACATGAAACCAAGGAAAATGTCATTAAACCCTCCAAAATGGTAAACATTAACTATCATAAAACTACATCATGTTTATAGTTTATCCTAGGGTTTTTACACCTTATGAATCCAATGAGACAATCCATTTTGTCTGAAAACCTACCAAATGAAATATGACTAATAAGAGACATCTTTATCTTGTTCTTTTTATAAATTTGGATCAGCATAGGACCCTTGAAGAAGAGAAAAATATAGGAAAGAGTGAATATTAAATATGTTATGTCAATGAATGGTAGATATGTGACATGTGATATGAAACTCAAGATTTTAAAACATGAACAATGGCACATAGTGGGCCACAATTAAGGATTATAATCTAGATAAGATCAAATGCATGAAGAAATTACATATGTATAGTAGTGAAATCAAACATGATATAGAAGAATAAATCACATCAAAAATTTCAAATTCTCATTAATTCATTATACATATAATCTTTATAAAGATACATTATATAGGTGGAATATAGACATGTCCTCACATCCTCATGAATGTGGTATTATCTTTCATAATGAACTAATATAAAATTAAGTAACACCTAAGCAAGATAAAAAATATGTGTAAGGTATAACCATTAAATGGAATAAAATCCTACACTAACATTACTTAGTTCCATAATCTATATACTCAGATATCATATTAGGGACATGTGTGTGGCATATGCCCACTTATCTTACTCAATTTTTCACCGGTTTCTTCAAAAGTAATGGAAACTCATGTAATTCTCTATGTTGTATACACCATATTCAAAACATAATATTTTACACCACTTTTACCCTATCTTTGAACCAAAAATCAATATTATTTCATCTAGAGTGGTTTATTCACCTTTTCACCAATTTTACACTAGTATGATCTATTGAAATTCATACAAGGATTCTAACATACTCTACTGATATAGCTATACAATCATGGATTTAAGTACACATTGATTTCTTAATCAAATTATTATTATAATGAGGATTGGGGAATTTAGAGACCAATCCAAGTATTTCGACATAGAATTATCTAAGTGTCCTACCTTATATAGTCACTAGTTTTTTCTAGAGAATACAACAGTTCACTTACACAAAAAAGTTTATTCATTCCATTTTATTTGATATATAAGTTTTATTTATTTAATTTAAAATTTAAATCTTATGTAAGGACTGATTTATACAATTTTCATTTAAGTTTTCATGAAACACAATTCAATGTGTGGCCTACATTTAAGACTATTCTTCATAGGTAAGTTCATATATAACTATCTTTATTTTAATCTATTAATTTCACTTTGAAGCATTAATATAGTAAAGGGGATGAAATATACTCACTTAAATTAACATTTATTATCAAAACATTTCACTTATAACCAATACTTTTATGCACTTAGCTCATTCCTAAGTCGATGACTCTAATCCACTCTTCTTCTATCTCTATGTTAATGATCCTTACCTAGAAAAAAATTATAATTATAAATGTTCATATTCATCATTAAAATCATCTTAAACAAACTATAAAACTAATCTACACTTATAGTTTATCTATATATGCTCCTTAAACAAGGCCTCTCCTTTAGAACATTCCCACTCATCAATAATGTTTGAATCTAACAATCACATCTTCCTACCAAATAATTACTATTTTATCAAATTAAAAATCACCTAATGATTCATCCTAGACATTTCATAACCATCATTTAATGAATTTATAAAAAGATAACTATAAATCTATATTTTATAACCATTGTTCACTAAAGCCTCATATGGTGAAAAATCACTAGAACATCTAACTATATATTGAGAATAAAGTATCTATTCCTCCCAATTATTATTCCATACAACCCTAATATCCCTAAGTGAAGTCCAAATACACATAAAAGGTCAAAAATCATTTTAAAAGTGCATAATTACACTAAGCTTTCACCATCATTTAGCATTACACTAATATTTCACACACCACCATAGTATGGGAGAATTACATGGATTTTGATCCCTCTTTGGAGTATTGGTATGTAATTAGTGCTAAACACATGGGGTGTTGATATAAAATAAAATTTTATCCATGAACCCATTTTTTCCATTTATTCTACTTATTATTCATGACATATTGAGTTGGGGTTCCAAGTGAAGAAGAAGTAATATAATTGCTCTTATAGTGAATCACACATATGATCACACACATAGGACTCATAAGTGAAGGCACACATACCCATTTTTACATAGATTTAAATCCATACTAAGCATCAATGCACCCTAGAGACACAATCAAGGCATAACTAATCCCAGATAGTGAAACCATATCCTAGGTATATGTAAAGCCCTATTCCTGATCATAGTCATTCTTGGTTCTACAATCACAAACACAGTGCTACATTGTTTGATTTATAGATAAGTAATTTATCTTTGTTATTTTTCCTTTTATCATACTTCTATATTTATCAATACCTAAATAATAAACTCTTAATTTATGATTATTTTATACTTTATGATTTTACACAATAGTTTGTGACAAATAGGATTTAATACCTACTTAGCCCAATTTTGATAAAACACCTCTACCTATAAGTACAAGCCAAATACCTAAAATACCCATGTAATGTTTAGTGTGGATAAATTATGATATAAGTGTAGTGAAAATATCACAAACATCCACACAACATTTAGTGTGGTAAGTTTATCACACATGTATATTTGTAATGTTTAGTGTAGATAATTTACGATAAATAAATTCATGTAATAACTTAAGCATCAAAATTATCATACATATAATAAAAATAACATATAATGAATTTAAAATAGTTTACATAATATAGCGGACATATTATTTTTTCTATACTATACATATAAGTATCACAAATATTTTAGTTATTGAACAATCAACACGATTTATTTACCACTTACCTTACATCTAAGATAATTTTTGTGCATAGCAATATCATCGATAATTCATGCGACAAGTAATTATATTCATAGAAATAATTATTAAATGTCTTTTCAATGATATAATTACCCTTATCATTAGGAATATTTCTCTTAAGAGTCATCAATTAGCACTATGATAAATTGATTGTATAGACCCCTCCTATGTTTCCAAACTAACTCTAATGATTTTCAAAACATTTATAATAATCTTGGAAAATTGGATTCTTCTTAGTTATATATAAATTAAAATTTATTTAATTTTAATTTTGTTTATTTAAGAAATGAGATCATTGAATCATTTACATTTTTAAAATTATATGATGTTCATATACACATTTTTAAAATGCAAAAACGTTTGTGCAAGAAATACCTTAAATTTGGTTAAATAAATTAGTATTTTTTTTAACTCAACAACCCCTTATATCTCAATATTCTTTTCAATAACCTCTTTTTTATGAACTATATGAATTATAACATCATTCAAGTCAAAAATAATCAAAGTTGAAAGGTACATATTTTAATATGTAACTAATAAATTATTTTAAATCCAAAGCTATTGAGACAAACTCCATAAAAATATAAAATTACAATTTCATCAAATTAATTATTTGAATATCTAAGAGTAATGCCATTAAAATATAGTTTTTAAACAACTTCACTTATTTATATATCTACTATATCAAATACAAAAGAATATGTTACTCTATCGAACACAAAACAATAGGTTATTGCAATATTTTTTTATAAAGGTTTTTGGAACAAAATAAAGTAATAATTAGACATAATACAATGATCTTATAAGTTATATTTAGATATAAATTTTATAAAGTATCACTTGTTTATATAGGATATTGTAACGAAGGAAAAACAAAGCTATAATTTGATATAGTAAATACAATAAAAAAATGCAACATAACTTAGTGAAATTAATTTCTTTTTATAGATTAATTTAATTAACACAAAGTAACTTAATAAAAATCACTAATAATTTCATTATATTTTTCCAAGGAGTGACACCAATTTTTTTATGGCCCCACATGCTCTAACCATACACATAAGTGGGTGAATATTTTTTTATCAAAATGTAGTGTGCCATCAAATTTCAAACTCAAAATCAATCCAAACCAAAGAGGACCTTGTTTATTTCATTTGAAGCATGTTTTCTCATCGATGAATAATTTTTTTAAATTCCATAAACATGTTTTATTTGTCCAAAATCAATTGTATGATTTTTAGATATACCAGCATAATATTTTATTGTTTTGATCTTATGAATCTATCACCTATCTCACAATGTGATATAATCCAAGTAAAAAAAATAAAAATTTGTAGCTAAAAAAATTATGAATGAAAGAATGAAGAATTTTTTAGTGTAGATAAGTAAACCATCACCCAATATAAAAATAAAATTTTATAATCCTTAAAAAATTAGGGATAAATTTGCAAAAAAAAGTATCTATATTATAAATTCAAAAAATTAGGTTTCCTATTCGACAATCTAAATTTTTTAATCCTTGGAACTCTAAACATAATTTATTCTACTCCAACCACTAATAATTTTCTTTCAACTAGAATGAGATCTAATAATACTAGAGAAATAATTTTTTCTTTATCTTGGTGTAAAAATAAATAATTAATAAAAATGTGTATATCTAATAACATTTTTTTTTTGTAAAAGAAAAAAAAAATAAAAATGAACTTTTATATAAAATACTTTTTTAAATAGGTAATAAAAATTGTTAAAAATAACATCAATACATCAGGATACAGTCAAACATAATAATTTATTTAAAGATAAAATATGAATTATGTAAGTAAATATTTTTTTTTATCCATTTCCAATATCATGATAATATTTTATTCAAAAAAAAAATCAATTGGGTAAGTAACAGTATTAGAAGAACCTCATTTTATAGTATAGATCTAATCAAGTAATAGTATTAAAAAATAACACCATTTCAACAAAATCCAATCGAACATGCAATGCTGTGATTTTATTTTATAAATAATATTTTTTAATTAGGAAAGTAATATCATTAAAAATAACCTAAGTGTAACATAGATTCAACCAAGAAAATATTAATATTCAAAATAACACCATTACATCAATCACATTGAAAAAAAATAAGTGTCTTTAAACATAAATTTTGAATTAGACAAGCAATCTTGAATGTATCCACTAGTAATGCCATTATTTTATATGTCTAAAATTAAAAATTTAAATAAATCCATAAAAAAATTTAAATTATATAATTTCCAATTAACATGTCAAACCTAAAAATCAACTAATAATTCATAATATTTTATATTTATACCAAATATTCAACCAATATGAAAGGGAACCTCCATCTAAATGTAGAAAAGTTTTAATTAGGAAAACAATATTTAATTTATCCTCTAGAATTTTCAAATTCAATCCATCCAATATAATGGTTATCTCAAACTAATATGAATGAAAATGCCTAAATATCAATTAAACATTCAATATTCACACATTTATAAATGGAAATATCCAATTGGTAATTAGCATTGCATAAAAAAATAGTAAATAAATTTGAAAAAATATCTAATTTTTAACTTTCTAATCATAGATGTATAAATTAACATTCTAGGTATAGAGGTATAAAATAGAAATATCTAATTGGTAGTTAATAGTGTAGGAAATCACAGTGAAGTAATTTAAAATATATAATTAAGTGCTAATTAATTATTAAAAATTTAATGTCTATCATATGCCATAATAACTTAACCATTACTTTTAGAATCATAATAATTTATATATAGGCTAGGATGCTTTCTAAATTTTATTACATTCTCTTCATTACCAATTAAGGCTAGTTATGTAACTAATGTCACCATAATTATTTTTGTCCCTTTTATACTCTATACCTTGAGTAACCTATTGGTATAGTCATCTAAAATGTGAAAATTGGTAACTTGAGTGTGACTTGTGACATCTATCCCATACGTCCTTCCTTCTTGTTTTCATGAGCCTCATAGATATCTTTTCACTAATTCCCAATCATCCATAGCCTTCCAGGCCTGATCCTCGCTAAGCTAAACTTATCTTTCCATGATATATCCATCCCCAAAGGTCCCATTAGTTCAATATTATAGTGTCCAACCTAGACTATAGCACTAGACCCTAAGGTGTCTCATTTTTGGTACTATTATCCAATCACATTTCGAGCCCAAATGGTCATTTCCTTCCATTCCTATCCTCCTTATCAGCCTAACATGAATACATTTGACCCATGACCAATAGATCTATATAAAATCCCATTCAAATCTCATTTAGAAGGGGTTATAAATTATCACTAAGCAAGAATACAAGAAAGACTTCTCAAGAAATCTTCCCTATTCTTTAGATACAACCAGCCAATATACTTACAAGCTTATTCAAATCCTTATACCAACCCCTATCCACCTCAATCACATCTATTTTAGAATTTTACATCTTCATACACACTATTGCACAAAGCACATCAAGTAGGAGAACTACATATGGCTTGATCCCTCTTTGGAGTATTGGTATGTAGGAAGCATGCCCACACAAAGGGTGTGGATACATGTTCAGTGAATCTTACACACACTAACCCTCCCTCTTTTTCAAAATTGTTCAAAGCACAATGGAGTTTAGGGATTGAAGACAAAATCATATCTACAGGGAGTTCTATAGACATCCATTAGTCAAAATTTCAAAGGTAAGGTCTCACAAACATAGTGAACAAAACCCCGAAAGCTCAAGTCTCCTAGATAATAGTGGCAGAAGTGGACTATATCAATGGAGCCTATGGTGTCTTATTTTTAGTGCTCGTATCAAATCATAAAATGAAGGCTAGATCCTAATTTATGATAGTGTCTTAGTCCTACACAGTGAATTCCATCCTATGTCTTAGTCATATTAGTCAGTTTCTAGCTAAGTCTTGTTTTATTTCCCTTATTACTATTTTTAGAAAATTTCAAATTATAATCAAATTATAAAAATTAGTAGTTTAATTATTTCTTATTTATTTAATTATTTTACTACATAGGCCCTTTAATTAAATTAGGAATGATACAATAATATTCCCAAAAATGTTAAATCATTTGGTGACCATGACTTACTTTTGAACTTTCTTATTGATTTTTCCTATATTTTTTTAATTTTTTACCTGCATAATAAAATAAAAAATTATAATTAAATTTTAAAATTTCATAGTAATTTTGAAAATAATTTTATTTCAAACCCTAGTTGTCTATATTAGGTCCCAATATTTTCCCAGTACTTTTTCCTATAATTTTTTGATTTTTTATTAGCATATTAAAATAAGAATTACACTTCAAATTTCAAAATTTAATAGTAATTTTCAAAAATAATTATTTTTCAAAACCATAGTTGCATCTACTAGGTCTCTTTAAATCACAAATATTCTAATAGATTTTTGAATTTTTACTTGCATATCTAACTCAAAAATTCACTTTAAATTTCAAAATTTAATAGTAATTTTTAGAAATAATCATATTTCAAACCCTAGTTATATACACTAGGTCCTATTTATTTTGAGATATCACCTCACATTCCAAAATCATATGTCAAAAATGGATCTCACTTATTTACAGTTTTTTTCTTACATTTCTTTCAAATAATAAAGAGACCATACTTGGTCCTATTATGTACATGAATGATGAAGTTTTCCATATGTTAGTACAAATCTTCACTATTTTCATTTCATGCTTACTTTTCATAATATGGGATGATGTTAAGAAAGTTATTATTAAACATGTTAAGATACCATTTGATTCACCTCCTTTGGATCCTCTATTCTATGTCGAGTCATGCTTCATGGTCCATTTTACTCTTTCCTAGATCACTACTCATTTCCAAGGAGCCCAATTAACACCCTTGTCCCTCCACGACCCTGACCTCTTGATTATCTACACTCTCCTCTCATAGCTACTACTAGTCCTATATGGATAGTAGATAATGTGGTTAGAGATTTTACTCAATGTGCCACCATTCCTCCTCCACCTAGTTAGGATCCTCACCACCCTCCCATTCCTTCCCATCCCAAACCCAACCCACCAGTATAGGTAAATTTTCACAAGGCATATGATAGTTTTAATTATTTGAGAAACACACCAACTAAGATTTCCATGTTAGAACTAATTTAAAAAACCAATGTGTTCAAGGGCATTCTCTATCTGGCACTCACTCAGACTTCTATGCCCATTGATTTAAAGCCTTCTTACTTTGCATCAGTGGTTAACATGCTAAAAACTATAGAATATTATATTAATTTTTATCATGATGACATGCCATCTTAGATAATTATTGAAGCTCGAGTCAAAACTAGAGTAGTTAAAAGAGTTCTAGTTGATAGTGGTTTTGGACTTAATATATGTAATATTACATTCTTACAGACCATGGAAATGTATATGGAATTCATGAAAAAATAATATAAGAACATTAGAGGGTTTGATCATATACCACTACAAAAATTGGACACAATTGCTTTGGATATCATGGTAGGACCCAAAACCCTCTCTACATAGTTCTAGGTCATGCTAGTTCTTCTCTATTATAATATTTTACTCAGATGATCCTAGATACATGCTATAGGGGAAGTTACTTATACTCTTCATCAATGTGTTAAATTTATTCATGAAGGATACCTACACACATGTCCATTAGATAACCAACCATTTAAATACTATCAAACTATAGAGTCATCTTTGACTAGTTTGCCAGATGGGACACCTCATATCATAGTTCAGCCACCACCTCATTGCATTTATCTTGGTCAAATACATACATATGAGGTTAGAGACATTATAAATTCTAAAACTCCTTCACTTATAGTTTTGTCCTCAATCCTAGATATTTAGCTAGTCATATCAGCTTCAACCATTCTAAATACTCAATCAGTCATGATTCTTATACCTTTTAAAATTATACATTCATCGATAGTAGTTACATTAGTACTAGTTAATTATAAATATATATTTACTCCATAAATTATAGATACTCTCCTGGTACCATTATCTTCTAATACTATAGTTGACGAGACTCCTATATCATAGTTACCCCTTATGGTAAATTTTAATTTATCATATGTACATGATGTTGATATAGATTCTCAGGCTTCTTTAGATGATGATACAACACCCATACTCATAGATGATCATTTTCATGGATTAAACTTTACACAAGTAGGCCTAGGAGAGTATCGATATGAATCTAGATCTTTCATTACACATCCTACATCATTCTTAGCATCTCACACTACACTCTCAGGATATATAGATCACTTAGCATATATAGTTCACATGGTTACCTCTAAAGATATAGAGCCAATCATTCAGATTTAGGAAGCTAACACACAATATCAACCACAAATTATGGATTAATGACATTACCTATAGTATGACATAGATCTATTAATAGATTATCATAGCAAGACGATCAGCCATTTTGTTTTTTTCATAGGATTACAAGAAATGATACAAAATCATGAATAGATTTGCAGTAGGTATTAGATAAACTATAGGTTTAAAGTATTATTTAGATTATATCACTACTAACACCAAATTCACCACTTCCACCAAATCAATCTACTACTAGAGCTAAACATCCTAGAGGAGAATCAACATCTTCACCACTAGATCAACCTTTAGTTTGCCTTTAATAGGATGATACCATGTACATATAATCTACAACATATGATGATACTTATGATGATAATATTAAGGCATTTGATGATGGTCATGATCCCTTATTACATCTCCATCCTTAATGAGCTCCATATTTAGACATTTTACTCCCTCCAACCTAGTCTTTTATGTCATTATGTACATATTTCTCTTCTCAAATATTTGTACATAGTCTCTTTATGGTTGATTATATATAGCTTCCTTTCATTTACTTGTACATAGTTCATTATCAATCTCTTGTACATAGTCTTAATTTGATTAATTGTATATATCCCAAAATCTCAAAAATACAAAAACATGCAAATAATTCAAAAATATTCAAATATTTCAAAATAAAAAAAACATGAAAATAATTCAAAAAAAAACACCAAAAATATTTTGATTTTATGCATATCCATGCTTTATATTTCTATGACTATGCTAGAATTACATTTGTTATTTTATTCTATTATTTGTCAATTTATCTACATTACCATGCTTCAATTGATCTTCTTTGAGTGTGTGTCATGACATACAACTCCTTGATTACTTCACTCTACCCATTGAGGGGGAATCCTACTTTTACATTAGAGGCATACATCAATATATTTACCCACACCATGACTACACCATTCAAGTTATGTCATTCCTACACCACACACTCTAGTTATCATGTTGATATACATTATTTACTAGCTTACATAGATTACTCTATCGACATTATAATAGTATATAACACTTGTGTATTTCTTAGCATATACTTAGTCTTGCATTACCATGTCTTGCATAATTTCATATGTTTGCTTTGATTAGTTAGATGTGATTGTATTTCTAGTTTTTACATGTTTTCCTTTCTTGATTTACATAGCTAGATTGATTGCATTTATCAGCTCCTTTTTTGTCTCCTGTATGTGCCTTAGGACATTTTCCAATGTCATTTGATTATAATCATGTGTATGCCTTAGGATATTTGCCAATGTCATTTGATTCTAATCATGTGTATTCCTTAGGATATTTGCCAATGTCTTTTTCCTGTAATCTTCTACATGATTTTGGATTTTATGCCAACCTTGTTTGTTTTCAAATGTATGTGTATGTGGAATTTGAAAATGCCTTGCATGCTTGCTTTCTAGTTTGAGTGACTTGTGCCCAATGTCCCTTGTTTACTTGGCCCCTTAGCCACCCTTGTGTGATTATTGATTCTTAACTTACATTTTTTTTGCTTGATTTCTTTTCAATAATTTTTAATTTCATGATCCACATCATGAATCATCTTGCTATCTTGGATGCCATGATGGACATCATGCTCCATCTCTCCTTGTCAAATATCAACTAACCAAACTTCTAGTTATACTTTCAATTCAATAAATTGCCCATACTATTACATTGTTATATTTATCTAGGCATACCTCTATTGATCTAATAATATCTTTTACAAACTATGTTATATCTTGAGATATCTTACTGATTATCATTGTTATATCATGTATTTCATAGCATAACACACTTACAGGTCTCTTTATTCTGAGGGTAGTCATTATATGGTCTTCATTCCTACCCTCAAAAGAGGGGGAAATAAATAGGGGTTTTTACATAGAGATCAAAACTCTTATTAGTTAAAAAACTAGTTTCAAAACACTCATAATAGTAATTAAAGGTCAAACTAGGTAGAACAGACTAGAAAATAGTGATGATTCCAGAATAGTTTTTAGTTTTAGCAAAAGATAACAACCAAGAACATGGAAAACAATTTTAGATACCATGGTGTCCTATTTTTGGTACTCATATCCAAACATAAAAAAAACTATATTTTCTAGAAGTAGGCAAAAAAGTAGGTTAGGTATAATTTTACACATTCAGACCAGTTTAGAATCAACAATTTTTAGTACACTTTTTCTTAGAGAATCTTGATATAGGGGGAATTATGCACATAATGATGACTCTCACTTCCAATTTTATCTATGGAAATTGGTATAAATTCTAGATTAGAATCCATGTTCCAAACACCAGTGATTAGGGGTAATGTGCATGGCACATTTATTTTTTTTCTTTTTGAGTTTAGCATATTACCCAAGTATTATTAGTAGTTGTGAGATTTGATCTATTTTTAGGTTGTTGGCATAATTTTAGAGTGGATTTCATATAATCCCAATGCACCAATTTTGGAGTGGATTTCATACAATCCTAATCTCTATCTTTTAAAATGGCCAAGAGTGGCCTAGTTTCTATCATACATTTGGATATATATGCCAACATTGTCAGATCATAATACATTCATGTGATTTAGGAGAAATACCATACAACACACCTCCATACTAGTATCAGTTCATATATTCACATCATGAAGTAATGATGGAGCCAAAGGAATAGCTAGCCTTTATATTCTTAAGCCACCTACTTAGAGAGATTAGACACATAATCCAAACATTGATTAGCACATGCATGACCACATAGCTTCACTTAATAGGAGATGATGTAGCCAAAGGAATAGCCTTTGAATTATTGAGACACTCTCAAAGAATTGATCACTTATCTCAGTTCATGATATTACTCTTGGTATAAAATCATCCAGAATTACTCAACATTATCTAGCATCACTCAGCATCACAACAGGTTTTGTATTAGTTTGCATTCCCAGTGAGGTGTATTTGTTCCTTTCTCTTCCTCTCTCTCTCTTACCCAGCTTTGTATGTTCTTATTTTAGATATAGTGAATCTAGTAAGAACGTATCTACTCTTTGTTTTCTCTTTTAGATCCACACTTCACAATGTGATCTCTATATACATACCCAACATCATAATAGCTTTATGAGATTCACCCTTGAAGGTAAGTTCCAATATACTTTATATTTTTCCTTTATCCTAGTATTTTTATTTGTTACATCACCATAATAAAGAAAGGAGTAAATATAGTCATATAAAATTCAAAAATTGGTAACTTGAGTGTGACTTGTGACATCCATCCCATAAGTCCCTCCTACTTTATTTCATGACCCTCATAGGCATATTTTCACTAATTCCTAGTCATGCATATCCTTCCATACTTGATCCTAGCTGATCCAAACTACTCTTTCCATGATAGATCCATCCCCCTAGGTACCATTAGCTCAGGACTATAGCACCCAACTTGGACTATAAGATCAGACCCTAGGGTGCCCATTTTCAATGCTTCTATCCAATCACATTTTGATCCCAAATGATCATTTCCTTTTAGTTTCTATCCTCCTTTTTATTAGCATAACATGAATACATTTGACCCATGATTAATAGATCCCTATAAAATCTCATTCAAAGTTCATTTTTAAAAGGTTGGCAATTATCACTAAGCAAGCAAGAATACAAGAAAGACTACTTAGGCAATCTTCCCTATTCTCTGCATAAAGCCAACCAATATACTTACAATCTTATTCAAATATTTATACCAGCCCCTAGCCACCTAAATCACATATAGTTTACCATTTTTCATATTCATACACACTATTACACAAATTACATCAAGTTGGATAACTGCATATGGATTGATCCCTCTTTGGAGTATTGGTATGTAGGTAACATGCCCAAACAAGGGGTGTGGATACTTGTTCAGTGAATATTACACACACTAAACCCCCCTCTTTCTCAAAATTGGTTAAAGCACAATGGACTTTAGGGATTGAAGATAAAATCAAACCTACATGGAGTTATGTAGACATCCAATAGTTAAAATTTCATAGGTAGGGTCTCACAAACACAATGAACAAAACCCAAAAATCTCGAGTCTCCTAGACAATAGTGGCAAAAGTGGACTATAGTGCTGGAGCTTAAGGTGTCATATTTTTGGTACTCCTATCTAATCATAAAAAAAAGGCTAGATCCTAATTTTTGATAGTGTCTCAGTCCTTCATAGTGAATTATAGCCTTTTTCTTAGTCGTATCAATCAATTTCTAGCTAAGTCTTATTTTCTTTCCCTTATTCCTATTTTTAGAAAAGTTAAAATTGTAATCAAATTATACAAATTAGTAGATTAATTATTGCATATTTATTTATTGATTTTACTACTCAAACCCTTTAATTAAATTAGGAATAATACACTAATATTCCCAAAGAGGTTAAATTAGTTGCTCATTTTGGCCCTCATATCAAACTTTGCCTACAATTGGAGGAAGAAACCTAACAGGGTCCTAATAAAGTAGAAGATTCAATGGATTAAAAATGGGTATAGCAATTACAAGTGGGGGAATCTAATCATGTTTTCATGATGTCCAAGTAGTTTCATGAATAATTTTGGAAGAGCTGAAGGGCAAAGGCTAAGTGCAAAACCTTTATTTTGGCTAATTCCTCACTTAGCATTTTGTGTTTTAGGAAAATTGTCCACATCAAAAGGAGCTAAGTGCATTTATTTTGGGAAATTATCCATGTTTCTTTTGGACATTTTATCCAAAGCTACGTGTTCATTCTTTTGGGATTTTTTTTTAAAATTTAGTTAAGTGTTGGAATTATTTTGAACAAATTGTCTAAAAGAAAAGTTCTAAAAATAGAATTTTTTTAGATAAAGTGCCTTAACAATTTTTCCAAAGACTTGTTTCTTTCAGGAAAAGTGTCTATGAAAAAACCCCAAAGGACATATTAGTTGGACAAAAGGTTCAAAACAAAAATCCCAAAGGGTATTTTTTCAAGTAAAGTGTCCTATATAATTTTCTTGAAGGGTCATTTCTTTGACAAAATTGTCCTAAGACAAAGTCTTGAAGGGTATTTATTTCAAGAAAGGGGCCAATGCAAAAGTTTTAAAGGCTCATTTTTTGGAAAAGTATCCTATAAAAAAGTCTCAAAGGGTAAAAATGTTATTCAAAATAAAAACATCTAAAGATAAAGGTTATACAAAAGGTAAAAGGATAAATTCTTTGAAAAAATTATCTTGGATAATTTTCCTAAAAGAAGAATTCTTTCAAAGAATTTATTCTGGGGGAAAATACTATGTATAATTTATTTCAAGGAAAGTGGTTAAAAGAAAAAATATTGAAGACATGAATTCTATCAAATATTTTATTTGCAATAAATTATCCAAGGTAAAGATAAGTTAGACTTAATTCTTTTGAGAAATTATCCCACAATAATTTCCATTGTCATTTTATCAGATGTAAAAGAGTCATAAATAATATCCTTTAGAGAAAGTGGTGGAGACATAAATATTGCAATAAATGTCTATAAAAATGTTCAAAATAAATAGCTTAGGAATTTGTGATCTAGTAGAGTGACATTCACATAAGTGTCAAAATTAGGCCTAAAAATCATCCATAGGGATCCATAGATCGATGGGTGCACAAATGTTATTGATATTCCCTCAAGCATCAATAAATGGGTGCATGAATGTCAAATTCAAGCCATGAAAAGTGACCATTGAAGTTAAAATATCCTATTTATGGTCACAAAAATGTCAAATACATTCACACAAACATAAAATATGATTGTGTAGATGTTAAAATTCAAGTTCATGAAGTAACTATTGGAATTCAAAAAAAATGATCAATGATCAGCATTCAATTATATAGATGATTCAATGATGAGTGATGATTGATAGTTTAATGGTACTAAGTAGATAAATGGATCATTTCCAATCATGGATTTATATCTAACCATACATGATCAAGTAAAATTTTTAAAGAGTTTAGATGCTACCACATGGCATAAGTGCATAAAGTAGAAAACTGACAATGTGAACCCTGAGTACAAATGTATGATTAACAAGTGGTACACACACATGAATCTTGGTAAATGATCTAAGGAGTGAATTTAATCATGTAAATTAGGATCAAAATTGATTTAGGATCAAATATTTTAATGATCCAAGTCAGTTTTCAATGGCTAATCAAATGAAGGTGAGCCTAGGTGACTTAGACGAAGGTCAATAAAACAATTTTTGATAGGGTAAGGTAAGTAAGAAATGGGGATGAGTTTGATCATGGTGTAGTTTGGACCAAATCCAAAATTTTAAAGGAAACCACTAAGTTATACATGTATATTTCAAAAAAATTATTACTAAAGCTAGTTACATGAAAGGGACACTTCTTTCCACTTTTGCATGCCATGACAAAATAGTCAAGAGTGGTTTAGTGCCAAGACAAAATTATATCAAATGGATCTGATTGTTGTAACTACATTTATGTTGTAACCTAGCCCAAAATAACTTTACCCTATCATTATAACCATAAAATATCATCATTGAATGGATAATGTAATGGTACAATAGATTGGAGTGACTTGGATCAATTCAAAAGCTAGAATGAGCTTAATTTGTAGAGGTAGTTGTAACAACATTTTGAATGGATTTGAGCATTTTTTATTGAATTTTTAGCACCAAAACTCTCTCTCTTTTTTCCTTTATTTTATAAATATATCCTTCAAGATATTGATGAGGATCCCTTAGGTTGATATGATTAGACTCTACCAGAATTGTATTATGCACCTCTTAGAGTAATGAATAGAGCATTTTATAATTATTTACTAATTTTTATTTAGTATGCTATGTTTTTTTAATGTGTAAATGTGGTTTTTATATTCCTTTTACATGTCCAAGCTCAACCAAAGTACTAGAATCTTTCTTTGTAGGTCATATAATGTGTCTCATCATTGATCTCTTAAGGATATAGTGGATAGTTAAATTTAAGTGTATTTAACTAGACCTTATTTTCATATATCCATAGATTGAGTGAATCAAACCAACCTCTATACAAAATATTGTTACATAAAAACTATAGTAAGCATTGCATTAGCATTTTTCATAGTTTATTAGTGTGTTAAAGAGTCTGAGCTTAAGAGTGGATCTAATAAATTCATGGTGCATCACCACATATTAGAATAGGTTTTAATTTATACAAATATTCTTGACTCTTTTCATCCCAACCAATTTTAGGTTTTATAAATAAAGGTCCAAACTATCATATCTGAGAAACTAGCCACATGAAAAAACTAGAGGTTTGGTCTAGATATAGGCATCCCATAGCCTTTAGATCATTCCCATGTTAGTTCAGGTATGGGTCAGACTTGAACAAATATGACCTCTATTAGTGCTATCTAGATATATAACACTTTTGTCATGCCTAGTGGGACCAAAATCCAAGATAATGAGAAAATTATTATTGTGTTTTTCCTCTAATCAACTTTTGGAAGAAAGCAAATTAGCACCAATGGCGACTCTAAATCAAAGTTTTGGTTATAGGAAGCCTATGTATGTCTCATTTAATATTTTAGTTAGGTATTACATCTCATTTAATATATGTGAATAATATGATTAACTATGGTGAATACCTTTATATTTCACCTCCTTATCAATAGTCCAAGTATGATCCTCATAACCCATATGACCCATTTTGATCCTATCATGATCCATATCAGCCATTTAATGAGTATTCAAAGCCTTATAAACAAATATTAAATATCATTCCAATCTTATAACTACTCCCATGAGTTTGGTTATCCTCCTAATCAACCCAGTCAAGTCCCAAATCAATCCATCTCAAGCTTCAAGAAAACTTTGATTATCTATAATAAAGAGATGATAGTCATAGACAATAAGAGAATATATAAAGAGGAGGTTTCCAAGAATGAAATTCATAACATGAGATCAAATTTGTAGTGAGATAAAGATTTATGTTTAACTTTCATAAGGTAAGGTCACCCAAAGTTTAGTTCTAGTATTCTAGACATTGGTGGTCTAATAGTAAGCATTGAAGGGAGGAGAGTGGTTTAAGAGAACCCCAGTGTCATCATAATCAATAGTATGTTCCCATAGATCTTCCATTTTCCCCTTATGATCAAAAATCTAATGTTTATCATATCCCTCAAGAGTTAATCCAAACCTTTCCTAGCTTTCCTACTTCGAAGTCTATCCAAAAGAGGTCTCAAAATTTAAGGAAGTATGCTTTGAAGAGTCTAATTTTTAGATTTCACATATCATATAGGATCCTACAAATTCAAGTTCATATAAATATATATCCAGTGATGTAATACATGATTTTGAGGCTAATTTAGCTAGGTAGATTGAGCTTGCAAATAAACATCTTCAGTATTTAATGTTAGCTATAGAAGTAATGTTGTCACTTAGATTTTCACCCTTTGAGGATATTTCTCAACTATCCTCATCCAAGTGGCATAATTGAAACACCTCTAGTCTTGTGGGTAGCCTATGAATGAGGTGAATCTATAGATAGGGATAACTCCCTTGATGTACTACTTTGGATCACTACTACACCTAAACTTTGTGAGGGAAAAGGGAGATAGAAAATTGAAAGAAAAATATCTTAATGGAGGTGATATAACAAATAATTTGATGACTTCTAACTAGTTAGATGTTACACATGATAACAAAATACTAACCAAACACACACTTTTCCAATTTGAATCTTATCACATCAATGCTTCATTATGAGGTTATGGATGCATATTTAGGCTAGGAGGGCTAGACAAGAGGCCGTGAATGGAACTAGTGAATAGGCTAACTCACTTAACCTTGACACTTCCTATAACACCTCACATAACCTATAAGAAAAAGTTTTAAATAAGTGAGAGAATGAGACAACATACTAAGGAATCCATAGTATTCACTAATCATGATCCATCATTTAATTAGACACACTATGAATAGTTATGTAAGAGGTAAAAATAATTAATCTTATTGATCAAATGGTATGCAAATGAGCAAGGATTCACCATACTCAGGTGGAGCATAGTTTACAAAAGACAAAATCTCTAGTTCTTATATAACTTGAGAGAGAGAGGAGAAGAGAGAATTCAAAAGGTCACAAGGAAACTTTTAAAGCTAAGAAAATTAGTTAGATATGCATGAGAAGAAAATGTGAAATGAACCATGCAAGTTTAGGAAGCACAAGTGTCACCCTAAGTCATGAAACTCATGAAAAGTGGCATGAAATTCCCTTTGTTGGATCAAAAAAATTTCATCATGATTTATCCCTATTTTAAAATCCAAAAAATAATTAGGGATACATATGATGATTAGAATGAGATGGAAGGATTTTAGACATGCTTTTCCATGCATTAGTTGTAGTCCTACTCATCTGGAATCTCTTAGAAATGAGCTATCACTACCTATAGTCTAAAAAACTCCTTTTTAAATCACCTTCACACTTGGCCTAAAAATTGGATTTAGTTTCTCATGAAACAGAGTGGATGACACTTATCAAGACCCTCCATGGCCTTAGACTACTTAGATAAACCTTAAAAATCCATCCACTTAAAGTTCTCACACTTCTCACCATCATGTTCACTATGCTAGTTTTGATTGGCTAAGCTAAAGCAATTGGTAGAAAAAATTAGTATTTTTTCTAAGACATGAAATTACCATCATGAGTTATTACAAGTATATATATATTCCTCCCAAACTTGATTACATCTCTTGAATATTCCTAGAACCTCCATAATAAATAACATAGTCAAGAAAACCCTATTTTTTAATCCATCCATAGAGATTCCATACAACTCATCTTGATGTTAGGGATCTTGAATAATTCTTATATAACCTCCAATCCTTTTTCTAGGAAAAATATTCCATTTGGGTGCATTATCTCCTTCATTTCCATCCTCAGGTCTAAACTAAGGGTTAAACAGGGTTTTAGACAGTCTTACACCCTTAAGATTTATTCATAGATATATCACATACAAAATTCAATAAAATGCCAAAAAATGGTTTTCCAATACCCTATATAACATCTCCAAATGTCTTAGACTTCCATGAAAATCTTCATAGGATATATGAGCATTCAAAACTAGCTTATCGAGCTTGTTCTGTCATTTTCTACATGCTTAAATTGTCTTTGAGCCAAAAGTGAATTTATTAGGGGTTTATCTACATTAAATAGGATTATATATGTATATTATGACCCCATAACAATTCTCCAATACATTATAAATTTTTCCTAAGTTTATAAATGAAAGTGACCTATCATTTGAAATCTAGGCCTAACCATGCCTATTAGGCCTAAGTTGTCTTAAAGATGAAAAATGGATTCCAATTGATATGTTTGAAAAATAAGAGATTTAAAACCTATTAAATTACTCTAAAAACATGTCATAATAGGTTATAATTCTCACCTCATGTGAAAATTGAAAGTGACTATTCATTTGGCTTCTAGGCCAAAACACTACCCTTCAGGCCTGACTACAACTCTTGCAGATCTAGACCACCTATTGAGTTTCACACTTTATTGAATTTTTTTAGATTATTTCCTAGGTATAATTAAAATTCTCACACATTATTTAAATGTTAACACAACTCATGGTCTATCATTTCATCCCTTCTTTCCAAACCTGCCAATTTATGCATGAGGGGAAGTACCATCTATTTGAGATAAATTAAAGTGTACTTCTCATATTAAATCAAACCATTTTGATGTTTTATATGGTCATAAAAGTTATAAATATTATTTCTACCAAATTTAATCCCTTTATCTTATCAATAGGCCCCATAACTTCATTAAAACTCAAAATAAACTATGTAAAAGGGGGACTGTGCATAGTGTTTTGATGTGAACTATGTATGCTAGATTAGAACCCCTCCTCTATGATTTATTTATATTATAAAAAATATATAAAGGTTTTAATGATAATTATTGATATGTTCTAATATATTTTCACCACTTTTATCTTTCATGTACCCCTCATACTTTCTACCTAGTTAGGATAGAGTGCTTCCTTTGATTGTGTTTTGCTTGTTTTAGACGTCACTTGTATATGTCTAGGAATGGATCAGACTATAAAATAGTTAATATGACCTATATAATTATTAAAATATAATTTTATAATTTTTTTAACCTAATTTTTCACTTTTCCTGTTCCTTCTCCATCACTTTGAACCTCAAACCTACTCATTATTTGTCAAAATCAGACCCAGTCAACTGTATGTCAAATAGGATTCTATAGGTAAGACTCTTCTTAGAAAAGGTTTCACATCCAATTTTAATCTCATAATCCATTTTTTATCACCCTCTATATACTAAATTAAATGTTTCCTTAAGTCTTTGTTAGGGGAAGTGTAGAATCTTGTAGTTAATTGTAGATCAACCTCTTAGGAAAGAAGAAACCATAGTTGAGTACAGAGCCTAAAACATAGTATATCTTCCTATCTTGATGGCCTATATACTCACTGATATTAATTTAACTCAATAAGGTAAAAATATATTCTTAAATTATACAACTTCTCCCTTTTTCACCTAGAGTTGAGTGTAACTCTTGAGGATGGGTTGTAGGTGTTTGCCTAACCCTATGTATGGACTATCTCCTATGTAGGTCTATTTTAGACTTGAGACCATTCCTAAAAGACTAATAATTTAATGTTCATTTGTTATATTTATGTCATACTACCCATAAGGTTTAATACATTCTTTTAAAATTAGCCTTATTGAGTTTTTAATCCAAAGTACCCTTCCATCTCCATGTAGTTGTAGGTGGGTATTTCAAGGCTTAAGACACCCTAGGAAGTATGTATGGGATCAAAACTCTAAATGTGAAACTATTTGACAATTTTATATCTCATATATTATCCTTAAAAACCATATAAAACCATTCAAACATGAAGGCATGGTTTGGTATTGCAACCTTGCAATTGAAAGTCACCTTAGAGTTTCAAAACCTATAGATACTAGTGAAGGAAATTAGTGTTCAAATGGCTATTTTGAGGAGCTAAACCACTACCTTCCAATACTATTATACCCTCCAAAATTTACATAATTATTTCCCTAATGGATAATAAAATATAAGCACATTAATATTCATTAAGATATTTGTAACCATGTTATATGTTATTCACAAAATTCCCCTGGACCTCTATTTTCACTATTTAGGGATCTATTTCTTAAACACAGTCATTGCACCTTTTGAAGGTTCCCCATTGTTATAATACAAAATTATCAACTCTCATGGGTTTTTAATAATACCTTCAACATTTTAAGATCCAAAAATGAGTCTCACTACTTGTTTCAACACTCTGCTATGACAAATTAGCTTTTTGTGGTACCACTTGTAGGTAACCATTTCTAAAGTACAGGAAATAAGTAAAAGTATGGGAAGTAAGTTTTAAATTTAACTTTAAAATGTTTTTTTTACCTATCTCAAATTTTTAAAATAGACTCTCTTCATTTTAAATAATTCTATCCAACTCAGATGCTTTAGCTCAACATGATCTCCCTTTATGAGAGTACATATTCATGTATATTAATGGTAGGAAACTATAAATGACTATGTTGATAACCATAGTATCTCCTCTAAAAAATAAATATATTTTATTGATTGATTTTTCTATAATAATGCATTCAACTTATCAAAATCATAACTATATCATCATGGATGTGTTAAAGACCCTAACTCAACTCTCTCTATTGATTGTACATGATAGTCATGGAGTAAACCAACTCTCACTTGTGACTATAACTCTATGGAGTATTTCTTTGAGAATGAGAACATGATGGAAGTAAAACAACATTTTAAACCTGAATACAAACCATCACTATCTATTAACACCATTACCAATACATGAAGGAGTTGGAAGTGGTGTAAACCTACCTATTACATAAAATGGGACTGTCTACAAACCTGAGGTGATTTTCCTTTCAAATCAACTTAAAACACTAAAAAAAGCATGGAGAAAATGATGTGAATATTTCCATGTCCTTTGGAGTCTATTCCAATAGCTATATTATACATAATCATCCAAATAAGTGCAAAACCTATAGGACACATAAAATAATGAGCAAAAAAACACAGTCAGCTTATAAAGGATAGTTCATAAATCATGGTTGACCAAAATGTATCTATATAATTTTAATTTCACATCCCAAAGTATTTTGACCTGAAAATTATCCAACTATCCATACCAAGCATAAACCTAATGACCACTTCTATGTGTTTTGAAAGGCAAAGAAGAAAAAGAATAGTTTTAGGTCAAAAATGGCACTTCTAGAGCATGTAAAGAATGTAAATTAACTTGATTAATATGAATAGATGTTCTATGGCCTTATCCCATGTTTCACCTTCCCTCATGGGTCATACAAGTGCCAAACTCCCCTTTTTTAGTTGATTACTTGATCTTAAGTTAGATAACCTACAAGTTTTAGATGAGACTGACATTATTAATAGGAAATCTGACCTCTTAGATGTTTTAAAATAAATTTGTATGCTTTGACACCATGGTAACTATGCCACTTGCATTTATGACCCCTAAAAGCCTTCTAAATGACTCAAAATGAAAAATTGACTAATATGACTAAGACCAAGGCTAATATGACATTAAATGACATCAAATAATTTATAACACACCCCATGAAAAAATATTAGACACATTAAAACATCGACAAGGTTAATTTTTTACCTATATGGGTACCAATTTGACCTACAGGGTCAAATTTGGTCAAAAATTTGGTGATTAATAGGGGTAGTATGTTTGTTATACTAACTAGACTAGTAGCCTTATCAATCCATTGGGTGTAGGGAGTCATCTAAAGTCTAAGACACAATAAGAGGAATTTTACCATTGAAAACAATATTTGATCAAGACAAGACCAATGACTACCTCAACCACACAAAGTAAACAAGATAAAAAGACACACACACATGTGCTCAAGACATTTAGGAAAAATAGAAAACAAACAACTATGCATAACTAGAAACTAAGCATACCTCCTTTCTAGGATTAAAAGTAAATTTTATTAATCTCCTTATTCATAATATGAAACATAGTTCCAAGCATGTTTCTCCTTGGATTGGATGCCTTGTAGATCAGACCTATTCCTTAACACTTCACTTAATCTACTCTCAAGTAGATCATCCTTAAAAATATATCCAATGTAGATATATTCCTCTTGAAAGTTTACACATATCTCATACTTCTTCCCACTCTTCATCTCATTATCAAATTGTATATTCTTGGTAGGTATGGCTTCAAGAGGAGTAGTTTCTAGTTCCTAAGAAGATTGAGGCCAATAGGATCTTATTCCATCCTTCAAGAACTAATGTGTTTATCCCAAATCATTGAGAGGATGATATCCCATCTTGATGATTTCAAACATCTCATCATGATATGCATATTCTTCTTGGTAGGATAAATTTGAAAATTTACCTTTTCTTTGCATACTCACTTGAGTGTCAAGGCTACCTTCTCTATTTTTGACTAGATCATAGCCTTCTTGAAGAGGAGTATAACCTAATCCAATTATTTAAATAAAATCATCCCAAGGATAATTATAAAAAATTTATTATTCATCTATGATATCTTTCAAAGTTATGGAAGAACCAATGATGTTTTCCTCTTCTTTGGTAAAAGGAAAATATTCTTCCATATGAACCCAATTAGAAGTTTTCACATAATAAATCACCTCTTTTTCAGCATTTAGGACCTATTTAGGGCTCTCAAATTGCATATAAATTTCCATAAAATGAATTTTTTTCCCAAGTACTACAAGATCCTCAATTTCCTTCTCCTTCTTGGTGATGCCAAGACTAAGCATCTTGTAATCATGTGACTTAGTCCAATGAGGTTGCCAAGGAGTTAGGATTTATTTAAGAAAGAGTTATAATTTTTTATCAACCAAATACACCTATTTAGGTTACCATACCATATTTCCATCAAGGAAAATTGTGATGGGGTGAGGATAATATGAACTAGTTGGTGGAGCTAGAACATGGAACTCAAATTCAGATTAAGAGTGAAATGTAGGGGATTCTTTTGGAAGCTCTTGAGGAAGGGGAGGTATAAATTGGGATAAAATAGCTTGGTTTTCTTACTTAAACTTAAAAATTACTTCATTTACATCTAATTTATCTTGAGAAATCTCTTGAGGAAGGGTATATGGGGTGTGTTTAGGCATATGATCTTCTTTTGGGTCTAAACCTTCTATCACACCTTGACTTAGTAATTGCATCCCTGATTCTAACTCTTCAATTTAATTGGATAGGTTCTCTTGGAAAAGTATCTATTTTATTTTATATACATAAAAATAATTATGAGGATTTAAATATGGATAACATAGAAGACAATATGTCTCTTGAGGAAGTGTGGGAGGGGCTTGCATATGATCAAGCTCTTTCTCAACTTCACACCCTTTATCAATGTTTTTGCCATCTTTATTTCCCAATGATTCAATAAATTATTACAGCTTATAATGTTAGGATTATGAGTCTTTTATTGAGGTATTTATGAAATTTAAGGAGTGGGTGAAGTGTTCAAGAAACTTGGGATCTCTTTAGGTTTGGATTCTCCACCTTGTCTCCAACTTGGAATCTCATATCTAGAGGTCACTTCTTGAGGTGGGGATGTAATTGGAGAGGGAAATGAGGGCTTATATTACACTTCATTTTCTGATGATATAGACTTCTACATCTAAATATTAACCAAATCAACCTGCCTATCAAGATTTAATTTAAAAATAAGGCTTGTCTTTCCCACTCTCTCTTTCAACTGATTGGGAAAAGGATGACTTTGGAAAGCTTGATTAGGTTGATGAGTAGGAATCATGTAGGAATAATATCAATATTGGGGAAGTGAATATAAAGTCTAATAGGTTTATTGATGTTGATTCTCATGAATTTTTTGCTTAACTTCTAAGGATGAAACTAGGCTACTCGCATCTAGCATCTCACTTGTGAGCCTTTTCCAATTGGCTCTCTTAATAGGTGCCCACTCTATTTTGACCAAATATAATTCATCTCTCACATTATGAATGAAATTACTAGGAATATCTTGACCATGTCCCCTTAATGTGTCAAAATCTATCATATACATTTCATAGCTTAAAAGAGTTTTTGTAAAAGTGGAAATGAATTGACTTGAGAAGTGACTAGGTTGACTAAGAGGGGAAAGATATTGAGGAGGCTAGTTATCATACTGATATACCTCATCATAAGGTTGAAAATGGTCATATTAGAGCTAGTGAGAATCATATTGGAAATGGTAAGGATCATGACAAGGTTGATAGGGAATGTCATAGGCTTGATAAACCTCACAAACTTGTGTAAAATAATACTCAACACCAAAGTTAGACATGAAAATTCATAAGGAAGTAAGAAAACAAGGAATGATTATCAACAATATTTAAAAGGAATACTTGGGCTACTTGACCAGCTGATATAACTTTAGAGTCATCATTGATTCTTAGATATACGCCTCCAAAGGTTAATGTGTTGAAAGATAACACCAAAAATATTTTAATTTCTTGGACTAATAATCCCACAAAGCATGCCAAAAACTATTTTCACTTGGAATTTCACCCTTTGAGGAGATTTATCATCTCTCCTCATCTAAGTGGCACAATTGAAACACCTCTAGGCTTGTGGGTAACCTGTGAATGAGGTGAATATCTATATAGGGATAGTTCCCTTGATGTACCACTTTGGATCACTACTACACCTAAAATTTTTGAGGGAAAAGAGAGATATAAAATTGAAATAAAAATATTCTAAGGGAGGTGATACACTAAATAAGTTGATAACTTCCAACCAAATGCATGTTACACATGAGAACAAAGGACTAACCAAACATACACTTTTCCAATTTGAATACTCTCACATCAATGTTTCATTATGAGTTTATGGATGAGATTTTAGGCTAGAATTGCTATACAAGAGGCCTTGAATGGCACTAGTGAATAGGTTAACTCATTTAACATTGACACTTACTAGAACACTTCACATGACCTACAAGAAGAAGCTAAAAATAGGTGAGATAATAAGAAAACATGCTAAGGAATCCATAGTATTCACTAAGAAAGATCAACAATTCAATTAGAAAAATTATTAATAGTCATGGAAGAGGTAAAAGTTATTAATCTTATTGATCAAATGGTATGCAAATGACTCATGTGAAGCATAGTTTACAAAAGCCAAAATGGCTTATTCTTATAGAAATTGAGAGAGATATGAGAAGATATATGTAAAAATGTAAAAATTACACTTTTAAATCTAAGAAAAGGAGGCAAATATGCATGAGAATAATATTTGAAAAAAACCATGCAAGGTTAGGAAGCACAAGTGTCACCCCAAGTCATGAAACTCATGAAAAGTGGCATGAAATTCCCTTCGCTATCTTAGAAAGCTACCTTCATAATTTAACCCTATTTTAATGTAAAAAAACTGATTATGGATAGGTATGATTATTTTAATGAGAGTTAAGTCTTTTAGACATGCTTTTCCATGCATTAGTTGTAGTCTTACTCATTTGGAATCTCTTGGAAGTGAGCCATCACTACATATAGTATTAAAAACTCTTTTTTAAGTCACCCTTCACACTTGGAATCAAAATTAGATTTATTTTATCATGAAAATATATTAAATTTATTGGATGACACTTGTAAATACCCTCCATGGCCTTAAACTACCTAGGTAAACCTTAAAAATCCATCCACTTGAAGTTCTCACATTTCTCACCATCATGTTCACTATGACAGTTTTGACTGGATGAGATGAAGAAGATGGTAAAAATAATTATGAGATTTTAAAAGTAATGAAATTACCATAGTTATTTATTAAAATTCTACATCTTCCTTGAAAACTTGACTGCATTTCTTGAATGTTCCTATAACCTACACAATGCACAAAATAGTCAAAAAAACCCTATTTTATACTCCATCCGTATAGATTTTGTATAACTTATCTTGATTTTATGGAGATTGAATAAGTCTTATACAACTTATAATCCTTTTTTTTTGGTAAAAATATGTCATGTTGGTGCATTATCTCCTTCATTTCCTTCCGTAGGTCTAGACTAAGGGTTTAAGAGGGTTTTAGACAGTTTTACCCTCTTAATCTTTGTTCATAGAGACATCAAGTCCAACCTTAAATACAATGACACAAAATGGTTTTTCAATACCCCATATAACATCTCAAAATGTATTAGAGGAGATATGAGCATTCAAAACTAGTTTATCGAGCTTATTTTCTCATTTCCTACATGCTTAAATTATCTCTGAGCCAAAAGTGAAATTTTTAGGGGTTTCTCTACATTCCATAGGATTATAAATGTCTATTATTACCCCATAATAATTATCCAATCCATTATAAATCTTACCTAAGGTTAGAAATGAAAGTGACCTATCATTTAAAATCAAGGCCTAACTAGGCCTAATAGGCTTGAGTTGTCTTAAAGCTCAAAAATGGATTCCCTTGGATATGTTTTCAAACCAAAATATTTAAAAAATCTGAAATTACTATAAAAAAATTTCCTAATAGGTTATAATTCTCACCTCATGTGAAAAGTGAGAGTGGCCATCCATTTGGCTTCTAGGCCAAAACCCTACCCTTTAGGCCTGACTACAACTCTTATGGATTTGGATCACATATTGACTTTCACCATTTATTTCTTGGTTTTAAATTATTTCCTAGGTCTAATGAAACTAATCACACCTTATTTAAATGTTTACACAACTTCTGGTCCATCATTTCATCCTTTCTTTCCAAATATGCTAGTTTATGCATGAGGGGAAGTACCCTCTGTCTGATACAAAATAAAGGGTACTTAACTTATTTAATTATACAATTTAGATGTTTTATAGGGTTAAAAAAGTTTTAAATATTATATCTACCAAATTTTATCTCTTTATCTTATCATTATACCTCCCAACTTCACCAAAACTCATGACAGACTATGTAAAAGGGGGACTAGGCACAGTGATTTGGTATGAACTATGTATGATGGATTACATCCCCTCCTCTATGATTGATTTATATTGTAAAAAATATATAAATTTTTTCATTCTCATGATGGATATTTTCTAATCTCTTTTCACCACTTTGACCTTTCATGTACCCCTCATACTTTCTGCCTAGTTAGGACTGAGTGCTTCCTTTGACTATGTTTTGCTTGTTGTGGAGGTCAAATGTAGATGTATATGCATGGATTAGACTTGGAAATATTTAATAATAAATATTTATATCTTAAAATATCATTTTATAAGTGTTTTGACCTAATTTTTTACTTTTTTTAGTCCTTCTCCATCACTTTAAACCTCAAAATTGCTCACTATTTATCAAAATAAGACCCAGTCAATTATAGGTCAAATAGGATTCTATACGTAATAATATTATTGGAAAATGTTTCACATCCCCTTTGAATCTCTTGAGACATTTTGTATCACCCTATATATACTAAATTAAAATTTTCCCTACTTAATTCTTTGTTAGGGGAAGTGTAGAATCTAATAGTCAAAGAAAGAGGAAATTATAGTTGAGTATAGAGCATAAAACATAATATATCTTCCTATCTTTTTAACCTATATACTCATAAATATTAATTTCACTCAATAAGTTTCAAACATATTCTTAAATTCTTCCACTTTTCCCATTGGCATGTAGAGCTGAGTGTAACTCTTGGGGACTGGTTGTAGGTGCTTGCCTAGGCTTGTGTATAGACTATCTCCTAGATCTATTTTAGAATTAAAAACATGCCTAAAAAACTTATCTTTTAATGTTAATTTTTTATATTAATTTCATATTACCCATAATTTTTAATACATTCTTTAAAAACTAGCCTTATTGAGTTGTTACTCCAAAGTACCCTTTCATCTCCATAAAACTATAGGTGGGTATTTCAAGGCTTAAGACACCATTGGAGGTATATATGGGCTTAAAAATCTGACTATGAACCTATTTTATGATTATATAGCTCATAAATTATCCTTTCCAACCATATAAAACCATTCAAACATGAATGCATAGTTTGGTATTGCAACCTTGCAATTGAAATTCACTTTAGAGTTTCAAAAACTATAAATGACAATGAAGGAAATTCATGTTAAAATGGCTATTTTGAGGAGCTCAACCACTGCCTTCCACTACTATTTTACCCTCCAAATTTTTTATATTTATTATCCTATATGTATAATACACTATGGTCATCTTAGGATGCATCAATAGCTTGGTAAACATTTTATATGTTATTCAAAAAATGCCCTTTGATCTTTATTTTCACTTTTTTGGGATCTATTTCCTGAACATAGTCATTGCACCTTTTGAAGGTTCCCCATAGTTGGTCTACCAACTTAGCAACTCTCATGGGTTTTTATAATCCCTTCAATGTGTTAGTATCCCAAAATGAGTCTCACTAATTTTTTCAACACTTGCCTATGACATATTAGCTTTTTGTGGTACCACTTGTAGGTGGCCATTTTCATGGTACAAGAAATAAGTACAAGTATGGGTAGTAAGTGTTTCATTTGACTTTAATTTTTTTTTACCCATCTCAAAGGTTTTAAAAAAAATCTCTTCATTGCAAATAATTCTATCCAACTTAGATGTTTTCTCTTAATATGATCTCCCTTCATGAGAGCACATGTTCATGTATATTAATGGTACGAAATTATAAATGATCATGTTGAAAGACAAAGTCTCTCTTGTAACAAATGTAGAGATTTTATTGATTTATTTTTCTATGATAATTTATTCAAATTCTCAAAACCATAACTATATCCTCATGAATGTGTTAAAGACCCTAACTTAACTCTCTCTGTTGATTGTACATGATAGTCATTGAGTAAACCAACTGCCTCTCACTTGTGACCATAAATCTATGGAGGATTGATTAGATAATGAGCCTATAATCTAATAAAAACAAAATTTTAATTGTAAATATAAACCATCACCACCCTTTAACACCATTACCAAGACATGAAGGAATTCAAAGTGGTAGAAACTTGCCTACTACATAAAATGGGACCAGTCTATAAACCTAAGGTGATTAGATCTTCAACTAAACTTGAAACACTAAACAAATCATTTATAACATGATTTTAAGAAGTAAATGTCCTTTGGAGTCCATTAAAATATCTATATTTTATGAAATTATCAAAATAAGAGAAAGACTTATAGGGTGCATGAAACAATAAGTAGAAAAACATAGTTATCTTGTAAAGGTTGGTTCATAAAGTATGGTTGACCAATATTGAAAATATTTTTATTTAAATAGATATATTTGAGTTTAATTTCACCTCCAAAAGTAATTTTACTTTAAACTTCTCCAACTATTTGTATCAAACATAAACCTACTGACCACTTTTATGTGTCTAGAAAGGCAAAGAAGGACTAGAATGGTTTTAGCTCGATAATGGAACTTAAATAGTATGTCAAGAATGTAAATTAAAATAATTAATATTAATATATGTTCCATTTCATTTTCCCATGTGTCACCTTCCCTCATGAGCCGTACAAGTGCCAAAATCCTCTTTTTCAGTTGATTACTTAATCTTCAGTTAGATAACCTACAAGTTTTAGATGAGACTAACATTATTGATAGTAATCTGACATTTTTTATGTTTTAGAGGAAATTAGGACACTTGTACACCTTGGGAACCATACCACTTGCATTTATGCCCCCTGAAAGCCTTCTAAATGACTCAAAATGACAAATTGACTAATATGACTAAGTCCAAGGATAATATGACAATAAATGACATAAAATAACTTATAAAACACCATATGAAAAAATATTAGACCCCATAGAACATATTAAAGGTCAATTTTTTACCTATAGGGGTCCTAATTTGATTTATAGGGTCAAATTTGGTCAACATGCAACACAACAACAAATTCCTTCTTTCACACCCATGGCTATAAAAAGTATAGAAGTATAGGTTCATAAACACAAGTTCATGACTTGGAATTAGGAAAAATAGTGCATGGAGAAATAATAACATTCAAGCATGATTCAAGGTGTTGAAGTCAAGCAGGAGATCATTCAGCCTCTAGTCCTTCCTCCTCAAAGTCCCAAATCCTTTCCTTCATAGAAAGCTATAAAATAAATAGTGAACAAAGAGATAAGGTGAAGGTGATCCAAGAAGAGCAACCTAAAGAAAAAAATTATGTATCTATGGTAGCATATATGGACCTTTCTCATCTTGTTGAGTAATTTTAGGAATCTACTATGCCAATCCTAGAGAAGGAGCCTATCCCTTTTGAAGCAATTGAGGAAGTTGTAGTTGAAGTAGATGAATATGAAAAAGTATTGCATGATCATACGGAGGACATCATCATTGACAAAATCAATGTCAAGGAATAAATTGAAGTCAAATAAGTTGATGAGACATAAGATCAGTTGAGATTAGATAATGAAATTCAAGAGGAAGACACTCCAATTGTATAAGTTGAATATGTTTTCCATGAACTTATTTGTTAATGCCTAAATGTGTACCACAAGTGCCTAGAGTGTTAAGAAACACTTCTAATTTTATAATTATAAGAATTTAGTACATGATTTGTGGTTTATAATAATCCTATTATCAGTTGGTGGAATAGAGGTAGAACAAGTGACTATTTCACAATATTTATAATAGTTGGTGGTTAGAAGCCACCATGGCCAAATAGTAGATCTTTGTAGAATATTTAGTATACTATGATAAAAATAGTGAATTATAATGAATAACTAATCTAAGACTAATATAAGATGGATATTTATAATGAAAATTAAATTAAGGTGATCTAGGTTAAAAAATAAGCAAAAGGAAGGGTAGGGAAAAAAGAAGGATGTTGTTGGTCTTTGTTATAGACATTATGACAAAGTTAAAATATTTTATAAACATGCATTTAACCTATGTATGAAGTAAAATATCTTAATCCCAAATCACAACATACATTAGGTAGGATTCAAAATAAGGTATGAAATGAAGTAGATAGGAACCAGACTTACTTTACAGATTCACTCTTGCAAGCAAATAACATTAGCCCAAACGAAAAAGAAGTATAGAAAATGAAATAATCCTAAGAACCTTCAACTAATCTATAATAAGCACAACTTATCACTCCGCATTCTAGATACACATCCAGAATCAATAAGAACCATTCACATATGAAATTGAAACTAGAAAACTAAGAGAGAAACCATATAACACTTCACATAAATAAATACAGGACAATATTTACAAAATTCCTTGCTTACATTAATTGATCATAGTTTATAAATTAATTTGGATATAATAAATCCACCCTTTTTATATAATTGACAATGCTCCTTTTATAGGATATAAGGAAGCATGCCAATCAGTCCTAATCCAGTTACTTTTGAACATGTGTATAAGATAGGTGTCCTTTCAAAATTTCAAGAACAAATGATCTTTTTTGGTGAACTAACTTATAGACAATTTGTTCTTCCATAAGTTTCACATGTTTATATAAAATGATATCCCATTTTAAAATATCATACAATGTTGGTTACAATAGGAATATTCATATTTTACTTATTCATGGGACCCACTGGCTACTACAAGATCTAAGTTATTGTTTTAGGGTCCTCATTATTTATTTATGATACCCAATATAGGAATGGTCCCATCTTCAAGCTATAGATATTTTTAAAACTACTTACTAATGGATAATAGCTTGACCATTTTGCATATATGGTAATTCAGGCTCTCCTCTACATTACCAGGTCCACAGGGTTTCTAAATTAGCTAATTGCACTCATATATTTTCATGGAAATTCCATGCATCTTGGGTCATTTTGTTCATCACAATATAAAAATGACCATTTGCCTTTTAAAATTTGGATCCAATCCACTATGTTAAAGTTGACATCTGTATAGTAATCATTTAACGCTTGTGGGAATGTATTTACTGGTCATGTGACTATCAATTTTAAACACATGAAATATGATCCTTACTATGTTAAAATTGACATCCTTATGGCCATAATTTGATATTTGTAGGAACATCTTTGATGGTCAAGTGAACATCATTTTTAAACACCTAGTCTGGGATATTTATTATGTTAAGATTGATGTCCTCATGACTGTAATTTGATGTAGTTATGGGGACTCTCTGCCAAGTGTACCTCTTTTCCTCTTATGATTTTCTTTACATTCTATGTGTGCCACATGTTGAATGATTAGTGTTTCATTTGAACAACTTCAATTTGATCTCACTCCATTTGATTAGGGTCCTCCACTTAAATTCATGTTATAGATTCTAATCTAAGTAATTGAATGTGATTGGTCCTTACATTTAATAAAAATATTACATTGTGCTTCAAGACTTAGGATAAAAGGACTAGGTTATGTTTGAAACAAATAAAAAGGACCCTAATAATTTAAAAAGGACTTAGCATAAATACTTTGAACCATAGTTTGTATGTATTAAAAAATATGAATATTTTTGTTTGAGCTAAGTTTGTAACATGTAAAAGGGACCCCATGAATTTAGAAGGACCTAGGCATGAATATTTTAACCTAATATTTTTAAGCTAGGCTAAACATAAAAAAGGACCAAGGTGATAAACATAGAATAAAAAGGATCTCGTATTAAATGACTTAGCATAAATTCTTATCCTAAGGTTCTATTGCATAGCTAAATATAATGGAACTTTGGGATAAGGCCTTAGGATAGGTACTAAAAGTGACCATGCATTTTCACTTGGTCCATGCTAAGATAAAAGGGACCATGTGATATAAAATAGACCAAGCATAGGATTTTTAGCCTAAGGTTTAGTTTTGATAAAAAACACAACCAAGCCTTAAGATAAAATTAAACTAAGACCACAATATTATTAATTTGTTCCTACTTAAACTTAAATAAAAGGTTCCCACCAAATTTAAATTTGAATTAAAAGGTTTAGGCAAAACATTAGCCTGGGGTTTCAAAAACATGAATTTAATTAATCAATTACAGATCAAGGTTAATAAATGATCAATTTAACATTGAAGCATAGAAACACTAAGAATGCTTAACCCTAAATGAATTATATTAAACCTATAAGCTAAAACACAAATATCTGATGTTAGCACTTCAAATAATATTAAATCAAAACCATGAATAAATACGTAAGACAAACCATGGTGTGGATGATCTTCAAATACAAATAATGTGTAACATCCCAATTAAACTCTAATCAAGTGTATTTGCTATTTCAAGGCACAAATTTTCACAATTTGATACATGGGTCCCCATTATTCAAAAATGGGGGTATGTTGACCTCAACAAATGGAAAATTCTAGGGGAAACACACCAATATTTTATAATTTAAAGATTCTAGTTTAGACTAATAATTAAGTTACTTATTCCATTTGATCAGGCACCATATTAAGATTAGTTTATGGTTATAATAATTTTTTCAAATGAAAAGTTAGAATCAAACATAAAAATCAGTCATGTTGTGTGTGTGCTTTGATTCCACTTACTGATTACCAAAGGATTTAGAGAATAACTTCTTGGTTCATTGATTTAATCATTAACACTAACTATTAACATGTTATAATATTATTTAAAAACCATGTTTTAGCTCAAGGAAGGCTTTGGAATCACTTTGCTACTAGTTAGGCATCCATAGCCCTGATAGAGATGCCTTTGGCTCCACTCAAAATCTTGTTCCACTACCATCTAGGCATCCATAGCCCTGGTGGAGATTAACAAAATCACGTTTGCTTGAAAAGATTTTAATTTTGCAATAAGTTCTTATTTTTGTATTTTTTGGATCATTTTGGATTTCCAGAAGAGGTTGGGAACTAGGTTACCTAGGTTTAGGTATTTTTTCAAGTCTTCGATTTATAAACAATCATCCTTGGCTATAAACTTTGCCCCAAGCAATTAGCATTTTTTATATGCAAACATGACTATGATTGAATAATTTAAGCTTTCATCCTACATGTTAAATTCTTATTTAAAAAATTTTTGATTAGAAAAAGGCTTAAAATATTAAGGAATAATTAACTTATCCATCAGTCTTTGCTAGTTTCTATAAACTATAACATCAAACTCACATTTCAACAATCCATGATCAACCAAAGTTGAGAAGTCATACCTGCATTTTTGAACTATGAAGTTACTTGAGAAACTAGATAAAACTTGAGATGATAATTATCCAACAGGAATTATTTAAAATCAAGGAACAAATTAAGAGAAAACAAATAAATATAAACATGCACTATATACAAACAAGGGATATGAAAGAAAAAAAAGTAATAAACAATGAACATAAAGGAAACTAAACTAAGCCCTATACTAACTACATAATTACTTACCTCCAAAATAAAATGTAAAATTATTTATATTACTACATAACCTTGAACCATGATTACTTTCATTTAATGTTTTCTTCTTTTGGATAGGAGCACTTGTATGCTTGTGTCTTCTAGGTGTTGTAGCTTGGCCTCCTATCAACATTCTTGGATGTGTGGATCAAAGATATGAATATAAAACTCAATCATCTTCTTCCCAAATTATCCTACTTTGCATCAGGAGTGATAGTTCTATTTCATCCATAGATGGATAATGGATTATATCATATTTTCTCAATTATGGTAACTTGGCTAGTATCCTCAAACTGATGTCTTTATTATTTTATTTCTGAGGTGGACATGAACTACCAATATTTTCACAAAAATATTCCAATTCATCCAAAAAGAATTCTTCATCTTGATCAATTTAATGGAGTTCATTTAAAATATCATCATTAGACACGTTTTGGTCCCATACTTCTAACCTATTGATGAAGTTACATGGCAATTCTTGATCTGATTCACCCACTTCATCTTCATTCTCGGTGAAGAGAGGAAACTCTTTTATCCAATAAGGTTCCATCTTATCTTGGTTTTAGACCTCAAAAATAAAATCATCTTCTAAGAACTCTAGATCATTGGTGAAATCATCAAATGAAGCATCCATATGTTGTTATATCCCATCATCCACCATCTCTTCTATCTAATTAGGCTCCAACTCTTTAATTCCATTTAATAAATCATGGTGTGACCTCTGCTAGTGATCATAACTTTTAGGGGTATTCTCCATTTTAGAAATAAATCTATGTGGGATATCATTCTAGTTTCTTTATGAATAACAATCATTTTGTACTTGATCCATATCCATTTCTATCAACTCTTCTTCTTCATCTACAGATGTTTTGATGATGGTGTCTTGTTGGTCTTTAATTGCAATCTCATTTACATATTTAGGAGCACAAGTCATCTTGGATGCAACTTATTTAGTTGGCTCACCTTCATCTTCATCTTCAAATGGAAAATCAAAGGCCTACATGAAACCTTGAGATTTCTTGCAAATCCATATGTCTTTGCAACAAAATCTTGATTAGGCATAGTTTTAGAGGTTTTAGAAAGATTGTAATGATAATCCAAAAAAATATCAAAGCAACTTATTTGTATTTTTTTAGATGATACATTATTATTGTTATCATGAAACTCATCTAGAGGCCTATTGAAATTTTGATAAGAGTGGTTTCTATCAAATCCTTTCTTTGTATTTACTAATTATTTTTATAACAAAAGAAAGTTAGTGCTCAGTTTTTGGACCATTTCTAATATCAAGTCATTTGAATTTTTTGGTGTTTCTGGATGATGAATTGAATCATTACTACTATTTGTGGGTATTATAATTATATGATTTTATGGATGGGATCTACTTGTAATGCCATTGAGTAACTTTTGGTTTTGGTCAGGATATGTATGACTCAAGGTAAACTGGTTTTAAGTTGGTATTAAAGTAGGTATACTAGGAATGATATTCTACATGGGAAAATTTAAATTAACATTAGGCATGGAATATGCCATCTGACCTTGAGGCTCCATTTGTTCATCAATGATCATGACTTCAAAGTAGGCTTAGGTCAATGTGTTTATGATTGGAAGAGACCTTTTTAGTAACATGGAGGTCATGGGATCTATAGCATCCTTAAAAATTTCTAAGTCTAAAGCCGTGTCAGGTCTATAAGGGGCTATAGTTCTGTTGAACATGTTTTGGAACCAAGCATTAAAGGCCCTGTTGGTTTCATTAACATCCATTTTAACTGAGGAGAACTATTGATAAAAGACATAGGGACTAATGATTTTTACAAATTGATCAATGAAGATATGGTTAAGATAATTTCATCTAGTAATTCAATCCTGTGGAAAATTAAAAAAACCATTCATAGGTGGCATCTTTAAAAGTAAATGGGAATAACCTACAAGCTAGATCTTCATGTGTGATATTCAACAATCTTAGAGCAGTTTAAAAGCTTATAACATGCTCTTAAATAGTGATAACATTATTAGGATTAAAATAAGGTAGATATCTTTCAAGGTTTTAGGGAAGATCATGTACTATAACTAGCACATTGTTTGAAAAACCAGCCAACCATGCCATAGCTTGAACATATGAGTAACTTAAATTGGTGAAGTGCTTAATACTTTGGCAATCTCACTCACCTAATCCTCACCTTGGGAAATTCCATCTTGTGACCTTGAAACCTATTTAAAATATGATGCATCAAACTAGCCTTTGTAGAGTACAATCATTAAGTTTACACGTTAAGCCAATTTTTCACAAATATATGTAAAGCATGACTATATTTAACTAAGTAAGCTCAAATATTTGTCTATAATGATTAATGAAATGGATATTTACACCTTTAATCTTGAATGAACTCAAATTTGAAAAGAACTAGTCAATCTTTGTACAAAATTACTATTACTAACCTTAAGCATGAAAAATACACAAAGCTTGAATTACCTTTGCATGAATGTCTATGGATATTCAAATAATATCGATATTTGGACAAAGGAAGCCTAAATACTAGTCAAAAACCATAAATATCGATGATATTTACACAATTATGCTCAAATAAGCATAATTATGCAAAGAATACATCAATCTTTAGACATAATTCATCGAAATGATAAAAGATTCTACAAATTTACAAAGATCTGAATTCAGGCCCTCCTAAATCCAATGAAGCTCCTCCTGTTGATGCCTAAATGTGTGCCACAGGTGCCTAGAGTGTTAAAAAAGACTTCTAATTTTAAAATTCTAGTAATTCAATGCATGAGTTACAAGTTGCAATAATCTTGTTATCTATTGGTGGAATAGAGGTAGAACAAGTGACTATTTAATAATATTTATATTATTTTGTGGTTGGGAGCCACCATGGACAAATAGTATATCTATGTAGAATATGTATTATACGATGCTAATAATAGTTAATTATGATTAATAACTAATTTAAGTCTAATCCAAGATGCATATTTATAAATATAATTAAAATAAGGTGATCCAGGTTAAAAAAATAAACAAAAAGAAGGGTAGGGAAAAAAGAAGGATGTTGTTGGTCTTTGTTACAGACATTATGACAAATTTCAAATATATTCTAAACATGCATTTAACCAATGTATGAATTAAAATCCAAAGGAAGCCTAAAGACTAGTTGAAAACCATAAAGATCGATGATATTTACACAATTATGATCAAATAAGCATAATTATGCAAAGAATACATCAATCTTTGGACATAATTCATCAAAATGATAAAATATTCTACAAATTTACAAAGATCTAAATTTAGGCCCTCCTAAATCCAATGAAGCTCCTCCTGTTGATGCCTAAATGTGTGCCACAAGTGCTTAGAGTGTTAAAAAACACTTCTAATTTTAGAATTCTAATAATTCAATGCATGAGTTACAGGTTGCAATAATCTTGTTATCTGTTGGTGGAATAGAGGTAGAACAAGTGACTATTTAATAATATTTATATTATTTTGTGGTTGGGAGCCACCATGGACAAATAGAATATCTATGTAGAATATGTATTATACGATGCTAATAATAGTTAATTATGATTAATAACTAATTTAAGTCTAATCCAAGATACATATTTATAAATATAATTAAAATAAGGTGATCCAGGTTTAAAAAATAAACAAAAAGAAGGGTAGGGAAAAAAGAAGGATGTTGTTGGTCTTTGTTACAGACATTATGACAAAGTTCAAATATATTCTGAACATGCATTTAACCAATGTATGAAGTAAAATCCAAAGGAAGCCTAAAGACTAGTCAAAAACCATAAAGATCGATGATATTTACACAATTATGCTCAAATAGGCATAATTATGCAAATAATACATCAATCTTTGGACATAATTCATCAAAATGATAAAGGATTCTACAAATTTACAAAGATCTAAATTCAGGCCCTCCTAAATCCAATGAAGCTCCTCTTGTTGATGCCTAAATGTGTGCCACAAGTGCCTAGAGTGTTAAAAAACACTTCTCATTTAGAATTCTAGTAATTCAATGCATGAGTTACAAGTTGCAATAATCTTATTATCTATTGGTGGAATAGAGGTAGAACAAGTGACTATTTAAAAATATTTATATTATTTTGTGGTTGGGAGCCACCATGGACAAATAGTATATCTATGTAGAATATGTATTATACGATGCTAATAATAGTGAATTATGATTAATAACTAATTTAAGTCTAATCTAAGATGCACATTTATAAATATAATTAAAATAAGGTGATCCAGGTTAAAAAAATAAACAAAAAGAAGGGTAGGGAAAAAAGAAGGCTGTTTTTGGTCTTTGTTACAGACATTATGATAAAGTTCAAATATATTCTGAACATGCATTTAACCAATGTATGAAGTAAAATAGCTTAAGCCCAAATCACAACATACATTAGGCAAACTTAAAAGAAAGGTATGAAATGATGCAAATAAGAACCATACTTACTTTATAGATTCACTCTTGCAATTAAACAACATTATCCCAAATTCAAAATAAGTATATAAAATTAAATAATCCTAATAACCTTCAACTAATCTAGCATAAGAACAAATTATAAACTCTGCATTCAAGATATACATCCAAAATCAATAAGAACCATTCAAATATGAAATTGCAAATAGACAACTAAGAGAGAAACCATATAACACTTCACACAAGAAAATACTAGACAGTTTTTGCATAATTCCTTTCTTAAATTAATTTCTCCAAGTTTGAAAAGTAATTTGGTTCTAAGAACTCCCCCCTTTTTTGACAATTGACAATGCTCCTTTTATAGGATGTAAGGAAGCATGTTGATAAGTCCTAATCTAATTACCTTTAAACATGTGTATATGATAGGTGTTATTTTAAATTTTCTAGAACAAATGATCTTTTCTGATGAACTAACCTATAGACAATCTGTGCTTCCACAATTTGCACATATTTACATAAAAGGATATCCTATTTTGAAATTTCATACAATACTAGTTATAATAAAAAATTCCTATTTCACATATTCTTAGGACCCACTGGCTACTACAAGATACAAGTTATTATTTTAGGGTCCTCATTATTTATTGATACTACCCAATATAAGCATGGTCTCATATTCAAGCTATAATTTTTTTTAAAACTACTCACCAATAGACAATTACTTGACTATTTTGCATAGATGGAAATTTAGGCTCTCCTTTGCATTACCAGGACTGTAGGGTTTCTAATACAACCTATTACACTCATATATCTTTGACATGGAAATTCCATAGCATCTTGGGTTATTCTATTCATCACAGTCCAAAAATGACTATTTGACTTTTGAAATTTGGATCTAAGCCACTATGTTAAAATTGATGATCCAAAAATCCAATTTTATAAAACTTTACCATCTACTTGGATTGGATTAAAATTGAATAATTAATTACAATTTACTTTTTATTAAATCCAAAATTGGTTTTTATTTTCTTTAAAATAATCAAAGAATTTAATTTTGGAAATTGAAAGAATTTATGATCATAAAGAAGAAATTAAAAATAAATTGACATAGAATATTTGTTTACGTGGTTCACCAAATGGCTACATCCCTAGGTCCACTTTATGAGTGTTATAATCTATTAAAAAATCTTTGATAATAATTAAAAAATCCCTCTGAGTATAATAAAATACTTTCATACCATATAATTTGTCTATGTAACACAAAATGAACTTCCTCAATTTAACATAAGTTTTTGATGCCTCTATAGTCCAAATATTTCTCTATTTGTATAAATTCTTTAATTTTCCATGCTCTATGAAAAATCACCACTGCCCCTATAAAATCACTTATTGTTTATATTTTTCAACTCCTCATTGAAATTTTCTAGACATGGATTATTTCCCATATCTTTTGGTCTATTTCAATAGCATTGTGTTTGATTTCTGATATTTCTCTCCAACAACTTTACATTAGTTAGGCACCAACCATTTTCCAAAACTCAGGTTTTTATTTTAATAGTCTTACATTGGACATTTCCTTCTCTTTTAATCCCTTTTCATTCACTGGTAATAAAGGTTGTTTACCCATAATGATGAGTTCCCCACTATATTTGGGTCGATATTTCATTTAAACATGCAATCTTATATTGGTGTAATGCTGGAAGACAACACATAAGGGTTGGCATAGAGGTAGGCATAGAAGTTAGAATTGATGCTAAAAACATTATCCCGTATTAATCGGCATCTTTATTTAAAGAGTCCATGCTATAATGGATGGTCAATCAACAGGATGTATTATTCAACTCTATACCAATGCTATTATCAACCATGGAAATGTTGTTGGCAAAAGCATTCCAAACATGTTTCTATAAATAACCTATCCAATTCATTTATTTTGATTGGATCATATCATCCAAGGAGATTATATGCCATATTCTTTAATACCAAAAAACTATGCCAATTAATACTACCACATTTTTATTTGAAAGTATTATGGTTAAAATTTGTTCATGCCATATTAGCACCAAGAAGTCCACACCATGTGGAACTTATAGATGACAACTCTTCCCTCCATGTGGAATGGCTCCATTATTTAATTGGTGCCAAGGTTTCCATGCAACATCTTTCCTTGAACAATATATATGTAGCTTAAAATAACCATGCAACTTAGGAATAATATATATTATCACAATGAGATATATAGAAACAAGATATAATAAAATATCTTAATGGAAAATATATTTATTAGTGAATTACACACACACACACACACACACACACACACACACACACACACACATATTGGTGGCAATTTAAAAAAAAAAATTATAAATATTAAGGGTGGAGGTGTGGTATTATTAGCTATATAATGACACATATGCATCCATAAAAACAAATAATTAATTATAATATAAAGAGATAAAAAAATTTAATCTCCTTATTTATTTATTTTCCATATTACCATAACATCCTTATAAATAACTGATCATAATCTTCAATGGGAATCCCTTGGATTGTTCCTCCCCACTAAGAGCTTTTAGACCTCCAAAATTTGATTTAATTATCAACTAGGTGAGGACATTTTCCCCTTACTTTACCAATTTTCATCCATTTTGCCTTATTCACATGCATAAAATAGTAGATTATATAATAGGAGGTCTAGAAAGCATATCATCAACCTTAATATGTGTTCCCTTATTATACCTTATAACAAGATGGAACTGCTACAAAAATCCCATCCATCGAAAGTATCATGATTATTGTAGTTTGGATTTTGATTAAAGATATTGAAATGGATGATGATCCATATGGATGATTATCTCTTTACCTATCAAATAGTGTTTCCACTTTTTTGGACTCTATACCAAATCATACAACTCTTTTTCATAAGTAGGATAATTTTTTACTACACTTGTGAAGGTTTATGAATGAAAACACATTGGTTTTCAATTTTGCATTAACACTACCTTGATTACATACCCACTTAGTTTCTATCTCAATAGATTATTGTAAATAAAGAAGTGAAAGAATTGGGGATGTACTTATATTTTCTTTTAGGGTATTGAAAGCCTTTTCATGCTTTCCTCCACATTGAAAGACCTACTTAACACTTGTTAAAGTATGTAAAGGAGATGCAATATAAGAGAAGTTAGCAATAAATTTTCTCTAGAATTGAACTTCTCCAAGAAAAATTCTAACTTATTTTTCATTATTAGGCCTTGGCTAATTCACTATGGCTGAAACTTTTGTAGGGTCTATTTTTAGTGAACCATTCCCTACAACATATCATAAGTAAACCAAAGATTTTTTTGCAAATTCACATTTTGACATCTTTAAAAATAGTTTCTCCTTTTGAAAAGTATCTAAAACTTTCCTAATGTGTTTAATATGATCTTACCATGTGTTACTAAAGATTAAAATATCATCTAAGAACACAATTACAAAATCATCCATAAATGGTCTTAACACATCATTCATAACCTGCATAAATGTGGCAAGTGCATTACAAATCCCAAAAGGCATAAAAATCCACTCAAAAAGACCTTGCTTAGTTTTAAAAGTAGTTTTCCAACTATCACCATTACTTATTCTTACTTGGTGATAACCACTTCTCAAATATAACTTAGTAAAATACTTTGCATTTTTCAATTGATCTAACAAATCATCAATACAAGGAAGAGGGTAGTAATTTTTAACTATGATTTTATTCAAAGATATGAAGTTGGTGCATATCCACCATGTACCATATTTCTTTGGTATCAAGACAATAAGTGAACCACATGGAGAGGTACTTGGCTAAATGACTCTTTTCTCAAGTAACTCCATCACTTGCTTCTTTATTTATTCATTCTCTACTATTGGAAACCTATACATGCCAATGTTAGGAAGAGAGGCATCTTTATATAATTGAATCTCATGTTGAATCTCCCTCTTATGGGGTAAACCTTTTGGCTCTTGAAAAACACCATTATAGTTAGAAATAATATTTGCTATCTCAAATTGATGTTTAGGATCACAACACTCTAAAGCCTTGGATTTTTCATTATCCTTGGCTTTTAAAATAATGATAACAAAAATCTTACTTGAATTTACAAGTTTTTTCATTTTCCATACAAAAACAAGAGTCAAATTATCTTTAACTTGATGGGATCTTACTATGTATTCAATCCCGTCCTTTACAATAACATATTGATTCTCTTCTCTATAAAATATTGCCTTTCTATCATATAAGTAAGGACTAACAAAAATAATTACACAAATATCCAAGGGGACCACATCTATCTCTACTTTATCAATGAATTTATAAGTAATAGTAAACCTCAAGGTGCATGTTTTTATGACTAGTAATTTTGCATCATCACACACCCATACTAAAGGATATGGTTTTGAATGTAGCTTACTTTTGTGTCAAATTTTTAACAACATATTTGGAAATAAGTTTAGCTTGTGATCCACTATAAAAAAGAGTATCTATTTTAGTATGCTTAGATATAAATCTTATGTGTAAAATCTCATTCCTTTTTCTTTCAGCATGTTTAGATTTAGTTTTAGCAGAAGAGGCAATAACAAATGGTTTAGTGTTAGATGAGGAAGAAGTTTAACCTTGTTGACCCATGGTAGTCACCTTTTTTCATACTAGAATATAATCCCAAGTCTCATTAAATCACAACATTAGCCTTCTTTTTCTTTTTATTACAAAACCTCTTTGTCTTGAGTTTTGGGTGGAGTTTTCAACACATAGCCTCGTCATGATTCTTCTTGTAATGATTACAAAGAGGTTTTCCTTCCTCTTTCTTAATAGTGTAATTATACTTAATCTTACCCTTTTCTTTACCTTTATCTTTATTTTCAAATGGATTACAAGACTTATTTCCATATCCTTCCTTGGTCATCTTCTCCCTAGATTCCATATGGGTATCTTCCATACACAATTCATCAAGGTTAGAAGGACTAAACATGAGAATAATATGTCTCAAATAGCTATGCAAACCTCCAATACATTTCAACAATGTTTATGGACTATAAAGAGGAATTACTAACATTAATTCCTTCTTTATAAAATCCTATGAATAATCTTACACACTCTAACCTTTATTCTACCTTAAAGTTTTCCAATCCATAGTATCTTGTTGCATATAACCCAAAGGATAAAATTGTTTTCTTAGCTTAGAAATAAAATCATTCTAGGAGAATATTAGCTTGTCATGTTGCTTGAGATTCTCCTAAATCTTACTCACCCACTAGATGAGTGTTGTGCCACTCATATAGAGATTATCCAACTGAATTTTAACTTTCTCACTATCAATATTCTAAATCATGTAATATATCTCAGTATGCTTGAACCAGTTATCTAATTTCTCTACACTTAGTTCACCATTATAAATTGTCAAATCAAATTTAACATCTAATGTCAAGTGTTGAATAGTTTACCATTTGTAGAAGAGGAAAATTTATTGGAAGATGAAAGAGGAATTTCTTCTCTTTCAGCTTTATTTTCCTTTGTTTTATCCTTTCTTTGTTCCTCATACATTTCCTCAACCTTGTTCTTCATGCTAAAGAAAGCATGTTGGAATTTTGACTTAGACATATCTGTTCCCATACTTGATTACTAGTTTGTACATATTGCACCAATTTTAGGATCAAAATTTGTAAGTTATCCTTCACCACATCTTGATTTAGACCTGGTTAACATACAGGACTATATTGTAATTGCCAAAAAATGTTATATGGGCTTGATCACAAGCTCTAATACCAAACTGATCCAAAAATCCAAGTTTGTAAAAATTTAGTTTACTTGGATTGGATTAAAACTAAATAATAAATTTAAATTTCCCTTTTATTAAATCCAAAAGTGGTTTTTATTTTTAAAAAAATAATTCAAAAAAATTAATTTTGGAAATTGAAAGAATTTCTAATCATAGAGAAGATATTAAAAATAAATTGACACAGAAGATTTGTTTATGGGGTTCACCAAATGGCTACATCTATGGGTCCACTCTATGAGTTTTATGATCTATTAAAAACTCTTTGAGAATAATTAAAAAATCCCTCTAAGTATAATAAAATATTTTTGTGTCAGATAATCTATCTATACAACACAAAATAAACTTTCTTAATTCAATGGAAGTTCTTTTTGCCTCTATAATCTAGATATTTCTCTATCTGTAGAAATTATTTAATTTTTCACACTCTATGTAAAATCACCACTACCCCTATAAAACCCCCTATTTTTTATATTTCTCAATTCCTCCTTAGCATTGGCTGGACATGGATGATTCCCCATATCTTCTAATTTATTTCAATAGTACTGCACTAGATTTTTGATATACCATCCCCACTGCCTTACATTGTTTGGGTGCTAGCCATTTTCCAAAAGTTGGGTTTTTGTTTTAATAGTCATACATTGGATGTTTCACTCTCTTCCAACACCTTTTCATTCGCTAAAAATAAAGGCTTTTTACCCATAATGGTGAGTTCCCCACTATATTTGGGTCGATGTTTCATTTAAACATGCAATCTTCTATTGGCATAATGATGGAAGCCCACGTGTGGAGGTTGGAATGAAGGTAGGCATGGAGGTTGGAATTTATGATAAACACATTATCCCTTATTAACTAGCATCTTTACTTAAAGAGTCCATGCTATAATGGATGGTCAATTTGTGCCATGTATTCTTCAATGTTATACCAATGCTATTATCAACCATGTAAACATTGTTGCCTAAAGCATTCCAAACACATTGTTATAAATAACCTACCTAATGCATAAATTTTAATTGGCTTGCATCATTCAAGGATAGTCCATACCATATGCCTTAATACCAACAAACTATGCCAACTAATACTACCATGCTTTTTTTTAAAGTCTCAAGGTTAAAATCTATTCATGTCATATTAGCACCAAATATTCTACACCATGTGGAAATTATACATGATATCTCTTCGCTCCATATGGAAATGGTTGCATTATTTAATTGGTGCCAAGGTTTCCATGTAATGTCTTTCCCTGAATAATATATTAGTAGCTTAAAATAACCATGCAACTCAACAATATTACAGATTATCATAATGGGATATATGGAAATAAGATTATAATAATACATCTTAATGTAAATCAGATTAAATTATATTTATTAGTGATATATATATATATATATGTGGAAATTTAAAAAAATTAATTATAAATATTATAGGTGGAGGTGTGGCATTATTGGCCAGATAATGTTACATCTAGATCCATAATAATAAATAAATAATTATAATATAAAGAGATAAGATATTTTAATCTCTTTATTTATTTTTTCCACTTTACCATATCATACCTATCAATAACTAATTGAAATATTCAGTGGTAATCCCCTAGATCAATTGATGTCTACTCAATCATCATTTAAAATCTATGAGAACATGTTTGATAGTTGCGTGACCATTAATTTTAAACACATGAACTAGGCTCCTTACTATGATAAAATTGACATCTTCATGACCATCAATTGATGTTTGTGGGAATGTCTTTGATGGTATTATGATCATCAATTTCAAACACATAGTCTAGGCTCTTTATTATGTTAATATTCATTTCCTCGCAACCATAATTTGATGTAGTTATGGGGATTATTCACCAAGCTTGCCACTTGTACTCTTTTGATTCAATCTACATTCTATGGGTGCTGTTGATGTCTTAAAATGGTGCTAGATCTTAATCAACAATAATGGGAAGTTTCAAGCTGTGGGACAATGCGGCTTGAAAACAACCTCCAGATTTTAAAGAAGCCGGTCTCTTCTTTTGTATTGGGTGTTAGGGAAAAGGGATAGGAGACTAAACAGAAACACAAAATGCAAGAATGGAAACCTAACTATGGAGATGCACCTGAGAGTAATCCTAATCCTAACCTGAGCATAATGAGACTATTATGTGATTCTATTACATTTAAGAGTAGACAAGTGCATGATCAATGTAAAAGATTGGAATAACAGAAATAGAGGCTCACAACAAGGGAGTCTTTTGCTGAGATATAGGAATTGTCAACAAAGGCATAGTGTTCAATATTTTTAATAGAATCTTCCAATCACATAGGAGGTGCAAAATTCATGCATAGTTATGTAGAACTTTAGACTCCAGAAAATGGGACAGAAGCAAATAACATTTCTGATCACAACACTAAAAAATCTACAACATAGACTACTTTGCAAATGACACATATGACATCAACAAGGGCATAGTGTTCAATTTTCTTATTGAATATTCTAGTCATACAAAATATGCAGAAACACACACAGTCATATAAACCTTTCAACTCAGGAAAATGTAACAAAAGCAAATGATATTATTGGTCAGAAACTCTGAAAGTCTAAAACTATGAGAATTCCCCCTTCTTTTTAGATTTTACAATTCTTCTTCTTTTATATCCCCGGATGTCTCCCTATACTTTATTTTCCATGTAATCTTCTCCATCCTTCACTCATAAGAGACAAATAGATGGCACCTTTAATGTTGTGGGTGGCTCCAAAAATCTACCCAATGAACTGTTTCATCTACTCGAATTAACTCCAGCTGATTTTCCCTACATTTCGCTTTTGGCAACCGATACATGGAACACTCTACTATGTTTGAAATAGGAGAGGACACTTGGTCAATTTTCTAAAAATCCCCTTGATCACCTAGAATACACCAAAAAATGACACTTGGTGCCTTCTGCCTGATTCATCAAAGACACGTGGCTCTTTCTGCTCCCCTTTGGCTATGCCATAGTATCATGAGGGCATATATCAAACTCTTACGGATGGTGACATTTGGAAGCTTCCATAGACTTTTAAAGTAACACCCAAGACCCACCGCCATTTCATATTTGTTAATAGAGCTTGGTGATGATTCTCTCAGGCATTGACATGTGGAGACTTCTATGGCTTTGAGGAAGATAAGTGGCATCTTCTGCTTCTTCTATGGATGGAGTAGAGGGGGACATAGAGAGTGACACTTGGCAGCATCCGCTGCTTTGTGGTGCTTAAGCAAAATAAAATGATGGCTTTGTGTGTTGAATGGAAAGCATTGGACTCATGGCTTCTCGAATGCCGACACATGGTGACTTGTAATTTTTCTCCAAAAAGGTCTTTTAGGGCCTCCATAACTGCCACTTGGTGCTTTCCATCTTCTCTACTACCTTATGGTGAAAGTATCTGAATGAAGTGCATACGCCGATATGAGATGTGGACGCTGACACATGGTGTGTTCTGCTTAATTACTACTAGGTATGTGGCACGATCTGTGATTCTTGAAGTTTACAAAAAGGTGACTTAGGAGATGCCAACTGACAGCTTTGTCTCTCAGAAAGTGATGCTTGGTAGCATCTGCTTGAACTAATACTCGGGTAAAAATGAGATGAAGGAAACAAGAAGGGGAAAAAGACCTGCTCAGAGGGTGACACTTGGCAGCTTCCACTGCATCTCAACACTTAGGCAAAATGAACCGGCCCTTTGCTTCAAAATTTTACTACTTCGCCTAAAGAGCCAAAATTGTAGTGCTCGAATCAAAAATAATTAAATACGACGTAGAGTAGGAAATTACTCTATAGTTATTGGTGACCATAAGGGCTTTTGAGCTTGCTCAAAAATAACCTGACTCTTACTCAATCAAAATTTCAAAATTTACAGCTTCAAAAGAGCTATCTGGAAGATAGACCACTCATGGTCGAATAATCCTTCCTTTCTCTGCAACTCGTCAAAAGCCAAATCCAAGCTAATGAGATCCTTGTGCAAAAAGGTTTATAGGATCTGGGTAGTAGCTTTTAACTTGGATTTTAGCCAAAAAATAGGGATTAGAACATTTTCAACCTCAGAGGTTGGAGAATCATCCCGCAAGCTCTAAAAATCTATTTGATCCCTTTGCCTGGCCAGCATCAATGGTTAGATTTGATCCACTAGCAGCACCATCCTTACATCTAGAAATGGGGAAGGAAGGCCCAGTTGTACTAGATCTTTAATGTGTTACCTCATTTCATTGATGCCTTCTTTGATGATATCGAGATAGCTTTTGTAGTTGTTGGCTACAGCATTACAAATGAGCCCCTCATTGACCCATTTTATGGTAGCCATTCTATCAGGAATCCTTACAGCTACCAATGTTGCATCCTTTGAGTTGTAGAGCTTCTCTAGTAAAGAATGAGAGTCTACGACTCTCTGGGAGATCATGGCCAAAGCACTCTATACTAGATTCTTGACTATTTCACATAGTTGCTGCATGTGGCGTAGGAAGGTGAAAAGTGGCCTAAGCTAGAGAATCTCCAAAGAGATTCTCTCCCATGCTGACTTGTAGAGTTCCTTCACCAACTGCACCATTCTAATACCTCTGGGCTTATTGGCTAGCTCAATTGTTAGTTGTGCAATCTGCTGCTGCTCTGCCTAGAACTGGGCTTGAAAAGTTGCACCCTTGTTTTATTCTTCCAGCAACCCTTGTTGTGATTGGGTAACTTGCAGTTGGAGTCCTTTGATTCTTCCCTATATTGTTATGTTTTCCCATCTTAGAGTTGTTGCTACAGCCTTGGCAAGTAGAAGCTCTACTTTCAAAGAATCATTTTGGGCCTAAATTGCCCATTGAGTCTGGAGGGAAATAGTATCTTGCAACTATTTCTGTAGACTAGCTATCTCATTGTCCTTCTAGTTTATTTGTTTGGCCAAACTATTATAGTTTGCCTTTTTCATGGCTAGGTCAGCCTCCATCTTCTGCAGTCTCCTTGATGTCCTCAAATAATCTTCTCTGACTACAGAAGTGGATTCGATCATGAGCTCGACTCTATCTTGAGGCCTGAATAGGGACATGTCGATGGCCACTACATTCATGGTGTAGTCTTCCAGTTTCATTTGTTTGCTCAGCTTGGCAATGTTGGGTGACAAATGGGTCACCGTCAGCTGCTATTGAATGGGGTCAAATTATGACCTCAAGTGTGGCACCGTTAGTGCTTTATTCACTTTACTCCTCTTCTTCTCTAATCGGGCTTCTCTTGCCTTCCTTGTGGCATTAGCCTACGTTTGGAAAGTGGAAGGGGACACAATATATCCCCCTACAAAGGGAAATCCTTGTGGCAGGTCGTATTGGAGAACCATTGGCTGGCTGGGGGTGAGTTGAAGGGGCCTTTTTTTGGGAATAAAGGGGGAGAAATAGGGTAATGTTAAGGCTTGAGGCATCAAAGATGAAGTGAATTGTGAAATGGGAATGGAAGTAGTGGCAGGAGGTGTCATTTGGCTAGGTGGAGGCATGGATTGAGAGGGAGGAGGGGGAGTAATTCCTACTTGAGGAGAAGTTGTAGTGCTCTGCACTGGGCACTGTGAAGGTTGTTCTTCCTCTTCTGGGTCCAATTGGGACTGCACCCTTCCTCTCTTCCTAGGCATTTTTGATGTTCCTGCCATCTCTAAATCTCTTGTATAATAACCTAGTATGAACCTTTTGCAAGATAAAAACATGCTTGCTGCAACAAATTTCACTAGGTGCCACAATCACAATGAGCAAGATAATTTTGTAGGAATGCTTGAGAGTTTGTAAACTTTAAAATTTGCTAAGGGATTTTTATGGGCCTATCAAGTCCCAAATAACATTAAATTAAGGTGACCATTAGCAAATCCTACTCAATCTTTGAGAAATAGTGAGGTAGACACATTATGCAATGCAAGGTACCTTGGAGATTTTGAAAGATTTGGGTAAGCATTTATTGCAGCAAAAAATAAATAATTAAAGAATTTCTAAGATGCCGACTCTGCATTTAAAACACTTATTTTAAAGGAAAAGTGGGAAAGTAAAAACAAAACAAAGCAATGCGGGAATGGAAACTACCTAATTACATTGATTACAAATCCTTATTTTCCTCTGGGATCAAAAACAAACTTTCCCATGTCCTCTTTATGACAAGCCAACTTGCATTGCCATACCAGTGATTGCAACAGATATGTCATTGATGGAATGTTCTCTGCACCAGCCACACAGGTCTACCTACACTCAAACAAGTCTGAGCAAAATGTGTATTCGACACCCATGAACTCTTCTTGTCCTTGAATGCCTGTTGAATACTAGTTCTTCATGTTGTTGAGTGTCATCAAGAAATCATGGGCTATTGGTTCTTCATGCTGTGCCTTTTGATATCCATTATCTTTTGGCACATCTTCTTCATATTCTAGCTTTATTTCATCATCATGCTCTTTGATGACTTCATCCTCTTGCAAGGATGAATTAAAAGGTTGGCATCTCTTCTGCATACTCATTTGAATCTCAAGGCTTTCTTCTTCATCTAAAACTAGCTCATCACCTCCTATCTCAATGACTTGGTTGAGGGAGTGTCTATGTTCCTCCATATCCTCTTGCAGAGTGAGGAAAAAATCATAAATGATCTTGTCCTCATCAGAAGTTAAAGAAAAAGCTTGTGGCTTATCCTCTAGCTCATCAAAAGGAGAGTCTATGGTGATCTCCTCCTCCTCTGTACTGATGAAATCCTCTTGAATAGCCATGAATTGAATGCACTCCTCTGCAAAGTTTTTAGCTACTTCATCATCCTCTTTGGTCCAACTTATAGACTCATCATCATGCTAAAAGAACTGGGGAGTGGTATAAGAAGTTTCTTCTGAAGCGGGCTCATAGGAATTTTCATGGAAGTGAGGAGCCTTTTGAGGAATGGTGGGGGAGATTTGAGGAAGAAGTGAGGGTCTAGGGTCATCCTGACTTGCTACTAACATGGGCTCTACATTACTGGGGAATTGACCTTAACAATTTTGACCTTGCCCATGAATAGGGGTGGCATATGCCTGATCTAGAATTTGTGGTGGTGGATATGAAGTTTGGTAGATTTGATAAGGATGGTTCTCATGAATGCCTAGCCTCTCTTTTATAAATGCAATCAATCCACACACATCTAACATTTTGTATGTAAGCTCTTGCCAATATGCCCTTTCAATGGGATCCCACTCACTTTTGATCAGGTATATTGCCTCCCTCACTTGATAGATGACCTGACAAGGAATTTCTTGACCACATCCCCTTCTGTTATCAAGCTCTAACACATATTTTTTAAATCCCAGTAATGATTTTTTGAAAGTGAAAATAAGGTTAGGTTCAACATGGGATGAGACATATTGGGGGGACTGGGTGTAAGATTGATGTGGCTCATAACAATATGCATCCTCATTACTCAACATGATTCTAGGAAAAGCTTGTTCTCGATAAAACATATTTGAAGGAGAATAAGACTCATAGCTATGAGTTATAGAGTTATACATACCAAAGGGATTTCTTGATGATACTGCTTGATTAGCTGATGACACAGAGTCATTGTTGGTGTTGATTAAAACCTCCAAAGGTAGATTGGCTGAAACATACACCAAAATTCTTCAACTCCTTGAAATATTGGTCCCACCGGGCATGCCAGAAATTATTGATGTCTTAAAATGGTGCTAGATCTTAATCAACAACAATGAGAAGTTTCAAGATGTGGGACAATGCAGCTTGAAAACAACCTCTAGATTTTAAAGAAGTTAGTCTCTTCTTTTCTATTGGGTGTTGGGGAAAAGGGATAGGAGACTAAACATAAATGCAAAATGTAAGAATGGAAACCTAACTATGGCAATGCACCTGAGAGTAATCCTAATCTTAACCTGAGCACAGTGAAACTATTATGTGATTCTATTACATTTAAGAGTAGACAAGTGCATGATCAATGTAAAAGATTGGAATAACAGAAATAGAGGCTCACAACAGGGGAGTCTTTTGCTAAGATACAAGAATTGTCAACAAAGGCATAGTGTTCAATCTTCTTAATATAATCTTCCAATCACATAGGAGGCAAAAAAGTCACACACAGTTATGTAGAACTTCAGACTCCAGAAAATGGGATAGAAGCAAATAACATTTCCGATCACAACACTAGAAAATCTACAGCATAGACTACTTTACAAATGACATAGATGACATCAACAAGAGCATAGTGTTCAATTTTCTTATTGAATCTTCCAGTCATACAAAAGATGTAGAAACACACACAGTCATATAAACCTTTCAACTCAGGAAAATGTAACAAAAGCAAATGATATTATTGGTCAAAAACTCTGAAAGTCTAAAACTATGAGAATTCCCCCTTCTTCTTTTTAGATTTTACAATTCTTCTTCTTTTATATCCCTAGATGTCTCCCTATACTTTCTTTCCTATGCAATCTTCTCCATCCTTTGTTCATAAGAGACAAATAGATGGTGCCTTTAATGCTGTGGGTGGCTCCAAAAATCTACTTGATGAACTGTTTCATCTACTCAAATTAACTCCAGCTGATTTTCCCTCCATTTCACTTTTGGCAACCAATACATGGAACACTTTGCTATGTTTGAAATAGGAGAGGACACTAGGTCAATTTTATAAAAATCCCCTTGATCACCTAGAATACATCAAAAAATGGCACTTGGTGCCTTTTGCCTGATTCATCGAAGACACGTGGATCTTTCCACTCCCCTTTGGTTGTGCCATAGTATCATTAGGGCATATATCGGACTCCTATGGATGGTGACATTTGGCAGCTTCCATAGACTTTTGAAGTAACACCTAAGAGCCACTACCATTTCATATTTGTTAATAGAGGTTGGCGATGATTCTCTTGGGCATTGACATGTGGAGACTTCCGTGGCTTCAAGGAAGATAAGTGGCATCTTCTGCTTCTTCTATGGATGGAGTAGAGGGGAACCCAAAGAGTGACACTTGGAAGCATCCACTACTTTGTGACACTTAAGCAAAATAAAATGATGCCTTTGTGTGTTGAATGGAAAGCATTGGACTCATGGCTTCTCGAATGTCGACACGTGGTGACTTGTGATTTTTCTCCAAAAAGGGCTTTTAGGGCCTCTACAACTACCACTTAGTGCTTTTCATCTTCTCTACTACCTTATGGTGAAAGTCTTTGAATGAAGTGTGAACGTCGATATGAGATGCAGATGCTGACACGTGGTGCGTTCTCATTAACTACTACTGGGTATGTGGCATGATCTACAGTTCTTGAAGTTTACAAAAAGGTGACTCAGGGGATGCCAACTGTCGGCTTTGTCTCTCAGAAAGTGATGCTTGGCAGCATCCACTTGAACTAATACTCTGGCAAAAATGAGACAAAGGAAACAAAAGGGGAAAAAGACCTACTCGGAGGGTGACACTTGGCAGCTTTCACTGCATCTCAACACTTGGGCAAAATGAACTGGCCCTCTACTTCAAATTATGCCACTTCGCCTGAAGAACCAAAATTGTAGTGCTCGAATCAAAAATAATTAAATACGACATAGAGTAGGAAATTAATCTGCATGTGCCACATGTCAAATGATATGTGCTTCATTTGAATAACTTGAACTTGATCTCTCTCTATTTAACTAGGATCCTCCACTTAAATGTATGCCATAAATTAGGATTTGAGTAATTGAATTTGATTATTCCATATATTTTATAAAAATATTATGCTAGACTTCAAGACTTGGGATAAAAGGAATAAGCAATGTTTGAAAAAAATAAAAAGGACCCCAAGAATTTAAAATGGACTTAGCATAAAGACTTGAAACATAGTTTGTTTGTATTAACAAATATGAATATTTTTGTTTGAGCTAAGTCTGCAACATGTAAAAGGGACCCCATGAATTTAGAATGACTTAGGCACAAAGATTTTAACCTAAGATTTTTAAGCTGGGCTAAACATAAAAAAGACCAAGGTGATTAACATAGAATAAAGGGACCTCACAAAAAAATGACTTAGAATAAGGTCTTATCCTAATTTTATATTTCATAGCTAAATATGATGGAACTTTGGGATAAGGTCTTGGGATAGGTAATAAAAGTGACCCTTCATTTTCACTTGTTCCATGCTAAGATAAAAGGGACCATTTGATATAAAATAGACCAAGCATATGATTTTTGGCCTAAACTTTTGTTATGTTGAAATTTTTGACCAAGCCTTAGGACAAAATTAAACTAAGACCATGTTATTATTAATTTATTCCCACTTAAAATTAAATAAAAGGTTCTTTCTAAATTTAAATTTGAATTAAAAGGTTCAAGAAAAACATTAGCCTAGGGTTTAAAAAAAATGAATTTAATTAACCAATTATAGATCAAGGTTAATAAATAATCAATTTAACATTAAAACACAAAAAACCTAAGCATGATCAACCCAAAATGGGCTCTATTAAACCTATATATTGAAACACAAATATTTAACATTAGTACTTCATATAAGATTAAAGTAAAGCCATGAAAAAATAAGTAATCCAGACCATGGTGTGGATGATATTCAAATACAAATAATGTGAAAAATGCTAATGACACTTTGATCAAGTGGATTCTCTATTTCAAGGCACAAATTTACACAATTTGACACATGCATCCCCATTTTTCAAAAATGGGGGTATGTTGACCTTAACACTATGGACCACACAATAAATACCATCCATCATGAAGGAGATGAGATCCATGAATAAGATGAGATGCCATTCTATATAGAAGATGAAGAGGAAGAAAGTACAACTAATCAAGAAACTTCACATGATTCCATCCAAAAATTAGAAACATGTGAGCAACATGTTTTGAATGGTGAGTGTACTGATGAATTTCATGTCTTTTTAGTTGATCATGTTGAAGAAGCCTTTTGGGATGACATAGAGAGATTTTGTGTAAATTTTGATAATCCATCTCCACCTCATATGGATATTGAGGAATTTTCTATAATAAGTACTTTTCTAGCCATTCATCAGTAATAAATTAAAGAATTGTAGCCAAGTTTGAATACTTATCAAGAAGCTAAATATTTTGACTAGCCACTACTTCAAAAGGATCATAATTAAGACATCAATCCAAGCATATCAGCTAAACTACCAATCAAACCTATGAATGAGGAAGATATATCATTCTCAATGCAATAAAGAAGATTTTGGGAATAAGATGATTGGATCTTGGATCCATACCTTTAATCAAAGTACCTGGGAGTGGAGGTTGGAATCTTAGTTGCATCATCAAGAAGACATGAGCATCCAATTTCTCTTATCTATAGAAGATAAATACTAAGAGATGACAAATACATTTTACGGTTTCATAATGCATCAAATAATTTCCCATTTGACCCTAGAGGAAAGCTTGTTACTTTAGGTTGTTTGTCCTAGGTTTGTCTTGTTTCAATAAGTGAGTAGCACAAGTAGCAGTCTACTCTGCTTTTCATTATTTTTCTATTTTCCTTAGGTTAGTGGTCCTTGCATTAGTAGTTCAGGTTTCCATTATATTTTTTTTCTTGTCAATAGGTGCCTTGGGCACTCTATTTTTTTGTTCCTTTTGGTCTATGTTTTGTTTCAAAAAGAGGTTATCCAAAGGATTGATATCTAGTATAAGATCTAGGTCAATATGTTGAATTGGATTAGAGACTCCATGCCCAATAGACTGCATAAGGTAAGAGATTATGGGTTCTCCAAGCATAGTATACATGCTTCCTAATTTAAAAAATTTAGGAACATTGGTGTATTATTCCTAATTTAGTTAAGGGTTTAGAGTAATAAAATCAATAAATAAATATGAATTTAATTAAGCTACTAGTTTGTAATAGTTTGACTATAATTTGAACCTTTCTTAAAATAGTAACAAGGGAGAGAAAGTAAGACTTATCTAGAAACTCACTGAGATAACTATTATAGGGTTTAAAATTCATTGTGTAGGACTGGGAGACTATCAAAAATTAGGATCTAGCTTTCATTTTATGATTGGAAAAGATCACCAAAATAATACACCCTAGGGTCTGATGTTATATTCATCTTCTATCACTATTTTCTAGGAGATTTGAGCTTTCTAGGTTTTGTTCATTATATCAATGTGAGCCCGTCTATGAAATTTGGACTATTGGATGTTTATAGAACTCCCTATAGAGTTCATTTTTTCTTCAAACCCTAGACTCCATTATTCTTTAACAAAATTTGGGAAAGAGGGTGGGGGGGTCAGTGTGTGTAATGTGCACTAAATTTGTATCCACACCTTTATGTGGGCATTTTGCCTATATACCAATACTTTGAAGAGGGAACAATCCATATGCAGTTATCCCACTTGATGTGCTTTATGAAATTATCTATATGAAGATGCAAATGATAAAACTAGGTGTGCTTGAAGTGGTTAGGGACTAGAATAATGATTTGAAGAGATTTTATTAGTATTGGCTAGTTGTATGCAAAGAATAGGGAATATTTTCTTAGTGGTCTTGTTTGTATTCTTGCTTACTTTGTGATAATTTCCAACCCTTTCCAAATGAACTTTAAATGGGATTTTATAGGGATATATTGGTCATGGGTTGAATGTACTCATATTAGGTTGATAAGAAAAGGGATAAAAAAATTGGAAGAATTAATCATTGGAGGCAAAAATGCACTTAGAAAAGAGCACTAAAAGTGGACACTAGAGGGACTGATGTTATAGTCCAAGTTGGGCACTATAGTCCTAAGCTAATGGGACTTAGGGGGATAGATTTGTCATGGAAAGAGTAGTCTAGTTGAGCTAAGACTAGGTTTGGAAGGCTACAAATGATTGGGAATTAGTGAAAGGATGGCTATGAGGGTCATGAGAGCAAGCAATAGGGACCTATGGGTTAGGTCTCATTAGCCACACTCAAGTTACCAATTTTCATATTTTATATGACTACATTTTCACCCCCTTTATTCTAGTGATATAGCAAAGCAAAATAATAGGATAAAATAAAAATAAAAAGCATACCTAAACTTATTTGTAAGGGTGAATTCTATGAAGCTATGTGATTTTGGGTGTGCATAGAGAGAGCACACTATGAAGTGTAAATCTATAATAGAAAATAAAGAGTACATTTGTTCTTACTAGATACACTATATCTAAAATAAGAATGTACAAAGCTAGGTAAAAGAGAGAGGAAGAGAAAGGAATGAATATACATATTTGAGTATGCAAACAAATACAAAACATGTTGTGATACTAAGTGATGTTAAATAATTTTGAGTAATGATAGATGATGTTGTATCAAGAGTAATAATATAAATGGAGCTAAGTTCTCAATTCCCTAAAAGTGTCTCAAGAATGCAAAGGTTGGCACTTTAGCTCCATCATCACCCACTAAGTGAAGCTATGTGATCATGTAGGTGCTAATAAATGTTTAGACTATGTGTCTAATCCATCTGAATAAGTGGCTCAAGAATACAAAGGCTAGCTAGTTCTTTATCTCCATCCTTTCCCCATGAAGTGAAGATATGAACTAATATTAGTGTGAAATGTGTGTTGTATGAGATGTATCCCAAAGACCATGAATGCTCTATAATATGGCAATGTGGTTTGGATAGTTAAATGTGTGCTATAAACTATGTCACTCTTGGCCAACTCAAAAAAGGTAGAGATTAGGCTTGTATGTAATCCACTTCAAAACTAGGATATAGGCTTATGTGGAATCCACTCAAAAATGTGGAGGTTAGGCTTGTATGAAAGCCACTCCAAAATGATGCAAACCACTTATAGATAGAATAAATCATGTAACTACTGAGAATGCCTATATAATGTACTAAAATTGAAAATAAAAGAAGATAAATGTGCCATGAATATTTCCCCCAATCATTCGTGTCTAAAACATGGATTCTGATCTAGAAGTTATACCAACTACCATATTTAAAATTAGAAGTGAGAGCCATCATGCTACCCATGATGCCCCATATATATATATTCTTTGAGAAAAATTGTACTAAAAACTATTGATTTTGAACTCATCTAAATGTGTAAAACTATAGCTAAACCTACTTTTCTACTTGAGTCTAAAAACTTTGATTTTTTTGTTATTTGGATGGGATCACCAAAAGCAAACACTAGAGAGTCCAATGCTGTAGTCCCATTTTTGTGTTATTGTTTTTGGCTAAATTTGGTAACTATTCTATAATTCTCACTATCTACCTAGTCTTTTCTACATAGTTTGAAGTCTGGTTGTTGTTTAGGGTGTTCTAAAAACTACTTTTTTGACCATTAGGAGCTCTGATCTCTATGAAAAAACCCCTATTTATTTCCCCCTCTTTTGAGGGTAGGAATAAAGACCCTAAAATGACTATAATCAAAATAAATATACCTACAAGCATGTTATGCTACAAAGATACATGATATAGTAATGATAATCGACAAGATATATCAATAAATAACATTATTTATAATGAGAGATTATTAGATCAACAGGGGTATGCCTAGATAGATATAACAATGTAATAGCATGTGTAATGTACTGAATTGGATTTAAAAGTCTAGTTAATTTTTAGTTGTTAGTTTTCAAATAGGGATGGAGCATGATGTCCATCATGGCATCTAAGAAAGCAAAATAATGCATGATGTGGATCATGGTATTATAAATAATTAAAAAGTAAACAAGTACCAATCACACAAGGTAAGAATCAAGAAGCATACAAGAGTGGCCAAGGGACCAATAAAACAAGGGACATAGGCACATGCCACTCAAATTAGAAAGAAAGAATACAAGGCATGTTAAAATGCCACATACACATACAATTAAAAACAAGTAAGGTTGGCATAAGGGTCACCATCACTTAAAAGAGTATAAGAAAAGGACATTGGAAAATGTCCTAAAGCACACACAAGATATAAGTAAAGGACATTGGAAAATGTCTTAAGGCACATACATGAGACAAAGTAAGAATTGAGAAATGAAATCACATCTAGATATGTAAAGTAAGAAAAGAAAGCATGTAATACTGGAAATACAATCAAATATAACTAATCAAAGAAAGAAGTGAAAGTATGTAAGACATGTAGTACAAGACTAGGTATATGCTAAGAAATACATAAGTGTTATATACTAGTGAAATATCGATAGATAATCTATGTAAGCTAGTAAATAATGTACGTTGACATGATAAATAGAGTGTGTAATGTAAGATTGACATAACCTAGATGGTGTAGTCATATAAAATATGCCCCTAGTGGGTATGTATATCAATGTGTGTCTCAAATATAGAAGTAGGATTCCCCCTCAATGGGTAGATTAAAGCAATTAGGGATCTGTATGTCATTACACACACTTAAATAAGATCAATTGAAGCATGGTAATGTAGATAAATTGAAAAACAATAACATAGAATAGTAAATGTAAGTCTAGCATAGTAGTAGAAATGTAAAGCATAGATGATGCATATAATTGATTTTTTTGTGTTTTTTAGTTATTTGAATGTTTTTGGATTTTGAAAGTTTGTATTGTTTTTGGTATTTTTGGAATATTTGAATGTTTTTTTTGATATTTTAAGTTAAGTACAATCAATCATAAGGAAATTATGTATAATTAAAAAACTAAAAAGAAATAATACTAACTAATGAGTCTTATGGGAGACTCCTTATCATGGTGTCCTATATCAAGGAAAGGGATTGTGTGTGATCATGAAACATGATGTAAGGGTTGAGATTGTGGCTGTGAAAGCTATATATGTTATAACTGATCTAAAATCTTTGAAATGGAAACTAACTATGGGGTCCCCCTATAAATCTAAGAAGTGGATGCAATTATAAGGCTCTTAGGGACCCATCTAGTAGTATGATAAACTCTCTAAATATGTGCTTTATGTGTAGAGGCATGAGACCTCAATGATATTACCCTAGGTGTGAACACTGTAACTAGAAGTTGTCTAGAATTATAAAACTATGGTTTCTTTAAAAGATACCTTTGTGTAAGTATATGAACTCTCTTTGCTGGTGATGAATGCTTCAACTATGTCTAAATTTGAACTGGAAGAAGAACTAAAACTGGTGTCAGAATTGAATCTAGTGACTGCACTATAGAAGATGGCTCTAAAGTGGGGAATGGTAACTCATATAGAAATCCACCAATTATAACAACCTGATTAGCATGAATGAATTTCATGCATCTATGAACTATAGAAGATATTGTTTAATGTTTCTTAATCTATGGTTGACCAAGTAACATATCAAAAACCTTATCACTAATGTTTCTTAATCCATGGTTTAATTATACAATTTGGGCATATGAAACCTTATCACCAATTTTGATGCTAAAATTAGCTAAGAACATGTCAACTAAAGGATTGAATGTGTTGACTAACTGATTTGATAGACTATAGAACCATTCTAAAGCATAATCCTTTAGACTCCATGGAAATAGTTTTTTAAGTAGCAAGTCATTTAGCACATAGTCTAAGCATGTTGCATGAAAAGATCTCAAATGTATATCTAAATAACCCTTGTCATCATATAAAGTAAGCTTAGATTGAACAAAATAATGTGGAAAAGGTGTAGCAGTAATGTGATGTGTAAATGGTGTATGTAGTATATCAAAAGAATCCAAAGCCTATGTAGGTGTAGAGGCACCTTTCCCAAGATGTAGCGCCTTGGATTGAATAGATCTTATCTCTTGTATAAGGGTTTCCACATCAAGAAACAAATATGTACTAGATGTAGCTAGTGGCATAGAGTTAGGTTGGGCTTTTATAGGGCATTGTTGAGACATAGTTACCACCGTAGTGTCATGTTCAATTGGATGCTCTATGGTTTGAGAAGATTGACCATTGTTCACTTTTTTTTAATTCTTGAAGTATTTTAAGCTTATAATCTTGCATGTTAGGGTGTTTAGTTAAGAGTTCTTGAAGTTTCCTTTTATTGGTTTCAACAAAACCGGTGTATTGAGCCATCGTTAAGGTAGGAAAACAAATTGAAAATTGATTGAATTTTTTGTAATAGTTTGTAATAAACAAGGTGTTATGGAAGGAAAGTACTAAATATAGGAAATGTAAAGTCCTAAAAATAAAAAACTGGAAAGTGCATAAAAAGGATACAAATCTCATAAACATGTAAGGTGATACCTCAAAAAGCAAATATGAGCTAGTATATGAAACTAGGGTTTTGAATGAAATTATTTTAAAATTACTAAGGAATTTCAAAATTTGATACAAATTTCTAACTTAAATATGCTAGTAAAAAACAAAAAATTAGTAAAAAATTCTTTATTTGAAAAGACCTAGTGTATTGAACTAGGGTTTTGCAATTTTTTTTAAAAAAAAATTACTATGGAATTTTAAAATTTAAGGTGAATTTTTAATTTAAATATGCTAGTAAAAAATTAGAGAAATATAGGAAAAATATTGGGAAAAATACTAAGACCTAGTATGGGCAACTAGGGTTTGAAAGAAAATTATTTTAAAATTACTATGAAATTTTAATATTTGATGCAAATTTTGGATTTAAATATGTAAGTAAAAAAATAGAAAAATATGAGAAAAATACTAGGAAAATATTAGGCCCTAGTATGGGCAACTAGGGTTTCAAAGAAAATTATTTTAAAATTACTATGAAATTTTAAAATTTAATGCTAATTTTTTATTTAAATTATGTAGGTAAAAAAATCAAAAAAATATAGGAAAAATTAGTAGGAAATTTACCCTAGGGTTTTTATAGTTTTTATGCACAAACAAAGTAAGTCAGGTTCACCAAATGATTTAATTTTTTTGGGAATATTGGTGTATTATTCCTAATTTAGTTAAGGGTATAGAGTAATAAATCAATAAATAAATATGCAATTAATTAATATACTAATCTATAATAATTTAAATCTTTCTAAAAATGGTAATAAGGGAGAGAAAATAAGATAGTTAGAAACTAACTAAGATGGTTATTTCAGGCTCTAAAATTCATTATGTATGACTAGGACACTATCACAATTCAAGATTTGGCTTTAGTTTTATGATTGGATAAGAGAACCAAAATAGGACACCCTAGGGTTTGAAGCTATAGTTCTTTTTTGATACTTTTGTCTAGGAGATTTGAGTTTTCTAGGTTTTCTTTGTTGCATCTGTGTGAACCTACCTATGAAATTTTGACTATTAGATGTCTATGGAACTCCTTTTAGAGTTTATTTTGTCTTCAAACCCTAGACTCCATTATGATTTGAAAAACTTTGGGAAAGAGAGGGGGTCAGTATGTGTAAGATGCACTAAAAATGTATCCACACCCCTTGTGTAGGAACGCTACCTATATACCAATACTTCAAAGATGGATCAAGCCATATGTAGTTCTCCCACTTAATGTGCTTTGTGAAATTTTGTATATGAAGATGTAAATCTAAAACTCGCTGTGTTTGAGGTGGCTAGGGACTGGTGTAAGGATTTGAATAAGATTTTAGTATTATTAGTTAGTTGTATGCAAAGAATATGGAAAGTTACCTCAGTGGTCTTGCTTTTATTCTTACTTAATTTTTGATAATTTCCAACCCTTTCCAAATTAACTTTAAATGTGATATTATAGGTATCTACTAGTCATGGGTTAAATGTGCTCACATTAGGCTGAGAAGGAAAGGGATAATAACTGGAAGGAATTGACCATTAGAGAAAAAAATGCACTTGGATAGGAGTTCCAAAAATGAACACTAGAGGGCCCGACGCTATAGTCCAAGTTGGGCACTATAGTCTTGAGCTAACAAGACCTGGGGGGTAGATTTATCATGGAAAGAGTAGTCTGGCTGAGTTGGGACTAGGTCTAGAAGGCTATGGATGATTGGGAATCAGTGAAAGGATGCCTATGAAGGTCATGAGAGAAAAAGAGAGAGACCTATGGGTTACATTTCATTAGCCTCACTAAAGTTACCAATTTTCACATTTTATATGACTAAACTTCCTTATAAGTCACCATAAGTGTTAGCCATTTTGGCCCACATATCAAGTTTTGCCTGTAGTTGGAGGAAGAAGCCTAGTAGGGTCATAATAAGGTAGAATATGCAATGGCTTAAAAATGAGTTCATTAATTTCAAGTGGAGGGATCCAAGCAAGTTTTCATGGTGTCTACATAGTTTCATGAACAAGTTTGGAAGCGTTGAAGGCAAAAGGCTAAGTGCAAAACCTCTATTTTGGCTAAGTCCTCACTTGGCATTTTTTGTCTTGGGAAAAATTTCCACATTAAAAGGAGCTAAGTTAATTTATTTAAAGAAAATTATCCATGTTTCTTTTAGACATTTTTTACAAATCTAAGTATTTATTCTTTCAAGAATTTTATTTTGAGAACTTAGCTAAGTGTTGGAATTCTTTTGGACAAATCTGAAAGAAAATTTCTAAAGATGGAATTTTTTGAAGAAAATGCCTTAATAATTTTTTTGAAGACTTTTTTCTTTTAGGAAAAGTGTCTATGCAAAAACCCCAAAAGACATATCAGTTAGATAAAAGATCCAAAACAAAAATCCTAAATGGTATTTTTTCAAGCAAAGTGTCCTATAGAATTTTCTCGAAGGGTCATTTCTTTGACAAAATGGTCCTAAGACAAAGTCCCAAAGGGTATTTATTTTAGGAAAGGGGCTAATGCAAAAGTTTTAAAGGGTCATTTTTCAAAAATGTGTCCTATACAAAAGTATTGAAGGGTAACACATGTCATTTGAAAGTTAAAATACTAAAGACAAAGGTTTTGATAAAAGGTACAAGGATAAAAAATCTTTTAAGAAAATTGTCCAAGACAATTTTCCTGAAGGAGGAACTCTTTCAAAGAATTTGTTCCAAGGCAAAAGACTAAGTAAAATTTCTTTCAAGGAAAGTGGTCAAAAGAAAAAATATCAAAGATATGAATTATATCAATCATTTTTTTTGCAATAAATTTACTAAGGAAAAGATAAGGCAGACTTAATTCTTTCTAGCGATCATCTTGCAACAATTTCCCTGGACATTTTATCCAATATAAAAGAGATGCAAACAATTTCCTTTGGAAAAAGTGGTTGAGACACAAAGCCCACAACAAATTTACAACAAAATGTTAAAAATAAATAGACAAGGAATTTATGATCTAGTAGAGTGATGTGTGTGAAAGTGTCAAAATTAGGCTCAAAAGTCATCCATTAGGTCCATAGATTGATGGTTGTGTAGACGTCATTGACGTTTTTGTTGACCAAATTTTACTTTTAGGTCAAATTTGGGAACCCCTAGGTAAAAAATTGGTTTTTCAAATGTTTTTGGGGCCATAATATCTTTTCATGAGGTGTTTCATAGATCATTTAATTTTTTTCAATGACATATTAGCCTTGATCATAAATTTCATTAGCCAACATGTCCTTTTGAGCCATTTTAGGGGTCAAAAAGGTGCATTTAATTATTTTTATAGGTTTATTTTGAAATTTGAAGGTGTAATAACATTATTTCATACCCCATGTATCCATATACGTCTTAATTAATTTAAAAAACTCTTATATTATAGCTTATATAGAAGAAAAGGTAGTTTTCTTGAAGGAAAAGAAGAGTTTGTCACTTATATGACCTCCTTGGGAAGTGTGCCATGTGTTAAATGGTCAGTAAGTACATATTAATATTTTCCATTTTCAATTACATTCTTTTTTTAATTTATAATTTTCATTTCTTTCTGAAAACCGTTCATCTCTCTTTTCACCCTTCTTGGCAAGCAAAAGTGACCTTCAATTTTTTGCTTGGTATGGATAGCTCAAGTTGTTTCAAGGAAAATTATTTTTTGACATTGTTTTAAACTTATATACATTAATTTACATATAATTTTTTTTTAAAATGGTGGTTTGTGCTTCATGAACCATTTATAACAAGTTGACTATACAAATCTACCTTTTAATCTATGCACTCTTTAGTTTTTACCTTTTTTTGGAGGATTACATATAATAAAACTACTGATATGAGTTATATATTATTTTAAATATCTATCCTCATGATTTAAATTCTTAATTTAATGATTTTCAAATATCTCATGAGCTTTTTGGTTTATCTTGTAGGTTGATGTCCTAGGTGTAATGGCAACCATTTTCACCACTTGTAGAAGGTTGTAATCTCTACAAGAGCTTAACATGAAAGGGAAATTATGTTACAATGTTTCAATATCATAGGTTCCACCTCTTTTCATTTATTTTTCCCATATATCCATGCTTTGATCAAACACACATGTATTGATCACACCAAATAGTGATATTAGATACTCTACCTGTTTGTTCAGATGTCTGCAAGTGTTTTTAACATTTAAAGGGATGTTTTGGAATTGGTATTAACGTATATTTGGTGTAAATCATTTAATTTAAGGTTTTACCTTTACCTTTAGTTTTAAGTTTATTTTTAGACCTTTCATCCACACTTTTACTTCATTTCATACTCACTATGCATATATATAGCCAACAGCCACCTACAGGTGGTCCTTGACAGTTAGTTGAGGTGTCATGTTGGGAACTAAAGTATGATGAGATCCCCTTTAAATTCTTATCATGTAAAAAACTCAAGTTAGACATGTTGGAGGCATAAAATGGGTGGAATGAGAGGTAATCTATCTTTAGGCACAAGATGGCACTATTGAGGCCCAATTTCCCTAAATGGGCAAAATAAAGGTTTAAGGGCTTTTTGTGCACCTTTTTCAACATGTCTACTAAGGGTTCCAATTCATCTTAAGGGATGAATATTATAACATATGGTATAGTAGATAACTCTAAAAAATAATATGTTTATAGGGTGAGTGGAGGATGGACATTTGAAGACCTAAAGTTGCCTATGAAGCCACTGAAACTAAATAGTGAATTCTACAGATTTGATCTTTTAAGTGACCATTGGTATCTTCATGAGGAAACAAGGAATTCCTTCATGGATATAGTAGTCTCATAGAATTAATTATAAAAAAAATACATGTATATCATTATTATAATTTTCATGCATGCCTTTTTGAGCCGATGGTCTAGTATAGTCCATACATTAAGGAGAATTATACACCTACAACAAGGTGTAAAGGTAATGAGTTAGCATGAAGGTTTAGGTGTTATTTAGGACATTTATTTTGAATAAAATAATATTAAAATGTTATTATATATTATTAAATTCAAATGGGAGTCTCTAAGGAGGATAAAAAAGCTAAATTGAGGTCAATAAACACCTACTAAAAACAAGAAAGGCAAAGTACACAGTCAACTAGTCTTGACTAGTTTTAGGAGCAATTCATTTTAAAATGTCAGATATGCAGTTAGAGAATGAATGAAATGGATCAATAGCTTCATGTAATATGAATACACACCATGAATAGGATATATTTAAAATCCACATACACCTAAAGTAACATATAGGTAGGTGTCTTAATCAAGTGACTGTGAAGGATAGTGAGCTGAAAAAGGGATGTTTTGACAAGGTTTTATGCCTATATAGGATGATATGAATGAACCTAAAAAATTAAAAATGACCCTAATTTAAGAAAAAAGGAAGTTTTTATACCCTATTTTAGAGGCATAACAATAAAACTTGCACCTACAATCAAGTTTAAGAGCAACACAGTCAAGAATTGTAAACCTAGTCTTAAAAGGTTAAAGAGTGTGAAGGATATATGAAAATTTAAGGTGTTGAATAAGGATGAGAGTCACTATTTAATGAAATAAAAAAGTAAATTATTAATTTTACAATGTATATAAATAAAATTTATACCTATTGAGTCTTTAAACAAACAAACATAATCAACTTTAGGAACCTTACATAATCTACCCTCCAAGAGGTATGCTTAGAATTTGTATGAGTTAAGGGATCTATTGACCCAATAAATACATATTTTTTTGGTTTGTATTACCTATATGACCTAGGAAATCCTCTTATATATGTATTTTTTTTGAAAAAATAGGGGAAGTGATCCCTATTTTATCTCAGACAGGGGGAACTTCCCTAAGTGAATAGGTTTTTGAAGTCTTGGACAAAAGAGATGAAATGATAGACTGAGAGTGTTAAGAGACTTTTAAAAAAGGTTTTTAAAATTTTAATACATATAAAAAACTGTTTAAAACACTTCACAAACGGATATAATCAATCAATATATCTAAACAATAAAGTTTGCAAGTAGTCTTGTTAAACACTTTAAGGCCTATAGGCCAAATAGTAAGAACCATCTTCATTTATAGTGTGAAGTGATATTTATAACCTATTAAGACAAATTTAGGAGATCATATAGATTTTTATAGGCCATTTTTAATCAATTAAAACCATCAAAGGTCATGTAAATTTCTAGGTTGTGGTTAGGCTTAAGGGTAGGGTTTTGGCATTGACCCCAAATGGATGGTTACCTTCACTTTCAACATGGGATGAGATATCCAGATGATTGGAGCATATATATGGGGTCACTAAATATTTTTAAAATATATTTTAATGTATGGAAAACTAAAATAAACCATTCTTGGTTCTAAAATCAAATTGAGGATGCAAGAAAGAGGAAAACAAGCTTGAATAGGCAACTTTGAAATGTTGATATCTTCTTGGAGGATATGCATGGGAGTCAGAGGACTTTAGGAAAGTTATTAAGGTCCTTTAACATATATTTTTTTTAATTTTAATATAAGTTGGATGTCAAAGTTTTATGAATGAAGCTTAGGAGGGAAAATAGGCCTAAAACCCTTGTTAAACTCTTATAGAGACCCAATGTTGGAAATGGAGATATAAAGTTGATATAATGGCATAGCTTGATCATGAGAAATATTTTAAATTATATATGACTCACTCAATCTCCCTCACATTCCAACTAGCTATACGGACTTGTATAAATGTGGTGAAAAGTAAGCTATTTTTGACCATTTTTTGTGTTGTGTAGGATACAAGAAGAGTCTAAAGTTTAAATAAAATTTGGGAAGAATATATGTATTATTTATAACTCCATATTTTCATTTAATTCCAAGTATAAACTTCTAAGTGTTAAAACTAGGTGCTTCAACTCATCTAGTCAAAACTGGCCTAATGGACAAGCTAGGGAGAAGTGTGAAAACTTTAAATGAATGGGTTTTAAGGTGTACTTAGTGATTATAAGGACATTGAGTGTATTTATATGTGTCATTAACTTCATACCATATATTTTCATGATTAATTGATGCCAATTTTGATGCCAAGTGTGCAAGGTGCATGGAAGAGTAGTTTTTTAGAGAGTAGATGATGATTTCTCCTTTCCACGTGATTATAGGTGACTAGGCCTAAAATAATTCATGGAAATTAATTTATTATTTCCTTAAACTTCATTCTAATCATCATACCTAGTTCCAATTAGTTATAAGGTGTTTAAACAAGACTAATCATACAAACAGTTTTTTTGAGCTAGAATGGGGAGTTTATTACCACCTTTCATAAGGTTTATGACTTGGATTTAAATTTATGCCTCCAAAACTTGAATGTTTCATCCCATAACCTATCCACATTCACAATTAACTCCTTTTATCATCTTGAAAATTATCCTTGTGACCCTTGGACTTCTCTCTTCTTCTCTCTCTCTCTCATAAGCTCTATAGGAACTAGCCATTTTAACATTATATTGGATGTTCCACCTAAGTATGGAAAATCCATACTAAAATGTATACATTTTGATAAATATTAATACTTATGTTTACCTCGTTAATTAATTTTATTAATGTGTTCATTTGGAATGTTTAATTTTTTATAAGTGAAGGCTATGGATTATTTAGCATGTTATTTCATTTTATCATCTATTTGTAGTTGGAAAGTTTCTTCTTACAGGGAATGTGAAGTGTTATAGGAAATGTATAAGATTTATTGAGTTATCCTATTGATTATTTCCCTCATAGGCCTCTTTTTTAGTCCTCTTATCTTTTCACATTCATCCATAACCTCACAATGTAACGTTGATGTGAGAAGATGAATATTGGAGAAGTGTATGTTTAGTTTGTCCTTTGATTTAAAGTGTGACATGAATATGGTTGGATTCCTTAATTTTATTTTTTGTATCAGCTCCCTTAGGTTTGTTTTCTTTTAGTTATCCTTCTCCCTTTTCACCCCCAAATTTTATTAGTAATTGATATCCAAAGTGGTACATCAAGGGAGCTAGCTCTATCTAGAGATTCACCTCATTCCTTAGGATACCGACAAGCCTATAGGTGATTAAATTTTGCCACTTGGATTAGGATATGTTTTAATCTCCTCAAAGGGTGAAAATACAAGTGATAATAGTTTTTGGCTCGCTCAATGGGATTCTTGTTCTAAGAAGTTGAGATATTTTTGGTGGTGTCTCTCAACAATCAACCTTTAGAGGCATCTATCAAAGCATAAATGAAAAATCCAATGATATATCAGTTGGTCAAGTAGCTTATATTATCACTTTAATATTTATGGTAACATGTTTTCTTTATGTTCTTTCTTTCAATGAAGTTTCATGACTGAATTTGGTGTTGAGTTTTGTTCTCTACAAGTTGGTGAGACATTACAAGCTTGTGCCATTCCCTATCAATATGAAAAATTCCTTGGTAAATATTATCATGATCCTTACTAGCCTCAATATGAATATCATCAGCTCCAATATGATCCTTGTTAACCCATGAATGAATTATATTAGTAAGCCAACCCATTTCCACCTTCAAGAAGACACTCTTGGTTTATGAAAGGTATATGATAGATATTGATACTCAAAGGGGGTGTGGTCTAGATACTCCTAGCCATATTATTAATAGGGTGAGAGATGCATTAGATTTGATAAAAATAGAGTGGGTACCTATTGAGAGAGCCAATTGGCAAAGGCTCAATAGTGAGATGCTTGATGTGAGTGGTATAGTTTCTTCCTTAGAGCATAGGCTGGGATTTTATGAAAGGCAACCTCACCATACCTATCATCCTTCATATCCACTTCCCTAAGTTTCCTACTAGCCATACATGACCCCTACTCATGAGCTAAATCAAGCCTATCAAAGTCATCCTCTTCCTAATCAGTTGGAGGATAAAATTGAAAAGAGAAACCTTATGTTTGAAGCTAATCTTGATAGGTAAACTGAATTGGAAAATATGCATATGCATCAGTCCATGTTGGTAGTAAAGGAAGTGGAGTTTAATCCCTCATTTCCCTCTCATAATTCATCCCCACCATCTCAAAAGGAGACCTCTAGTCTCAATATCCTAAGCTGGAGTAAGATAGTGGAGTCATGGGAAAGAAAGAGGATAAAAGCCTTGATAAAGAGTGTGAAGTTGAGAAGGAGCTTGATTCTAGACCAACCCATCCCACCCTTCCTCAAGAAAATACTTCTAATCCTAACATCTTAAGCTGGAGTAAGATAGTATAATCATGGGGGAAAAATGAGGATAGAAATTTGGTTGATAAGGAGTGTGAAGTGGTGAATGAAGTTGATCCTTTGCAAGTTCCTCCTACCTTTCCTCAAGAAACTTATTATGTCCCATGTTAGCCCTTGTGTATTACTTATAATCATGATGATTTGTATGAACTTTAAGAGAAAATTTTCCAATAAATCCTAGCCAAGAAAATTTAGTAGTTAGAGTCAAAGATGAGGTTACTAAATTAAGGTGTGATGGAAGGTTTAAACCCAAAAGAAGATCCTATGCCTAAACACACCCCATACACCCTTCCTCAAGATAATCCTCAAGATAAATTAGATGTGAATGAAGTGGTTGTAAAATAGAGGGAATAAAATCAAGTTTTTTTATCCCAAGGTCTGCCTCCCCTTCCTCAAGAGCTCCCAAAAGAATTCCCAACTTTACATTCTCAATCTAATTTTGAGCCCTATGTTCCACCTCCACCAACTAGTTCCTTTTGTACTCATCCCATAAACATTTTACTTAATGGACTTATGGTGTGGGAACCTCAAGAAGATAAATAAGTTGAGGAAAAATTATAACTCTTACTTGAATAAAGTATAACTCCTTGGTAGCCATATTGGGCAAGGTTACCAGATTTCAAGATGCCTAGTCTTGGCATCACTAAGAAGGAGATTGAAGATGTTGTAGCCCTTGACAAACAATATCATATTGTGATAGTTGAGGTATAATTTAAAAACCCTCAAGAAGTCATTAGTGTTGAAGAAGAGGTGATATTTTGTGTTGAATCTCCGTGTTTGGTTGATGATGAAGCATACACTCACTGTGTTGAAGAAGAAAACTTGGAAAAGAGCCTATTGAAATTTGAAGATGAAGGAGTCTCTTTTTATTTTTCCCATTAATGATTCTGATCAAAGTGAATAATATGATTTGTGGTAGAGATTTGAAGACATTTGTAAAGAGTTTGAATCTCTCTAGGGGTTTACAACTCCTTTAGAGTTGGTTACAAGTGATGACAAGAAAGATGACATAGTTCAAGATGTCATATATGATAAAAATGACATTTTACAACATGTCATAAGTGAGAAAGAAGAAAATCCACATCAGCCTTTGTAGGTCATGACAAACCTCTATTGGCCTCAATCTTTTAAAGAACAAGAAATCATTCCTTTTGAGACTATGCATATAAAGAAGATGAAAGTTGATCATAAGAAAGAGAGTGGGAAGTAACATGAATTATGTGTAAAAGGTCAGGAGGAATATGTATAAATTATAGACATATTTGAAGATGATGTACTTGAGAGTAAGTCAAGTGAAGTGACAAGGAATATGTCTAGTCTATCAAGTGTTTAATATAAAGAGCAACATGTTTGGCACCCTCACCCATCTCATGCAAAAGGAGACTCAAGAAAATTTCCCTTTAATACTAGAAAGGGAGGTATGACTGATTGTTAGTTATACATAATAGTTTTTTTCAGATTCTCCTAAGTGCTTTGAGCACACGTATGTGTGTGTTTGCTTTATTTGTTGTGTGTGTATTTTGTTTTTTATGGTTGAGGTAGTCATTAGTTGTCTTGTCTTGGTCAAGTTTACGGTAAATTTCAAATTTTTCCTTGATTGTATCAAGATTTATATGAATCCTAATCCCAATGGACTGATAAGGCTATTGGTCTAGTTAGTATAGTAGGCATACTACCCCTATGAGTCACCAATTTGTTGACCAAATTTGACTTTTATGTCAAATTGGGGCACCCCTAGGTAAAAAAATGAGTTTATAGATGTTTTTGGGGGAATAATATCTTTTTATGAGGTTTTTACTATATCATTTAATTTTATTCAATGATATATTACCCTTGGTCATAAATTTCATTAGCCAACATGTCCTTTTTTAGGGGTCAAAAAGGTGCATTTAATGCTTTGTATAGGTTTATTATGAAATTTAAAGGTATAAAAATATTATTTAGTATCCCATGTGTCCCTATAAATCTTAATTAACTGAAAAAACTAAAATATGTTAGGTTATACAAAAGAAGAGGTAGTTTTCTTGAATGAAAAGAAGAGTTTGTCACTTGTACGACCTCTTAAGGAAGTGTGCCATGTGGGAAATGGTCAGGTAGTGCCTCTTCAGATTCCCCATGGTAAATTAAATGATTTTATTGATTTATAAGTGTCATTTATTTCCCAAAACCATTCATCTCTCTTTTCACCCTTCTTAGCAAGCAAAAGCGACATTTAGGTTTTTACTTAGTACAAACATCTCAAGAAGTTTCAAGGAAAATAATTTTGGGAGGTTGTTTTAAAATCCAATAAATTAATTTCAATATAAGTATTTTTATAAATGGTGACATGTGCTTCATGAACCATTTATAAAAATTTAACTATGCAAATTTGCCTGCTAATTTGTGCACCCTTTAATTTTTGCCTTATTTTGGAAGATTCTATACAATAAAACTGATAAGATGAGTTCCATATGATTTTAAATCTATATAATCATGATTTACTATTAATTTAATGATTTTAAAATATCTCATGAGCTTTTTTGTTCAACTTACATGTTGATGTCCTAGGTGTAATGGCAACCATTTCTACTGCTTGCAAAAGGTTGTATTCTCTACAAGAGCTTAATATGAAAGTTAAATGATGTTTACCATGTTTAAATATAATAGGGGACACATCCTTCCATGTTTTGGTCTCATATATCCATGCTTTGATCAAACACACATGTTTTGATCACACCAAATAATCATATTAGATACCTTGCCTATTTGTTCATATGTTTGCAAGTGTTTTTAATGTTTAAAGGGATGTTTTGGAACTATTAATAAGTTATATTTGGTGGAAATAATTTAATGGAAGGTTTAAACTTGAGTTTTAAGTTCATTTTGAGACATTTCATCCACACTTTTGCTTTATTTCATGCTCACTACCCATATACACATCCAATAGCCACCTACAAGTGGTCCTTAACAGCCAGTTGAGGTGTCATGTTGGGAACTAAAGTATGATGAGATACCCTTTCAAGTAATAGCATGTGAAAAAAATCAAGGAATACATGTTTTTGGCATCAAATGGGTGGAAGGATAGGTAAGCTATATTTAGGCACAAGATGGCACTGTTCAGGGCCATTTTTCCTAAATGGGCAAAATAGAGGTCTAAGGGCTTTTTGTGGACATTTTTCAACAAGTATCCTAAGGGTTCCAGTGAATATTAAGGGATGAATCTTGTATCCTATTGTATAATAAAGAGATATAAAAAATAATAGGTTAAAATGGTGAGTGGAGGATGGACATTTGAAGACCTAAAGTTGCCTATGAAGCCACTAAAACTAGATAGTGAATTCTACATGTTTGATCCTTTAAGTGGCCACTGGTATCTTAAGGAGGAAACAAGGAATTCCCTCATGGATAGATTAGTATCATATATTTAATGGTAAAAAAAATTACATGGAGATCATTATTATAATTTTCATGCATACCCTTTTGAGCCTATGGTCACCTACAGTCTGTATATTAAGGAGAGTTATACACCTACAACAGGGTGTATAGGCAGTGAGTTGGCATGGGGGTTTAGATGTTATTTAGGACATTTAAGTTGAATAAAATCATATTTAAATGTTATGAGATCTCAAGGGATTAAAATGGGAGTCTTTAATGAGGATAACCAAGCTAAATTGAGGTCAATAAACACCTACATCAAGCAAGAAAGGCAAAGTACATAGACAACTAGTCTTGACTAGTTTTAAGATCACTTCATTTCAAAATATTAGATATGCAGTTAAAACATGAATTAAAAGTCTCAATAACTTAATGTAAGATGAATACACACCAAGAATAGGATATATTTTAAATTCACATACACCTATAATAACCTACATGCACGTGTCTCAATCAAGTGACTGAAGGACAATTAGCTAAAAAAGGGATGTTTTAACAAGGTTTTATGCCTATATAATATGAGATGAATGAACATAATAAATTAAAATGAACTTAAGGGAATAAAAATGGAATTTTTTATACCCTGTTTTAGAATCCTAACAAGACAACTTGTACCTATAGTCAGGTTTAAGAGCAACATAGTCAAGAATTATAAACCTAGTCTTAAGAGGTTAAGGAGTGTGAAAGATATATGAAAGGTTAAGGTATTTAAAAAGGATGAGAGTCACTATATCATTACCTAAAAAATTAAATTGGACAATTTAAAATGGATATTAATCAAATATATACCTATAGGGTCTTTAAACAAGTAAACATAGTCCACTTTAGGAACCCTGCATACTCTACCCTCCAAGGTGTCTATCTTGGAATTTGGGTGAGTTAAGGTGTATATTAAACCAATAAAGAAATATTTTTGGTTTATAGTACCTATATGACCTAGGAAATCCTCTCAGATATGTATTTTTTTAACAAATATGAGAAGTGCCCCTATTTTGTCTCAGACAGGGGGCACTTCCTTAGGTGCATAGGTCTGAAGTCTTGGAGAAAAGAAATGAAATCATGGAATAAGAGTGTTAATAGGCTCTTAAAAAAGGTTTTTAAAGTTGGAATAAATATTTAAAAATGTGTAAAACACTTCATAAAAGGATGGAATCAATCAAAATATCTAAACAACAAGGTTTACAAGTAGGAATGTCAAACACTTTAAGGCCTAAAGGCCAAATAGAGAACCATCCTCATTTATAGTGTGAAGAGATATTTATAACCTATGGAGATAGTTTTAGAAGATAATAATAGAATTTTTTGAGCCATTTTTAAGCAAGGAAAACCAACAAAGGTCATGTTGAGTTCTAGGTTGCAGTCAGGCTTAAGGGCAGGGTTTTGGCATTGACCCTGAATGGATGGTTACCTTCACTTTCAACATGGGATGAGATATCCAGATGATTATATAATATATATGGGGTAAATATAGATGTTTAAAAGTTATTATAATTAGGTAAAACCAAAATAAATCATTTTTGCATCCAAAATCAACTCAAGCATGCAAGAAAGAGGAAAATAAGCTTGAATAGGCAACTACAAATACTCATATCTTCATGGAGGATATTCATGGGAGAAAAAGGAGTTTTGGGAAGTTATTAAGGTCATTAAACATAAAATTTTTGTAATTTTTATATTGGTTGGATGTCAGAGTTTCATGAATGAAGCTTAAGAGGGCAAATAGGTCTAAAATGCGTGTTAAACCCTTACAGAGAGCTAATGTTGAAAATGGATCTATAAATATGATACAATGGCATATTTTTCTCAAGAAACATATTTAATATTACATATGACTCACTCAATATCCATCACATGCCAACTAGTTGTATGGACTTATATGGATGAGGTGAAAAGCAAGCCATTTTTGACCATTTTTTGTGTTGTGTAGGATACAAGAAGAGTTTTGAAGTTAAAATAAAATTTTGGAGGAATATATAGAATGGTTATAACTCCATATGGTAATTTAATTCCAAGGATAAACTTCTAAGTGGTCAAACTAGGTGCTTCAACTCAGCCAGTCAAAACTGGCCTAATGGATAAGCTAGGGAGAAGTGTGAAAACATCAAACAAATGGATTTTTAAGGTGTATTTGGTGATTATAATGACATGGAGGATGTTTAAATGTGAAATTAACTTCCCTAAATTTATTTACATGATAAAATTATGCCAATTTTGAGGCTAAGTGTACATGGTGCATGGAAGAATAGTTTTCTAGATAGTAGATGATGATTACTCCTTTTCAGGTGATTCTAGATGAATATGCCTAAAATAAATGAATGGAGAGGAATATATTATGTCCTTATAATTCATTAAAATAATAATACCTAGTTCCAATAAGTTATGAGGCATTTAAATAGGGATAATCATGTAGGCATTTTTCTAAGCTAGAATGGGGAGTTTCTTACCACCTTTCATAAGGTTTATGACTTGGATTGACATTTATACCTCCAAAACTTCAATGGTTCATCCAATACCCTCTCCACATGAAAAATTAACTAATTTTATTATATTTATAAGTGTCTTTGTGACCCTTGGACTTCTCTTATTCTCTCTCTCACAAGTTCTATAAGAACTAGCCCTTTTGGCATTGTATTGGATGTTCCACCTGAGTATGATAAATCCCTACTCAAATGTATACCTTTTGATAAATAATAATATTTATGTTTACCTCCTCCATGATTATTCTTAGTGTGTTCATTTGTAATGTTTATTTTTTTATAAGTGAAGACTATGGATTCCTTAGCATGTTATTTCATTCTATCATTTAATTACAGTTAGAAAGTTTCTTCTTGCAAGGCATGTGAAGTGTTATAGAAAATATCTAAGATTTAGTGAGATATCATATTAATTAGTTCCATCATATACCTCTCGTCTAGTCCTCCTAGCTTTGCACATTCATCCATAACCTCACAATGTAAAATTGATGTGAGAAGATGAAGATTGGAAAAGTGTATGTCTAGTTTGTCCTTTGATTTCAAGTGTAACATGCATATGGTTGGATGTCATCATGTTATTTATTTTATCACCTCCCTTAGTTTATTTTTATTTCAATTATACTTCTCCCTTTTCACCCCCAAAGTTTAGTAGTAATTACAATCTAAAGTGGTACATCAAGAGAGCTAGCCCTATCTAGACATTCACCTCAATATGTAGGCTACCCATAAGCTTAGAGGTGATTCCATTGTGACACTTGGATGAGGAGATATTTGAATCTCCTCAAAGGGTGAAAATCCAAGTGATAACAGTTCTTATGAGCATTAATTGATGAGTGTGTGAATATCAAATTTAAGCCATGGCAAGTGACCATTGAATTTTGAATATCTTTGATCATGTGGACTTCAAATACATTCATGAAAATGTCAAATGCAGTTATGTTGACATCAAAATTGGATATCATGAAGTAGTAATTGAAATTCAAAAAATAGGATCAATTATTAGTGTTCAATCATATAGATGATCTAATGGTGAGTGACAACTAATAGTTTAATGAGCCCAAGTAGATTAATGGCTCACATTCAATCATATATTTAGATATTAAAACATGTGACAAATTTAAAATGTCAAGGATCTCAAAGGCCACCATGTGGTGTAAGCATGTAAAGTACCATATTTATAACATGAAACCTCAATGCAAAATCTTGATTAACAAGTGAAACAAGCATGTGAATCCTAGCAGAGGATCTATGGAGCATGTTTGATCATGTAAACCAAGATCAATGGTGAGAAAGGATCAAAGAGGTTAATTATTCAAGTTAATTTTTGATAGCCAATCAAATGGAGGTGAGCCTAGGTAACTTAGATGAAGGTTGACAAATCAATTTATGATGGAGAAAGGTAAGTAAGAATATGGGGACAAGTTTGTGCATGGTCCAATTTAGACTAGATCCAACATTTCAAAGGATGCCATTAGGGTAGACACGTAGTCTTCAATTAATTCATCACCATAGTTAGTTACATGAATGGGACCCTTATCTCTATTTTTGAATGCCATGACAAACTAGTGAGGACTGGTTTAGCATCAAGACAAAATTCTAACAAATGGATCCAATTGTTGTAATTGAATTTATGCCAAAACTTATCTTGAAACAACTTGACCCTACTATTAGAACCATAAATAAGAATTAGTGAAGGGATAATGTAATGATGCAATAGACTAGAATGACCTATATCAATCAAGAAACTAGAATGAACTTAATTTGTGGAGATAGTTATAACAACATTTCAAATGGATTTGATAACATTTGATTTGTTGTTCCCAAAATCTGTCACTTGTTTTTGTGGATAACATGTCGACCATTTTGGTCCTATAGGATTAAATGGTCTCTTTCTTTCTCAAAATGTTCTGAGTAGTCAAGTTATTCAATTGTATAAGCCTTTTCATCTAATTAAATTGCAAGTTTAAAAGGTAGGCTTTCGCAAGGAAAAATATCAAAACACTTAAGGCATTTCCTAAAAAATTGTAAGGATGGTTCAATGTCAAGGTTCAATGGTGGGGTTCAATAATATGGAATGAACCATTAAACCGTTGAACCATTGAAATCCACCTTCAAAAGGTTCAAAGATTTCAATGGTTTAATGAGTTCAAAGCTTCAACATGTTCAAAGGGTTTAAAGATTCAAAGTTCAAAGTTTGAGCAAATGGTTCAAATAGAAGATTCTAGAAAAAGGTTCAACCAAATGGTTCAAACAATTGGTTCAATGATACATTAAACTCCTAAATAAGACCACGGCTCTTTACAAAACATTGAACTTCCGAATCACCGAATCATTGAACTTTGAACCCTTAAACCATTAAACCATTGAATCGGTGAACTCCGAAAGGTCCAAGGGTTCAAGGTTCAAAGTGGTTAAAAGAAACTAGTGACATCCCTGTGGATGTCAAATTTAGGGTAATGGAATAACTATTGATTTTTAAATAATATAGACTTGAGGATAAACTTAGTGATCCACTGAGAAAGGAGCCAAAGAAGCCAATAAAAGGTGAGAAGATAGCCCCAAGAGCTCAGATCAGTAGAAAGAGACAAGATATAGCAAGGAAAGAGGAAGTCAAATAAAGAATCCAAAAATATTTATAGAAGAGTTATTCCAGTAGGTAGAATAATCTACCAAGTAGATATCCGAGAGTGCAATCATTCAATGGCATGGCCTATTTTCTTCGTTTGAGTAAAGATGAGTGGACAGTCGTGTAAGTATCATAAAGAGGAGTGGCCTTACCTTTTAGAAGATTAGGCAACCCATGATTTGGAGAAGACATTTGAGATGATTTAGAATGCCAAAATTTTAGGCTGATGACTTGTTCTAGCATGGCCTCTTCATAGAATTTCTAATGCATTCAATGTAGCATGGGCCATTTCATGAAAACAAGTGCCAAAGTCTTTCCTGGGATGCAATATATTGTAATCTCTCAATTTGTAGAAGGGAGATCTCTCTGTTATCAAAAGTGAAACTCTACCCAAATTGAAAGGCATTCCTAAGACTTTGAGCTTATACTATTAATCATATTTTATCAAGTGAATAAGAAAGTAAGTGACCTTTCAGACATTGTGTCAAAATAGCTTATGTTATCTAGGAAATTGTTCTTATGTCTTTTTCCTAAATATAGTCTTGTTTATTTAATCAAATAAGCAAAACAAGTGGAAATAATTTAAAATGTCCTGAAGTCAGCTATGGGAGACTTTTTGCTGCCATAATTGTCTTTAGTCTATGTGTTTCATGTTCCAAGATATTGTAGAGATTTTGAGCTCCCCTTTATCCTTCATAATATTTTACTCTATTGTAGTTTTTAGTGGAGACATTATGTTGCACTTCATACTACTATGTTACTTTGTCCTAAATCAGTAGAAGAAATAATGAAAGACTTTATGCTTTCATGGATTTTTTGTGGATCTAGTTACTACCCACAGAAGAATTCTTGCTATTTACTGAACATTATTTCTAAAAGAAGAGAAATGCATTTGATAATTACACCAGAATTCTCCTTTATTTTGTGAACATCATCTCTAAAAAAAGAGAGATGGATGGTATGATTTCACCCCTAAGTCTATTTTTAGCTTATATTAGTATATTATAGTTTATAGGGAACCTCCCCTTGCTGAGAGGAGATATTTATGTCATTATGTTGTGGTAACCATACCCATTTTGCTATATAAATCTCATTGTGTTGTGGTTAATATACCCATTTTACTATCAGTTAATTGATGAAAAAAAATTCACCCAACATTTTTTGGTGACTCTGTTGGGGAAGAATACACAATTTGAAGCCTCAAGCTTCAAATTAAAGTATTTCCAAGTTTTTTTTTCCATTCCACACTCTAGCAGATCCATGGTATACATGAAGCTAGAAAGCTCAAGGTATTGTTGATCCTATGTTTAAGTTTGTGCAACAAAATAATTTTGACCTTTCTCCTCCACAATCTCATCTTTAGCGAACCAGGATTTTTCCTTCTATAGACATTAGGTCCCCAATACTAGGTAAAGTTTCTCTTTCCTCTACTAGCAGAGCTTTATCTATACATACTCCGTAGAGGTTCATTATCCCTCCTTTTAATAATCATATCATGGAAGCCCAAGGCCCTTGGGATAACACCTTTGGCCCCCTAAATCTAACCCCACCTTTACATGAACTACCTTGTAGTTCAAGAAATAATTTTCCCAAGTTCTATGGTGATGGGAGAATTCATCCTGATGAGCATATTTTAGCTTTTTGCATAGCATATGGTGTGATAGACATTACATTTGAAGATATAGTAGTCAAACTATTTGTGGAAACATTTCAAGGCACTATCATAGACTAGTATTATTATTTGCAAGCACAAATAGTAACTGACTGAAACACTCTCAAGGCCAAGTTTGAGGCTAGGTTCAAACCCACAAAATATGCACATGCCTTGTTAGCCTAGCTTACACAAATGAAGAATGAGCCTCATGAACCCATGCAAGACTTCATTGATAAATTTGATAAGCTGAGGAACAAGATTCTTACAATTTCTCAACCAATGCCATAAACTCTTAAGTGCTTCTTCATCAATTCTCAGCTTCCTAAAGTGAGTTTCTTGTTGAGGTAGGCTGGCCACATAGATCTTGTTGGAGCTCATATTTTGGCCACTGAGGTTGAAGATGATCTTATCTTGGTAGGAAAGATAAGAAGAGATATTAATAGAAATAAATATTCTTCATCTTATAAAAATTTCTCTACAAACACCACTGATCATATGGTGCAAAATCTAGAAAATGAATTGCTAGCTCTAAAAAAGCAAATGGCACAAGGGATGTCTACCCATCCTTATCAGGATATACCAAGGAAGACATTTCCTAACTAGTCATATCAAGGCAATGTTGCCAAGAATCAAGGGCAACCAAATCATCTCCCTCCCCCATAGGAGAAGCTTGCAATTGAAGCAAGACCAACTAACTTAGAAGTTAGTTATCATGAAGCTAAACATGATTTCTGTTTCCAACCTGAGTTGGACCAAGAAGATGACATTGATCTCTTTGTACAAGGAGAAGAAGAATTATCTAGTGACTCTAACATTGGTTTCCTAAATTACCAAGATGAAGCTAGAAGTAAGATAGAAGTGTTTGATGGATCATACGCTATTTTTACTAGGTCCCAAAACTAGTCAACTCAACAAGCTAATAAGGGAAAAATAGGGGAAGAATCTTGTCCAGTAATTTCAATTGCTAAATGGGGGACTTCATTGCCTTTCCAATCAAAGGACCTGGTGATCAATAAAAAAGTAAGTACCTTAAACAACCCTACACCTTTTGCTTCAATTTCTCAGACTAGTACCATACCCAACCAAACCTAGAATGATGGACTTCCTTCCTCTATTCCTATTTCTTTTTAGTCATTTTATATAATTGACCATACTAGCAAGACCAAGATCCAAATGTCTGAGTTTGAATACTTACAAGCCAACCCTGAGTAGTTGGATAGTATAGTTGAATGCATCAAGAACAAAACCATCCCTGTAGGACAAAATGTTTCAAAGGTGACTCATGATCCCCTAAAAAACACATCTACCCAAAAAAATCTTTTCATTACTCCTCCTATTTCTCCTAAGAAGATAGGACCTTTCTATGTTTCTCTGTTGATTAATGACCATAAGTTGAGCAATTGCATAATAGACTCTGGCACCTCTAACAATGTGATGCCCGCCAAGATAGAAGACTCTCTCGGTCTCACTCTGACTAAATATTTTGGGAGATGTTTCTCCATGGAAAACAATCAAGTTCCACTTTTGGGTCAAAACAAAGATGCCCAATTTGCATTCGTGGCCTTCCTAGAAAAAGGAATTAAGATGACAGTCTTGGTGGCTGACATTCTAGCTTCCTATGGTATTCTGCTTGGATGAAATTTTTGCAAGGATGTTGGTGGAGATACTTGGACCTATTTGAGGTGAGGATACTTGTCAAAGGCATCATGTAAATACTACTTCCTAAGAAGGAGTCAAAATACATTGTCACCCAAATATCAGCCCTTGAAGCTCAAATTCTATTTGAATCTTCAGGAATAGGTAACTATTTTCTATCCACAAAAGATGTTTCTATTTCATCAGATGAAATTTATATAAGTGACAATCCAAAAAATTTAGACAAGATGCTAGAAGAATTGGACCATAGTTCAGATAAAAAAAGACCTTCCCTCTCTAATGAAGAGAAGTCTGAAAGGAGATTAGATTCTAATGATGTCTGGATTCTAGAATTTGATGGTAGCAATTCTTCTACCAATTCTAGAGCTATAATTATTTTGATATCTCTATAAGGAGATATTTTTCCTTATTCATATAAGTTACAATTTAGCAATACCAATAACACCACTGAGTATGAATTTTTATTGCTTATATTGAAAGCTGCTCAAGCTAAAGTTGTTAAGCTTCTTCACACCTGAGGAGATGCTAAACTAGTGGTTTATTAGGTGAGGAATCTGTATCAAACCAAGAATGAAAGATTGTAACATTATCACAATCTAGTGTGGGATTTCCTTGAAAGTTTTGAGTCTTTTAATATTTTTGTGGTGCCTAGAGAATTCAATGATCGAGAAGATTCCTTGGCCATCTCTACAACTCTCATGGTTCCTCACCAAGATTTTAAAGGGAACAAGTACACTATTGAGTTGGTCTTTTGACCAAGTGTACCTAATAATGCTGACCATTGGTAGGTGTTTAATGGTGACAACTAAATCATTGCTTTTATAGAACAGATAGATATATTTGAGGAGCTTTATTTTGAAGGTAGTAAATATATGCTGTGGGAATAAACTCCCAAAACAAATTTAAAATTTGGTAAAGAGTTCCTTTAGCTCAAATGGAATAAAATTCCCAAAGGTTTAGTTTCTCTTGAGAAGTTATTTGATAAGCATGATATTTTTATCAAGAAGAAACAAATGGATTCAAGTTCCTCCAAAGATTTTGATCAAATAAATTTGAGTACAGAAGATAATTCCAAAATAGTCAACATCAAGAATTGTTGCACTCCTGATGAAAAACTCAAATTCATTACTTTGCTTCACCATTACATTGATGTTTTGGTGTACTCTTATGATGATCTAAAATCTTGTAGGCTTGAAGAAATTTGGCACAACATTCCTCTCAAGGTTGGGTCATTACCTGACAAGTAGAAACAAAGACATTACAACCCTAGGATATTAGGCACTATTCTTTCTGAGATTCATAAAATATTAAATGTGAAGATAATTTTTCCAATCCATCATTCCACTTGGATTGTGAACATAGTCCTTGTGAGAAAAAATAATGGAAAAATTCACCTCTATGTTGATTTTATAAATCTAAATCAATCCTCTTTAAAAGACAACTACCCCCTGCCCATCATGGATCAGTTACTATAGACAGTGATTGGCTTCGAAATGTTACCAATGTTAGATGGTTTTTCAAGGTATAATCAAGTGGAAGTTAGTGAAGTAGAACAACATAAGACCACTTTCATTACATCTTGGGGCACCTTTGCATATCGCAGAATGCCTTTTGGTTTGATCAATGATGGTGCCACCTTCTAGAGAGTGATGGATCTTGCCTTTAGAAATGAAATGGGGAAGTTCATTATGGTATATCTTGATGACTTGACCATCTTTTTCAAACATCATCATGATCATGTGCATTAGTTACAACAAGTGCTAGAATGATGTCGACATAATGGCATTTCTCTTAATCCTAAGAAATCAATTTTTGGGGTTACAAAAGGGAAACTTCTCGATCACATTATATCTTGAGAAGGCATAAAGATCAACCCAGAAAGAGTAAAATCCATCTAAGAGCTTTCTCTTCTTGCTAGTGAGACTATAGTCCACTCTTTCTTTGGAAAGGTGAATTTTCTATGAAGGTTCATTCTTAAATTCATAGAGAAGATTCACCACATTATCAACATGATGAAGGGTAAATATACTTTCCACTAGACTGAAGAAGGCAATTTAGTATTTAAAGATATCAAGGAAGCTATCACCCATGCCCCAATTCTGGTTTGTTTGGATTATACCAAAGACTTCATAATATATAGCTATGCTTCTGAACACACACTTTCATCCATTTTGGTTCAGCAGAACAAAGAAGCTGTGGAATCCCCCATATCTTTCATGAGTTGTCCTCTCAAATCTCATGAGCTGAAATATTCAAACATGGAGAAGCATGCTTATGCTATGGTTAAGGTGGTAAAACACTTCCATTTTTACATCCTAAACTCACACACTGTTGCTCTAGTTCCTGATACAATAGTGAAGTCCATTCTAACTCAATAGGAGTTTGGAACTAAAAGGGGTAATTGGATTTATAAAATATAGGAGTTTGATCTTGTTATCAAATCTATGAAGCTTGTGTAGGGAAGAGGTCTCTGCCAACTGATTGCTGATAACATACCAAAAGAATCAAGGCATGAAAAAATAGAGGTTGAAGACATGCATATTATTCTCCTTGTCACCACTACGAATGAGTGGTATTCCAATATTTCTTATTTCCTTACCTATGGTGAGTGTCTTTCCCACCTATCTCATAAAGAAAAGAGGACCGTTATGTTGAAAGATGTTAACTTTGTCTTATGGGACAATAGTTTGTATAAGAAGAGCCTTGATGGGGTACTTCTTCATTACATGGATAAAGTGTAATAGAGAAAAATTTTGGAGTCTTTCCACAATTTTTCTTGTGGAGAATATTTTTATACACTTGTGACTACCCATAAGATTTTATGAGCTAGGTTTTATTAGCCTACTCTATTTCAAGATTCATACACTTGGGTGCGTAGATGCGAGTTTTATCAATAGTTCATTGGGAAACCCAAGTTGGTTTTGTTACCTCTCAATATTTTGGTGATTGAAGATCCTTTTAAATAATGGGGTATTGGTTTCATTAGTTCTATAAACCCATATTTGAGTGCTGGACATAACTATGTTTTCACAGCCACATACTATTTTACCAAGTGGGTGGAAGCTGTTCTAGTCAAGCATGCTACTTTAGAAGTGGTATGTAATTTCCTCAAAGAAAATATTATTTCCTAGTTTGGAGTCCCAACCATGATTGTAATAGATAATGTAACATATTTCTCTTCTCATGACATTACCTAGTTTTGTTACTATTATGGGATTATCCTCTCCCACTCTTCTGACTATTATCTGCAAGGAAATAGTCAAGAAGACTCAAGCAACAAGAACCTGGTGACCATTATCAAGAATCTGGTAGATGACAATTAGAGAACCTAGCATAAAGCATTATTTGATGTTTTATGGGTAGATAAGATTACACCCAAAAGGGTGATAGGTATGCCACCATTTCAACTTTTGTATGGTTTGAATGCAGAGATACTAATCACCCTAGAACTACCAGCATTGAAGTTGGCAAAGGTAGTCAAAGATCAAACATTTGAAGATTATATCAATAAGAGGATCATGTGCTTGACTAAACTCAATGAGCAATGAAATATGGTGGTGGACTATATTGTTGCACATCAAAGTCTGGTAAATAAACTCTTCGACCAGAAAGCAAGGATTCGTGATTTTCAAATTAGAGATCAAGTCTTGTTATGGGATAAGAGGAGAGAACAAAAAGGAATGCATGGAAAATTAGATTACTTATGGAGAGGTCCATTTTCCATTCATCAATTAAATGGTGAAAATAGTTTCTTGCTGAAATATCAAGATGGAACACCATTTTCACTACCTCACAGTGGGTAGCATCTGAAGTACTTCAATCCTTAAAGTTTTAGATAAGTCCAGTTGTACATTTGTATAGTATTTATTTGTTATTTGTTTTTCATTTGGTTTTTGGTGTCTTTCTCTTTTTGGATGGCATGACTCCGTAGCCCAATGGCATAGATGAAGGCACTTAGAGTCTAGATTCTACTCCCTTCGATTGTTTCAAAATACAATCGATGGAAGTTCTCCAACTAGAGCTAGATGTTGTTCCCAAAATCTATCACTTATTTTTGTAGACAACATGTCAACCATTTCAGTCCTACAAGCCTAAATGGTCTCTTTATTTCTCAAAATGTTTTAAGTAGTCAAGTTATTCAATCGCAAAAGACTTTTCAACTAAGGAAATCATAGGTTCAAAAGGTGGGCTTTTGCAAGGAAAAATCTCAAAACACTTAAGGCATTTCCTAAAAAATTGTAAGGATGGTTCAGTACCAAGGTTCAATGGTGGGGTTAAATAATATGAAATGAACCATTGAACCATTGAACTCCACCTATGAAAGGTTCAAAGAGTTAAAAGGTTCAATGAGTTCAAAGCTTCAACATGTTCAAAGGGTTTAAAGATTCATAGTTCAAAGTTCAAGTGAATGGTTTGAATAGAAGATTCAAAAAAAAATTTAAACCAAATGGTTCAACTGAATGATTCAAAAAATTGGTTCAATGATACATTGAACTCCTAAAGAAGATCATGGATCTTTACAAAACACTGAATCACCAAACTATCGAATCATTGAACTTTAAACCGTTGAACCATTAACTGGTGAACTCTGAAAGGTTCAAGGGTTTAAGGTTCAAAGTGACTAGTGAAATCTCCATGGATATCAAATTTAGGGTAATGGAATAATCATTGATTTTCAAATAATGCAGACCCAAGGACAAACCCAGTGATCCGTTGAGAAAGGAGCTGAAGAAGCTAGCAGAAGGTGAGAAGATAGCCTCGAGAGCTCAGATCAACAGAAAGAGACAAGATATAACAAGGAAAGAGGGAATCAAATAGGGAATCTAGAAATATTTGTAGAAGAGTTATTCCAATAGGTGGAGTAGTCCACCAGGTGGATATCAAAGAGTGAAAGCATTCAATGGTGCATCTTATTTTTCTTTGTTTGAGTAAAGATGAGTGGACAGTCATGTATCATAAAGAGGAGAGGCCTTACCTTTTAGAAGATTAGGTGACCTATGATTTGGAGAAGACATTTGAGATGATTTAGAATTCCAAAAGTTAAGGCCGATGACCTGTTCTAGCATGGCCCCTTCACAAAATTTCAAATGCATTCAATGCAACATGGGCCATTTCATGAAAACAAGTGCCAAAGTCTTTCTTGGATGGTATGATTTCACCCCTAAGTCTATTTTTAGCTTATATTAGTATATTATAGTTTATAGGGAACCTCCCCTTACTAAGAGGAGAGATTTATCTCATTATGTTGTGGTAACCACACCCATTTTGTTGTATAAATCTCATTGTGTTGTGGTTGATATACCCATTTTGTCATCAGTTAGTTGATGACAAAATATTCACCCAACATGATTCACTTTTAAGTTCCAAAATTCCCTCTCTTTTAATTCTTTTCATCTATAAATATAGCCTTTGAGATATTGATGAGGATCCCTCAGGATGGTATGACTAGACTCTACCAAAATTATATTCTACACCTCTTGGAGAAATGAATAGAGCATTTTGTAGTTATTTACTAATTTGTATTTAGTGTTTTGTGTTTGTTTGATGTATAAATGTGGTTATAATCTTACTTTTTTATTTCCAAGCTCAAATCAATTAATAGAAGCTTTCTTTGTAGGTCGTATGATGTGTCTCATCATTGATCTCTCAAGGATTTATTGGACAACCAAATTTAAGTGTCTTCAACTAGACCTTATTTTTATTTCTCCATAGCTTTAGTGCATCAAACCAACCTCTATACAAAATTTTAATGCATAAAAACTATAGTAAGCATTACATTAACCTCTTTCATAGTTCATTAGCATCAAACTTAGGAGTGGATCTTGCAATTTGATGGTGCATCACCACATATTATAATAGGTTTTACTTTATACAAATCATCTTGGCTCTTTTCATCCCAACCAATTTTATGTTTTAGAAATAAAGGTCCAAATTATCATATCTGAGGAACTAGCTTCATAAAAATGACTAGAGGTCTGGTCTAGATATAGGCATCCCATAGCCTTTAGATCATTCCCATGTTAGTTTAGGTATGGGTCATACTTGAACAAATATAACATCTATTGGGTGCTATCTGGATATATAACATGACCTTCATGGATACAAAAAGACTATCTTAAAAAACACCTTTCTTGACACAATCGACTATAATAGTGTTTGCATTGTTATAAGTAAATTGAGAATCCAACCAAATCATATCCAAAATATCAATAGAATTTTCTCTTTTTTATCACAATAGTCCACATCCCAAGTAGAATACACTCCTCTAATTCAGCTTGTTGTAGTAATTGTTATATAATTTTTTCTATGTTGTTCTCCATATTAGATAAAGTCCAAAATTGATGTTGAAATTATGTATACGTAATTTTTATAAATTGGGTCATCATTCTTGGTGGTTTAAATTACTCATACACATTTACATGAAATATTTTTTTACTAAATTCTTCATCGATATTTAAGTGGTGAATAATAGATGAAGTAAATCTATATTGATAAAAAAATTAATATTATCACAATCCCAATACAAATATTATGGTTGGTTTCTACATCACATTTTTTAGAATCTAGAAATGTTTCTATTTTCAAACCATAGGAAAATTAAGAATCCATTTGGTTTTTGGAAGAATGAACTATGCCATTTTTTTTATACAATGCCACCTCTAACTCTAATTGAATTATTTGTCATGAATGTTTAGGTTTATTTATATATTTTACTTAAAAAAAATTAGGTGATCAAAAATAGATCTCATACATAATATAATTCAAATGACTTCATGCACACCTAATATTAAATGAAACAACCAAAATTAATTATATTAGTTATATGAATAATAGATCTCTACAAATCACTCTTCGTCTATTCTCTCCTAGTCAATGGAACCATATGGGTAAGTGCACAAAGTTGGGGGACAAAAAATGGCCTACCCATAGACATGATTTTTCTAAAATTTTAGAAATTTGAACTTCTATAGATAATTTGAGATATATACACTCCAAATTTGAAGATGGTGTAAAAACATGAAATGTAGAATTTCAAGTCTAGTTTTCAAAACACTAATTTTGTTTTAAATGGTTAAGTATAAATAGGTTAAACATCTAAAATTTGAAGAGGAACTCTAGTTTTTTTCAAAAAACATAGTAGATAGATGGTTGTGACATGCAGCATTTTTTAGAAACATTTAATATTATTTAAAACCCTTTGGGTAAAATTTAGATAAAATATTGTATCACATCACCTATATTATTTTGTATTTTTCAATGAGTACTTTTTATATGAATTTTGAAAGTAAATAGATTTTAAAAACTGAAAAAGAAATGGATAGTCATCTGTGAGTCAGGCCTAACTACCTCAAAAAAATTAAAATCAATTATTTTTTAAATGTGTGTATAATTAAGCATACTTCATCACCATATAATTTGTTTTTCACTTAAATCAATGAAACATAAATTACATGAACATGTATAGGCATATATGTTTGCAACATGTAGTGGCCTAAAAAAGGCATAGTTAGAAATAAATATAGTTTGAAACCTTAAATTAGTCCAAAAAAATAAGAAACATATTTTTGGAAAGAGGAGAGCATGTTCGTCATGATGGTATCAAGTTTTTGAATTTTCACATTAAAATTCTTAGTGTATTTGGTAATCAAAGTTGAAATTTGTTATTTATTTTCATACATTTCAAAACTCAACTATACATTGACAATCCAAGTCTTTGGTTCAAGAATCCAAGCCATTCTCACACCAAAAGGAATGAGAATTGAATTCAAATTAAAATACCATGATTGTGTTACTTAATAATGTGATCACATTAATAGCATGATCATGTTACTTAATAACATGATCATGTTATATATTATCATCACCCTAAAATATGTGGGTGTTACATATGAAGGCAACTTTGGATAGAAGATTATATTTACTACTTTAAATGTTAAGTATAAAGGGTCACTCGAGTAACTGATAGATTTGGTCTCACAGTTTCATGCCTTACGATGTGCAAAATAATTTTTAAAAATCCAATTAGGTCAGTAATTAAGTATTTTCAGGGTCTAAGTATTAAACCTAGGGATTTTAAGACATAATTTTTATAATTGATGTCCATTTTTGGTAAACATATAGTCATTTTTTAGGTTTTTATGCCTTCCAAATTGATTTTTGGCAGTTTTAGGAGTCTTAGGTTTGTCAAAATTGAAGTTTTAAAACCACTCACTTTGAAATTGATGCAAATTGGTGTGATTTGGGTAACATAGGTCACATTGATGAATTGCATACATCAAACAACCATTTTGTGTTAATTTCACTTGTTCATCATCCCTCTTTCATCCCTGATCACTTCTTAATCATGCCTTATCACCCCTAATAACTCTCTCAAAACTATTCATTGTTAATAATCACTCATTGATTGAATATTATTGTCCCTAATCATCTCTAATCAGTCCTTCATCATCCTTGATTACTCCCACATTAACCCTCACTATCCCTCATCATTCCTAATCACTCCCTCCTCATCCCTCATCATCCATAATAAATTAGGGTCACTTAGAGTATGATAAATTTAGTCTCATGAATACATGCCTTATAATGTGGAAAATATTTTTTCAAAATCTAATTTGGTCAGTATTTAGACATTTTTAGGGTTTAGGTATTAAACTAGGGATTTTAGTTCATAACTTTTACAATTGATGTCCATTTTTAGTAAACATATAGTCATTTTTTAGGTTTTTATACCTTTTGGATTTATTCTTGGCACTTATAGGATTCTTAGGTTTTTCAAAATTAAAGTTTGAAAACTACTCACTTTGAACATGATCCAAAATGGTGTGATTAGGATAGTGTAGGTCATATTGATGACTTGCACACATCAAAAAACCACTTTGTGTTAATTTTCATTCAAATAGAAATGGAAATAATAATTCATTTTAATTTTCATTACTACTTCAATGGATTTACTTCCACCTTATGTAATAAGAATAAGAGATGAATCTATACTAGATCTAGAAATAAAATGCTCCCAACAATCTAAATATATTTCATATGTAAATGGATATCTACTTCTTATGAGACCAATATCCCTCAAGTTCATAATTTTTAGTGTATCATCATGAGATAAATACATTATGAATCACTCCTCCAATATTTCATCACAAATTTTTACACTAAATAAAATGTATAAAACTAACAGATGGTTAAACTCCTTATGTTCATTTTATCTTCTATAACATCTTATATTAATTATTTGCCAAATTTTGGATACCATTATAGAGGTTCACAAAAAAAACTACAAATAAAACCTCTACCTTGATTGATCACCTTGAAAATATTATTTTAATTCATGTTTAGAATATATTAAGGTAAGTTTGACAAGTTTAAGGTAATGGTTCTTTCTAACATTATGCTTGTCTAGTCATGCTTATCCTAGTTAAGTGGGTCCAAAGAGTGTCAAAGGTTTTAAGAGTTTTTTTTATGTAATTTAACATGTTTAAAGTCACTTAATGTTCTCTCATGGTCTGTAAAAGTACCTAGAAATTTTTGATCTCCCTTTTCTAATGTTACAATCCTTTTCAAGTGTTTTTTCTCATTGTGTAATTTTCAAATGAGAGTATGTGTAAGATTGGTACGTAAAAACATGATGATGATGCTAATTTTTTTATAAATATATAAAGGTATGGGAAACTCCATTAGTGCTATTCCTTATGGTTTTAAATAAAGAAGATAGTAGTTTTCATGTCAAAAGAGAGGTTTCTCAAAGGGGTTTATAGGTTTTCAGTATTGAATAACATTTCCAGAAACTTAAAAAACTCCCTAAATATTATTAAAGTATAAATTCATGAAATATAGTGAGTTTCAATACCAAATAAATTCAAAACCTACTTATATCTCTTATTGACTTCCTTAGCAACTCTGAAGTAGTTAACAATTTTCATTTAGTATGCAGAGAGAGAGAGAGAGAGAGAGAGAGAGAGAGAGAGAGAGAGAGAGAGAGAGAGAGAGAGAGAGAGAGAGAGAGAGAGAGAGAGAGAGAGAGAGAGAGAGAGAGATAAAAGGAATGATATTGGGGGTTTATAAGGGTAATTATGCCATTAAATTTAATTTCCATATTTATCATATTTACGGCCCCTCCTTTATGAATAATTAATAAGATTTCAGGCAGTCAGAATTTCCCTCTACATCCATATAAGGTCAGTTTTCGTTGGTTAAATTACATATTTGAGTTTGAATGATATAAATGGTAAATATAGGGGTTTACCATGATTTTTAATATTACTTAAAAATTAATTTACATCAATTCTTAGCACGTTATAAGAGGAGAGAGAGAAACCTTCATTATGAATGAGTTACAGGCCTACATGATAAGTCACATACAAGATTTGATCATTTTTTAGGATTTTCTCACTCCAAGTGATCTTTAAGTAGATTAAATAAGTTACACATTCCTCATAATACCTCCTTAGGTTATATTTAAATTTTTATCCAACACTTTAGGTGGTCTTTGAAACCATTTATGGTAATATGCCTCTAATGAGGAAGGACAATCATGTAAGTGCACATAGGGCAGAGAGACTATGAAGAAGCCAAAATTGGCTCATGTGTGTTATCCTAATGGGAATTAAACTCCTAAAAATTATGAGGATAACATACATCAAGTACAATTCATATATTTTCATCACAAAGATACATGAGAGTGTGTTTGAACCAATTTTCAAGTCAAGATGGTCTCCTTAGGTTTGTTTGATAGAAATATTGTTATAATGAACAAAAGATGGGTTAATCAGGCCTATTTCATGATTCATATAATGTTAATAAGACCCTGAAGGTGAGGTATATTTATTATAATTATATTATTATTTAATCAAGTTCAGTATAGGTAGAACAAAGAAAAGGAGTCTTAGGCATGATGGTAATCTACAGGGCTACCATAGGTCTAGGAGGAAGTAGACTTGTTTGTGATGTAGGATGGATTTACCAAGGAATCCAAGGATAAGTGATAAGAATAATAGGGTGTTCACTAATAGTAACATCATCAAAATATTATGGTTGCCTAAATAATCCTATTCCAATGATGCCCAACATTTAAAAGGTCTAGAACATCACCTATAGGCTTGAGTGTATGAAGGTAAAAAACCTACAATTTTAAGGTGTTTTACAAATTGGGGGATACTAGGGAGGATTTATGATAGGATCAAGTAATAGATAAAGTCTTAAAATGTTCCATTGGTGACTTTAAAAAAGTAAATGTTACATATGACTGAAGTCCTTTGAATTTTCATTACTACTTAAATGGATTTGATTTAGCCTTATGTAATAAGAACAAGAGTTGAATCTATACTAGATTTAAAATAAAATGCTCCCAAAAATATTAATATATTTCATAACTAAATAAATATCTAATTCTTATGAGACCAATATCCCTCAACTGCACAAGTTGTAGTGTATCATCATGAGACCAATCCATTAGGAATCACTCCTCCATTATTTCATCACAAATTTTCACACTAAATAAAATGTATAAAATTGATATATGGTTAAACTCCTTACTTTCATTTTATATTCTATAAAATTTTATATTACTTCACCCATATTAACACAATAATGATTGTTTGATGTGTTCAGGTCATCAATATGACCTACACTACCCCAATCACACCACTTTGGATCAAGTTCAAAGTAAGTAGTTTTAAAACTTCAATTTTGACAAACCTAGGACTCCTATAAATGCCAAGAATCAATTTGGAAGGTATAAAAACCTAAAAAGTGACTGTAGGTTTACCAAAAATGGACATCAATTGAAAAATTTATGTACTAAAATCCCTAAGTTTAATACCTAGACCCTTAAAATGTCTAAGTATTAACCGGATTGGATTTTGAAAAACTATTTTCCACATTGTAAGGCATGTAGCTATAATACCAACTCTATTAGATGCTAAGTGACACTAATTTATTATGGATGATGAGAGATGATGAGGGATGAGGAGGGATTAATTAGGAATAATGAGGGTCAATGAGGGATTAATCAAGGATGATGGAGTGGTTAAAGATGACTAAGTATAGTGAGGTTTAATGAGGGAGTGATTAGGGATAATTAATAATGATGAGAGAGTGATTAGGGGTGATGGAACATGAGTAGGATGTGATCAGGGATAAGGGAGGGGTGATGAACAAGTGAAATTAACACAAAGTGGTCATTTGATGTGTGTAGGTCATCAATGTGACCTAAGCTACCCCAATCACACAACTTTACATCAATTTAAAATTGAGTGGTTTGTAAACTTAAATTTTGACAAACCTAAGACTCCTAGAAATGTCATGAATCAATTTGGAAGGCACAAAAATGTAAAAATGACTATATGTTTACCAAAAATAGACATCAATTGACAAAATTGTCTTAAAATCCCTAGGTTTAACACTTAAACCCTAAAAATGCCTAAGTACTAACCTGATTGGATTTTGAAAAACTATTTTCCACATCTCATAAGGTGTGTAAATATGAGATCAAATCTATTAGATGTTGAGTGACCCTAATTTATTATATTCACTAAAATAAATTTAAAGTATAATATAAATATAATCTTCTAGCCATAGTTGCTTTCATGTGTAACTCCAACATGATTTTATGTGTAAAATAACAAGAATTTGATCATGTTATCAATAATGTGGTTGTGTTACCTATTAACCAACATTTACTCAATTTGTTCAAATGTGTAAAATACTAGTAATATGATCACTTTTTTTTTTACAGTAATGTGATTGCTTTATACATTAATGTGATTGTGTTATGGATCGATAATTACCAATACATAATTTAAATAACATGATCATGTTAATTAAATAATTTTATCATGTGATGTAAAATGTCCACATAATTATCCACCAATTTTGTGTACTTACTCATATATAAATGGAATCTTTATATAAGGTGTGGCTAATCAAATCCATTGTTTCCTATAATCAAATAATTAACTATAGAATTTAAATAAAATGCATAATAATAATAATAATAATAATAATAATAATACATTAGTTTATCATAATTAATGTGTTTCAATAGTGAAATATATAAAATCAAACTAAGTAATAAATATATAACAAACACTTTTTACCTAAGTAAAATTAAAATTTATTTAAAGATATATAATGAATAAAATATGTTTACTAGAAAAAAAATCAATAATACATGTTAATACAAAAAAATTGAAGGATGGTGCAGGTAAATAAATTGTTTAACAATTAATCATAGCGGATGATGGATCTATATTTTCAAGTAAGATAATTGACACTTTGTTTTCACTATGACCATAATGGTTCACATTTATATTTTTTGGTTTCCCACTCTAAGATATATCTTAGGATGGATCCATTTTTAATATCAATCTTAGGTGTGTTATCTAACAATAATTAAATACAATAATGCATGTAAGCAATTTCAGGCATAATGCAAATAAGATGAGTAACCCATGTTTGAATTATACCTACAATGGTTCATATTTAAATTGGACATCCACCCACTCTAATATATTTATTAGGATGGATTCATTTTTAATATGAAACAAAGATATAACAATGAAAAAAGTCAATAAATTACAAATATACATGCCTAGTGAAAATACGTCATTTGACACTTATTTTCATTATGACCATAATAGTTCATATTTAGAGTGGATGGATACCCAATATAATATATTTATCATGATGGATTCATTTTTAATATATATATATATATATATATATATATATATATATATATATATATATATATATATTATGTTTTATGTCTAATAAAAATGATATTCAACAATGCATGTAATCCATTTTAGAAATAGTTTCAATAGGATGAGTAATATTATTTTTACAATATTTTCAATGGTTCTCATTTAGAATGGGTGGCCCCCATTATAAGATAATTTTCACAATGGATTAATTTATAATATAAATATAATATCTTAGGCCTAACAAAAATAAAACTCAATAAAAAATTTAAGTGACACTTATTTGCAATTTACTTGTAATGGTTCTCATTTAGAGTGGGTGGTCTCCCACTCTATGAACATTCTCATTTTAGATTTATTTTGAATATGAAATTTTGATCTAATAAAAAATTAATTAAAAAACATGTATTTCATTTCAGTTATAGTTAAAATACATTTATAAAATAAATCTTTCAAATTATGGATTCAATTTAAATATAAAACTTAGGTGTTTTATCTAACAATAATTAAATTCAATAGTGCATGTAAGACATTTTAGGTATAGTCAAAATAGGATGAGTAAGATTGTTTTAATCATGTCTACCATGGTTATCATTTTAGAGAGGGTGGTTACCCACTATAAGATCATTTCAATATGAATTCATTATAAAATAAATCTTGGGTCTTAGTTCTAACATCAAATAAATTCAACAATACATGTAAGTGACATTTGTTTTCACTATACCTAAAATGGCCAAAATTTATAGTGGGTGGCTACCCACTCTATGAACTTTCTCTTGTTGGATTCATTTTGAATACAAAACCTAGATCTAATTATAAATTAATTAAATATAACATTTAATATATCTCAAGCATCATGAAAATAGGATGAGTAGGATTATTTTTACTATCCCTACAATGGTTCTCATTTAGAATGGGTGGCCACCCACTCTAGGAGATTTATTAGGATGGATTAAATTTGAATATTAATCTTGGATGTTAGGTATAACAACAAAAAAATATAGCATAACTTTTAATCTATTTCAAGCATTTTAATAATAAGATGAGTGTGATTGTTGTCACTATCCATGCAATGGTTCTCATTTAGAGTGGGCGATCACCCAGTCTATGATATTTCTCTACATGGATTCTTTTAAAATTTAAATCTTAGGTATTAGCAAAAATGGGACAAGTGACACTTATTTTCACTACACCTATATTGGTTCACATTTAAAATGGGTATTCACCCACTCTAATAACATTTGTAGGGTCTAACAATGAAGTAATTTGAAAGTTAATTGTTGTAGGGATATTGAAAATTGGTCAAATGACACTTCTTTGCACTAGGCCTAAAATGGTTATCATTATTATTGACATATAATATTAAAACATAAATTTATAATAAGAGTGTACATTTATTTTTACATTCAATTTTAAACTTTATAATATTAAATTATAATAATAGTTCACACAAACTTAAAAAATTGTAACAAATTTTATTTATATAAATAATAGTAGTTTAAAGTAAAGTAAACTCTTAATAATAGTGTTCTTGTAATTATTCCATTAAATATTAAATCTTAAAATATAACACATTGTAATAATAGTTCACATAATTTTTATTTTAAAAGTACAATAAAATAAATTATAGTAGTGTTCATGTAATTATTACATTTGTTATTAAAGTGTATAGTATAGCACATTGTAGTTAATAGTTCACATATTCTTCTACTTAAAATTTTTAATAAATTTTAATTATTTAAAATAATTTTAGGTTATTATAATTTAATCTTTTAATAATAGTGTTCATATAATTCTAACATTCAATATAAAATTTTATAATATACCATTATAATAATAGTTCAAGAAATGTTTTTGTAAGAGACTATAATTACTTTTAATTATTTAAAATAATATTAGTTTGAATTTTATATTTAAAACAACCAAAAAAAAATTGCCTCTCAAAGTACATAATGGAACTACGTTTAAGGCTCATTGCATAAATTTAATGCAGTGCAATACTTATCAATGAACACTACATGAAGTACTAGTAACCAACAACCAGAATCCCATTTATTCCATTAGATAATGCCAAGGGCATTTAGTATTGAATTTAAACATATCCAAGAATGTATTGTTATACATTTTCTATATAAGCAAATAATATATAATAGAAATGCAACACCTAAGCATGAAGGTCCAAAAGACCAAATAGAAGAATTCATCCAACTAACTTACTTAGAGAATTATTACCACATTTTATGATCAATAAGTGGAGATTTCTAGTTCACTATTAAAGCTAACACAACAACCTATTTAGTTATCACAACATTTTGGGATTTACCCAAGCAAAAGGGTGAATCCTTATGCTACCCCATTAGATCACTATGCCATGATATTGAGTTATTTGGGTGTCATTACACCAAAATGTTGTTTACTTATCCTTTTGTTAAATATCACGTTATTAAATAAAACACATGCATTCAAGCCAACCAATTAACATGAATAAACCCATGCAAGGTTCAATTTTTAAGTAATTTCATCCAATAGCATGAGTGACCAAAGGGGAAAGTAATAACTTGATAAATTGTAACTAAAGTGGACTATTCAATCATATATCCAAGTGTAAACATTATGGTTCTCCATAACATATTAAATCCTCATACCCATTTTGGGATTATTTACCAACCACAAGGATTACTCACATTTTAATAATCATAATATAAGGCATACTAAGATATTCAATACCAAGGGTAAGCTTATGAATTTTAAACACATACCTCCACCAATCATCTCACAACCATATGTCTGATACTTGTATTGATAAGAAAATAACTAGCCTTCCATTAATCAAGGGTTGAAATAGAAATGGCTGAATAATAAACTTACTGGAAACTTTCCAATAATTTATGGAATTAAATTATCGTTGTTGGTAAGAACTATACCCAATAATATAGACCCATATAGAGAAGATCATTAATTAGGTTTTATTTCATTGTTTAAGAAATATAAATAAGCTCACTTAAAATGATACCACAAACATCAAACATACATTTCCATTATAAGTTTACCTTGCTTTTATCAAGGGAAAATTGATTGGATAAGCCAATTGGAAAAATTTGTTTTAGCCAAAGTTATAAACATGATAAGGGTCATGTATTCAATAATAATGCTAGAAATTAATAGCTTTCATATAACCATAATGAGATGATAATAACATTGAACAAACAAAACAAATAAAGTCACATTATCCATAAGGTAGACTCATATTTTAGTCATGATTTCCAAGTGTAACATACACAATAGAACATATATTTAGTAGAAATTGCACCTCCATATATTCAAACATAACCCAACTTTATGCAGCTTTACCATAGTTCCTTTGTTTATTATAAATCATGAATTCATGAACTCATAAAACATCACAAGAAAATAACATCTAGGAGAGTCCATATATCATAAAATAGGTTGTATGCCTTATTTATGGCTACTGATTAAATCCCAAGTCTAACACGTTATTGAACATGTTTAAAATAAAAATATTTCTTAATATAGTTAAAATAACATCATGCTATTATCCTAATAAGAGGTAAGTGTATATACTAAATTGGCATTCCATGTTGTAAGGAGGTCACTAGATAATATTTACCATGAAATCTAAGCATATATTCACAACTCCATCAAGGGGATTAAAACCTCTAAATGTTTATAGCATACCATGAGATTATACCATTTTTATTTCATATAAATTTCAAGGGCTAGAAACAATATAGATACTACTACTCCAATATAACTTACAATTTCATGCATAATTCACATCAATAAGACATATCACTAAGTCATGTATGTACATTAACATATAAAGATCTAGTATAACATATTGCATTATAAATATACTATCACTCATATGGTAAATAAAACCCAATACAAATGCATAAAAATGAAATAAATATAGTTGGTTAAATATAAAAGAACCAAGCCACAATCATCGATAATGCTACCAATACAACCATCATATACAATATTGTGCTCTTTTAATATAAATATGTTACAAGACTACATAAGGTAACAAGATGGAATAATCACATAAAATGGTTAACCAACTACAATCTAGCATTCCAACATCATACAATGATAGGCATGAATAAGAAACAAGCTATCATACGAAATCCATATACATCAACAGTAGAGGATGAACATAGTAAGGAGAAGACCCCTCAAAACCATCCCTATGAGCCCAACCATTGATGGACCTTACCATCCCAACCATTAGCTTGGTGGAGGGTTTTG